>CM055659.1:20457342-21057342 GCA_029378335.1 Agrilus mali
CTCTGTAGGTCTATTAACACGTTCGTAGCGGGTACAGATAAGCCGTATTCGCGATAATGATTAATGGATACGAAAATGGGGCTAACGTATTACGCCCTTAAAGACCCTCGGTTTTCCCTTTGCTTAATAGGTCTTTGCCTGCCTAGGAAACAGTTACTTTTTTCTTCTATTAATATAGTGACTTAAATGAATTTAAAGTCGATTCTTTATTAATAAAAAGAAATATTATCCAGTAGGTATATTTGCATGCTGCTTCAATAAGGACGTGAGTAAATAAGAAAATCAAAGAAATTTTTGTAGATTTTGTCTATGAGAGTATTTATTAATTAATAATTAAAACAATCTATACAACTGACGATGTGTAGTACCTATGTAAAATATCAACCATCTGTGGATACCCTTCTTACCCTCTAATCAAAAGAAGAGGCTAGGAGGGTGTCTAAATGCTTCTAAACTTTATTTTATAATTTTGTTTGAGTAAGTATTTTATTTTCTAATGAACGTAGATGAAATCTTCAGATCCAAAATTCCACATAAAAAAGTTAAGAAACTAAAACACGTTTTGACAAATAAGATGCCATCTTCGTTTATGGATATTTCAGATAGGTAGGTACTATATTTTTATGTAAAATTAAATTTTGACTATTTCATTTAATGTTATTTTGAATTTAAAACAACAAAGTATACTGCAAATGCTTCTTAACAGTTGGCTGATACACTAATTGTAAGTGCATTGATTTCTTTTAAATTTACTGTTTGTAAGGACGATCGAAAGGCAATCTTATATGTATGTAATAACTTCGTCGTCATGAGGCGAGAAGAGCGCCCTTTGTCTAGGTAGCTCGATTAACACGTTTAGCCTGGCCACGATAAGCCTTCGAAAAGATAATGATTAATGAAGACATAAAGGCGGCGCCATATTTTATTCTAAAGACCGATGTATGTCGACGAGGCGAAAAGTAGTTACTGTCGGAGTTGAAATATGGGTTTAGTAATGAGGAGTAAAATACTCGCACCGGAGCGTTTTCATCGAGACCATGTTTGCTCCGTTTTAGACCAGATCACATTCTAAAATAAGAACGTCTAAAAATTAAGTAGGTGAAAATATCTTTCAACGTTTCCATATTTTATGGCATATGCGTGAATACCTATTATAGAAGAATATTTGAAATGATATTTAAATTTGAAGTTTCGTCAATTTTTATAAGAGAATATTAAAGGAGATTGTGACAAGCAAATATTATAGTAATAAATTGAAGAGACTCGTTATTACCACACAATTCGGACACATGTTTCGTCCACTTTGAGTGAAAGTGAAACTAAAATTTTTTATCGCCAATTCTTATTTTAACAAAACTATACTTATTAGCTCAAAATAATAATAGTTAGTTATAAAAAAAATGAATTAACCAAATTTAGAAAAATTCAATTGCTCGGGCGCCACTTTGTCAAACAAAGAAGAACTTACTGTGCTCCGGGTAGAGCAGTGGTAGTTCCAATAGGACCCTGATGCTGTGAGAGCTCGAAGCTCTAATAAAAAAACACAACAAAAAAAACTTGACGAGTATATTATATAATTACAGAAAAAAAACACTTACAATCAATACCAGCCCACACAAAAAAAATACCCTGCGCTAGTGATGAGACGGTAGCTGGTTTCAGGGTCTCGTTGGGGACTTCTGACTAAGATCAGGAAGCCAGCCAATCTATTTGTGCTTCGAGCGACCAAGTTTTGTACAAATAAATATAGCCGCCTGCAGGATTTTATCAGCCAACATAAGTTGCTCAGTTATTATGGGGTCTCTTAGCCTGGATATATAAGTCCTGATGTTGTCTTCACCCCAGACCCGTACTCCCAGCCACGCAGTCCTTCAGGATCCTAATAACAGTGGGTGGGCTGACAAATAGCGCGGGAACAGACACTTAATGAAAAAGTTTTCTAAAAAAATTTAAAATATATTAATAACAAATTGAAATTTTAAATGCATTAAAGATGCCTAAAAGGAAAAAAAAAACAGGGGAAGAAAAGGATGGATTTAGGTGAGTCAACGTCAAGGTCAGAACACAAAAGATTCACCAAATCACTCCCCAGACACCACAAGAAATAATTATATAAAAATTGAAAATACAAAAATAAAATGTGAAAAGCTAAATAAATTAATGCCTTACAAAACTGCCACAAAAGCCCAAAGGATGCAAAAGATAACGTTAGATTTACGAAATGCCTCGATGCAACTAAAAAAAATTAGTTAAAATGAATTAAGAAAAATTACCAATTTAAAAGAGTGCTTCGAGAAATTATCAGTTTAAATGAAAATAAATGAAATACTTGATTTGGATAATTTTACGTGAAATATTAACAAAAATTAAGAGGTTCACCCAAAGACAACGTGAAGCACAACACACGAACAGAAAAACAGACACACACACACGTCTTGTCGGTACTAATTGTAAGGCTAGAGGAAGGAGTTCTCAGCATCGACCGGAAAAATTCGATATCCTATCATCGATTGCCTAGTCCTGCGCAAAGTTGTTAGCTTTGATGATAAGACGGAAGGTCGATCAAAACTTGGAAGAAATCAATACTAGTGAACCAAGACAAAGACAAACTGAACAGAAATAAGTAAAATTTTCGTAACGGTATTTTTTGTAGAAAAAAAATGTAAATATGAATGTAGGGAATGAGTGTTGTGGATATTTTATGTTTCCTTTTGTGTGTTAATGTATTCTGTGCTATATTAGGTACACCCTATAAAGATTGCATGCGGTTATGATAATAAACTATATCAATTAATCAATAAAGTTTTTTTTAAATTTTGTACAAGGTAGTTAAATGTAATTCAATTCTGAAAATAATTATGTATTTTATCTTACTGAGAAAAATCAAAGCTGGTTAAGGGTGAAAAACAGGAATTAGATGCATACAAAAAATTAATGTGAAAATCAGGAAGTTTGCCATCCACGTGTAACAAAATTATGATTAGGTACACCAAACCAAGAACTTATTTATTATATGTATTTCTCGTGTGTTATCTATGTTATTTCCTGGTACTTTGACATTTAAATAATATAGGTACACGTGCCACCACTGCAAAATACATAAAAATATATATAACAGTTCTATATGTCATGACATAACTGACATAATCTGTCAGTTGACATGGTATACTACTAGAACTTAGCAATACTGATATTAGAGCAAGGCAATTAAAGTAGCAGCAAAGCGTTGAGAAATGGTTGGGCAAGCCTCGACTACGACACGGTATAATGGCAGAAGTTGAGGATGATGAGCGGCGCAAAAAGCAGATAGTCGTGGACATGCTAATTACACGCTCTCTACATAGAGACTACAACGTCGGCATTAATTCGACTAGATAACTACAAGGCTCGGCCGCGCCCCTGTGATGCAAACTATGTTTGTATACCGTAACCATACTTATGGCAATAGGTTAACGCACACAAACGGACGCGTATGTATAATTATTACGTGTATATGCGTGTACGATTAGCGCATTCCACCTAAACATGTACATAATGTGCCTATAGATAAAGGGGCGTTGAAGAAACCATGAATCAGTTATTAACAATGGTGTAATTAGCATTTAACAAGCTACCGAACTAAATACCAACTTAGCAATAGATAAATACCTAACATCTACAAAGTATGAGCATCATATCTGAAAAGGTGTATGGTAGGTAATACCTATAAAAAAAGACTAATTAGACAGTAGGAAGCTGGTTATTTACAAATGGATATACATTATACTAGATAGGTACTTCTTAAAGGTTGGGTTATGGTTGTGGAGGTTTTACTAATTTTAAATTGAACCAAAGCAATAATTTCGACCTTAAATCGTTATCATCAAGAAAAAGGTACAAAGCATCATTGGAATCTTTTTTTACCATTTAAAAACTAGATTCTGTCCAGAAAGGTTCATTTGATTCAATTTCAGGTCATATCAACCTTCACCATTTAAAGACTAAATTCTGCTAAAATAGGTTCCTTTGGTTCAATTTCAAATCATATCAATCATCACCATTTATGGACTAGATTCTGCACTAAAAGGTTCCTTTGAATAAATTATAAATCATATCAATCTTAACCATTTAAAGACCAGATTCTGCCAAAAAATTGTCATGTGATTCATTTGCAAATCATATCAACCTTCACCATTTAAACACTAATTCTGTCCAGAAAAGTTCATTTGATTCAATTTCAAATCATATTAATCTTCACCATTTATGGACTAGATTCTGCACTAAAAGGTACCTTTGAATAAATTTTAAATCATGTCAATCTTAACTATTTAAAGACTAGATTCTGCCAAAAAATTTTCATGTGATTCATTTGCAAATCATATCAACCTTCACCATTTATGGACTAGATTCTGCACTAAAAGGTTCCTTTGAATAAATTTCAAATCATATTAATCTTCACCATTTAAAGATTAAATTTTATCCAGAAACGTTTCTTTGATAAAATCGGACCAACCTTTCTAACCATTAACCTAACCACGAAAAGGTACCTTGATGCTGGATATCCTCCCATCAACATACTATGGTAAAAAGTGGGACGTAGAATGGGAAGTCACCTTTTGCCTCTTTTCGAAACCGAGGAAATCAGTGAGTAGGGCGCTGATTATAGTGAAAAAGAAAAAGTATCATTAAAGACTGTATAGTATTAACCATGGAATACTCTGCTAATATTTATCCATCAAAGTACACGGTCCATGAGAACCACAGAAAAAACCTAAATCAGAGCAGAAAGATCCAGAATCGAATCGACACCGTCCTGAAAGCAATTAAAACATTAAAGAACTTAATTGAATTTTTGGCTAGTGTTTCGTTTGAAAGGAGGACTTAAGACTCTTCACAAAGCTTCTTCTGCAAAATAAACCTGAGCATCCTAAGATTTTTGTGTTACATCCTTTTTATAAATTCTTAATTAGGTACTTTTGTTTGCTAATTTACCTTTAATTATTATTCCCGATACTTTATTTTTTTCTTACAGTAAAGTACATTAAATATAAGATACCTACACACAATGGGTCTTGTAAATTTCGTCCCCATTCCACGACAATTTTATTTAAAAGATCCGTATGGTATTAGTATGGAAGCCTAAGCGTCAAAAAAGAATCTGCAATAATCTTCCGTTCATTCTACGGCCCCTCTTACACGTCGATTCATGGCATTAAAATGCAAAGTCTGAGTCCGATTGTAGGAATGCTTTTTTCTCAGATTGCCTCTCATAAAAGTAAATGGACCCGTGAATAAAGACGTTGGGTTTTACCGGATTCTGTCAGCCGAAAACGAAATCTAAAGAAAAATTGACTCGTCGACGTTATTAATGGCTAGTTAAGAGTTCGAAACACACGTACGCACACAAACACGCATTTAACCCTCGATATGAATGACAAGAAACTCTGTCTGACTTGATATTTTGCTGAGCAAGCAGGGCTTGTCATCAATTATTATTTCGATAATGCATTATGTTGGTATTGATATTATGTTTGAAATGAAAGCGGGGGTGATTCTTTGTATATACCTACGCCTGATTAAAGGTGAACATTCGTCAATCATCAACCTGTTCAGTTAGCAACATTGAATAAAGAGTAGGATTAAGAAACAAATGAAAATTATAGTTAAGGCAACTGCAATCATCACCCCACTAACTTACAAGAAGTGAAGCCTTGAAAAACGCGAAAAGAGAAAGATAAAATTTTCCTCAAATATTTAATCAACAATAACGGAAGATGTTGTGTCTCTACGCACCTCAAATTCAAAGCCTAAACATTGAAATGTCTCTAGTAATGTTCTATGGCATCAACAGATTAATTGTATGGTACTGCCAAATTTTCTAGTTACATTTGTAAAAACATTAATTAATTATTAATAAACGATTACAGAATAGTACAGCATTCTTTAGAATTACCTTTTGTACATTATTTCAAATTTTATCCCAAATAAACAATCCATTAAAAAAAACCTGAATTGATATTGTTTTGCCAATTCAATCTTAAAATGGTAAGAGTGACGTCCATGACGTCAATTTAGCGGCAGGCGCCTGTATTACGACGCCTAAGACGAATTTTCGCATCTTTCTTGAATTTCCCCGAACGCCCACTTACTTTTATACAGAGCACAAGTCCATTTTTCTTCATCCCATCCTTTTTCTCGCATTACCAGAGTGGCTATCATTAATATCACTTTTATAACATCGAGATGCTCGACTTGTATAATTCTTGCATCCGGCTTCCATTAAGTTAAGAAACATGGGGAATGATGTTGAAATATACAGGAGATCTCCAGAGATGACTCGGGATAGAATTGTCTGATCAGGACTCGAATATTTTGTTTCTTCTTCCTTAATTTTCTTTATTCAAATCATACTTGCTGACGGTTCTGTCTTTTTCTGATTCTCTTTTTATTACTTATTAGTTTCTAAAGGATTTAATAGCCATAGTAAGATATATTTCCAATTTACGAATAGGAAAAGAGAAAGTAAAACGTAATAGTAACGAAGCTACAGTAGTTTTTAAAATACTTTGAAATGACGTCATGATTAGTAGGTAATAGTCTGTATAATTGAAAAGGAATTTCTTATCCTTTTCGTTCAGTTATTTAACATACTGAAAGTTGTTCAATGTGAATCAACAGGATAAATTTTATCTTAAGACTGTTAAAAATACGGCCCTGGTAGCGGTAACTATGGATGTTGTTTCAAAAAAAGTTGTTCTCACATTATGAAATAAGGAAGCAAGCTACAAAGTTTACGCAGTCATCTTTCTAAATTTACGACATCCTAGAAGGTTTTTAAAACACCACTGAAGTAATTTTGAAACATGGTTTTAATTTTAGCGGGGGTGCAAAGCGTCAGGAGGGAATAAGGCCACATCTGCCACCGCGTTGCCTTGCGGAAAAGAACCGCCTTGAGAAAGTTACTAAGTGATATATTTGTCGCCATAAAAATTAAGATTTACATTATTTGGCTTTTCGAGAAAGAATTGATCGTAAATCTTTATAAACGGGTGTTTATTAATGGAACTTTTTTTCTATTGTCTACATCTCGGTTATACCTGCGTTTGCAAATTATGACACCACACCCATCACCCATTTTATAAAAATCAAGGCCCTTGTGGGAAACTAGTAACTATTTAGCAATTAAATTATTCCCACAGGTAAACAAAGTAACCTTAAACTATTTACGACAACAGAATAATCTTGCTGTCGTCTTTACAGTTTTTCTTCATTCTTTGTTGTATTATACCTAGTGATATTCTGACCATTACAATCGTTTTTGTAATTTTCTGATATTTTAAATATAGAAATTTGTTCTGGGTTAGTCTATTACGGGGATAAATGTACTTCTTTTCAGTTAGTGAATTAAAAAAAAAAAGAAATGAAAGACCGTCAAAACATATCTTGAGTGTGCAAAACGCAATCCAATTTTAATTATCACGCATCAGAAGTTTTGAAACGAAGCACACTCTGGCGACAAATCAATTTCGAAAGAACAGCTCTCTCAAGCTCGACGACAAAGGTTTCGCACATCAGAACGTTACAATCTGCAATAATATATTGACGTGTTGAATCTGGTCGAACCCTATTGTACAACGGGACAATATTGTCGACTTTTTGATCCGATTTGTCACATCGACCGGTGGGTGGGTCAGGAAAGTCTTGACGCTTTCTCTCTATATAGTCCAGTGGACCAAACAATTTCTTTTGAATATGACAAAAACGAAAAATCTACAAAACGATCGTCGAACTGTAATCTGGCCGGGTAATAATCCGCTTTCCGTTACAATTCTGTGGATATAATGACGAAAATAACACATGTGACAGCATACGCGTTGTCCTGTGAAAGAGGGAGAATTTCATCGAGCCGCAAGGACGGTCGTCTTACTGTCACCGGCACAATTGTTAGACCATTGTAGCAAACTGGAAAAGACGAAATCCTCTACTAATCGCCTTACTGTGACATTGCTGTTTGCGTGAAACTCCTTAATTATTTACCAAAACTTGATGTGAGAACGGAGGCGGTTTTGACACTGTTTGTCGAGTAAACAGTTACCTGCAATATCTTGTTAAAACTGCCCTTTGACAAATTTAATCCCGTTGTCAAGCTTGTAACACATCAAGAATACGCATATTCACCCACTAACACGATACCATTTATCTGGCGTAGTAGGTAGGTACCTATAACCTGAATAAATGGTAATTTCATTTATGGCAGTTTATGAAGGCTGAGCAAATATTTTCGTTAAAGATTACCTACGTCCCCACTTGCTAGAAAAATTAAAAACCTTAATAAAAATCTGCAAAATATTTGTGACATTCGATTTAGAAATAGTAAACCTGCTGTTCCCTGCCAATTTCCAACAAATACTTGTGTCCAATTATCTCGTTCAAAATGTTCTTTTACCTGCATATAAATACGAAGGTATCCGATAGGCCCAGATACCCAATAACAAGGCTAAGAAATTAGAAAATTTAAGAAAAGATAATTACCCCTTTAGTTATTTGGCGAAAACCCTTATAAATAAAAGTGTTTCGAATGCATTTCTCCTACTTGATTTTGTTTGGTTCGGCTTTTGACGAAACATTTTTCTCTACCACTGACTTTCATTTCTTTGATTCGCTTTTGGTCTTTTCGTGACGAGACCAATTTTAGTTGTTTGGGTTTTAGCCTTAATGACTTGGCTGCTAATTAAACACTAAATAAAACACTAGATAACAAACAGCAACAACAATATATTAACAACTTAACAATGAGACAACAAACGAGAATGAAAACAATGAAACGATGAAGTGCAATAGGATAAGGCTCGAAGGTAGCAAAGCTGGAGACGAACTCTGGAAGTTTTGATAAGAATGATTTAAGAAACTTATAAGGGAGGAGCTAATAGTTGATAGATGAAAGTAGGGTACCAATAGGGTGGTAACAAAGCTGGAAATTTTTAGAGATAAGAAATACTAAGAAATAGATTGTAGTACCAAACCACCGAAGAAACCCATCGTAAAATTGCAATTAAGAAGGAATGAAAAGTACAGACGTCATGCTGTTAGTATACGAAGAATGAACTGTTAGAGGGATTATAAGAAAGTACAGTAATAAAGTTATTTGAATAGATAGACCGGATACAATAGAAATATTTACAAAAGAAAGGAATGTTTATAGAGCATCTGCATTGTTATCAAGAAGAGAAATTTGAAGAATATTTACATAAATTGAACTGAACACAGAAATATAATACAAAAGAATTCATATTTAAAATATATATACAAAAAGCTACCCATAGAAATATACAATTATTGCTTTTGGTTGGAAGCTGAAGAATGTGGCGTTATCCGCCACAGTACCCCCCCTTCCAGTGATGGAGTCACGATAACCCACTTGCAACCGATCCGGAAAGCGGACGCGTCGTCCTGATCGCGTTATTCGTGGTGGCGGTGAGGGAGCTTGCGGCTGCGGAATCGGTAGTTCCGGAACGAGTGGTACTTCCGGTATAGTTGGGGCATCTGGAATGGCTGGAGTTTGCTGGACAAAGACAGTTGTTTCGTTGTTGGCGCCGTCTAGGTCGGCGACGACGTATGCAGGCTTCAAACGGTTTATAGAAACCTTGACGTCTTGTCCGCGAACATTTATCACGAAGGTCTTCTCCGCTCGTGAGACCACTCTAAATGGACCATCGTACGGCTGTTGCAGCGGTCCTTTTGGCCCATCGTGGCGGACAAACACCTGCGCTGCAGTTGCGAGGTCCTTGAATACGAACGGTGTCTTCTCACCATGCCTCGTTCCATGCACGGGACGCAGCTGCTGTACATGACCTCGCAGTTTTTGGACGAACTCAGCCGTTGTGGTAGGTTCTGGAGTCGCCTTTCCTAAGAACTCGCCCGGAAGTCGTATCGGTTCGCCATAGACCATCTCTGCTGCGGTGGACTGCAGATCGTCCTTCCAGGCCGAACGTATTCCTAGCAGTACCGTCGGGAGGGTTTCAATCCATCTTGTGGACTGGTGGCACTTGATTGCGGCCTTTAGCTGTCGATGGAGCCTTTCGACCATGCCGTTAGCTTCCGGGTGGTAGGCTGTTGTCCTTAAATGAATCGTACCTGTCAAAGCGTTTAATTCCCTGAACAGGTGCGACTCGAATTGCCTGCCTTGGTCCGTCGTAACGCGCAGCGGAGTCCCGAAGCGAGCTATCCAGTGGCGATAAAAAGTTCGGGCAACCGTGGCGGCTTCTTGGTCCTCCATTGGAATAGCCTCTGGCCAACGAGAAAATCGATCCACGCACGTCAACAAGTAGCGGTAGCCTTCGCAATAAGGCATTACTACTATGTCGACGTGGACGTGCTCGAAACGACTTGATGGTACCTGGAAGGTCCCTGGGGTTGTCGAAACGTGGCGCGTAACCTTGGACTTCTGGCATTCCAGGCAGTTCTTGGCCATTTCCCGACAGTCCTTCTTAATCGATGGCCAGACGTAGCGTGCGGTTACCAGTTTTACGGATGCTCTGGCACCTGGATGCGATAGACCATGGATCTTGTTGAACACCGCTCGGCGAAACTTGGACGGGATGAAGGGTCGCGCTGTGGAGGTCGAAACGTCGCAGACCAGTGAGATGTCCGTACCTGGCATCTTTATGAGTTTGAGTTGCAGGTTGGAGTTGTTGTTCCTCTCTAACGATGCTAACTCTTGGTCCATTCGTTGTGCCGCGGCTAATTCCTCCATGTCGATCGCGAGTGTGACCTCTTCAATCCGCGACAGGGCGTCTGCGACAACGTTGTCCTCTCCTGGGAGGTGGCGGATGTCTGTGGAAAACTGACCGATAAAGTCCAGGTACCGAAATTGGCGTGGGCTGCAGATACCATCCTTCTCGAACGCGTATGTGATAGGCTTGTGGTCGGTGTATATTGAAAACGTCCGGGCCTCGACCATATGACGAAATTGCTTGACCGCGTCGTAAATGGCGAGCAGTTCCCTGTCGTAGGCCGCGTATTTCCTTTCCGCTGATTTTAGCTTCCGGGAAAAGAAGGATAATGGCTGCCATGACCCATCGACGTACTGTTGTAATACCGCTCCAATTGCGGAATTTGACGCATCGCAAAATATCGCCAATGGTGCATCGGGTACTGGATGCGCGAGAAGTGTCGCGTTTGCTAATCCGTTCTTGGTCGCTTCGAACGCCGTGGTTGCTTCCGGTGTCCATGTCAGTGGTACCTTGCCTTTAACGTCGCCTTTGAGAAGTTCGTTGAGGGGCGCCTGGAAACTTGCAGCCTTCGGGATAAATCTCCTATAGAAATTAACCATCCCCAAGAACTGCCGAAGTTCTCTGACGGTAGTTGGCCGTGGGAGAGATGTAATGGCGTCGATTTTTTCTTGGAGTGGTGCTGTTCCTGTGCCGGTGACGAGGTATCCCAGGAATTTTACCTCGGATTGACCAAATTTGCATTTTGCCGGGTTGATGACGACGCCATAGTCCTGCAAACGGCGGAAAAGGGTTGTCAGATGGTCAATGTGCTCCTCCGGTGTTGTTGAGGCCACCAGTATGTCGTCGATATACGCGTAGCAGAAATCCAGCCCACGCAGTACTTCGTCGATGAAGCGCTGGAATGTCTGCGCTGCGTTTCGTAGACCGAACGACATAAAGGGGAACTCGAACAAACCAAAAGGCGTTGCTATCGCTGTTTTACAGATGTCCTCTGCGGCGACCGGGATCTGGTGGTAGGCTTTTACCAGATCAATGGTGGAAAATACTGTTTTTCCAGCCAGCGTTTGGGAGAAATCGTGAATATGCCGGACTGGATAACGATCTGGTACGGTGCGTGCATTGAGCCCTCTGTAGTCGCCGCATGGACGCCATTCGTCGCCTTCCTTAGGGACCATGTGTAGCGGTGACGACCAGCAGCTGTTCGATGGTCTGGCAGTCCCTAATTTCAGCATCGCGTCGAATTCCCTTTTTGCAGCTTGCAGGCGGTCTGGAGCCAATCTTCGGGGCTTGTGAGCGACAGGAGGTCCTGGTGTGGTCTGGATATGGTGTTGCGTTCGGTGTTTTACCGATGAGGTTCCATCTGGGCGCACGATGTCGGGGAAGTTCGCGAGGAGGTCAAGATATGGCGATGTTCCGGTTATGATCTTGACCGTTGGTACATCACGGTCGGCAGGTTGGCCAGGTGCGGAGATCTTAGACGTGCCATCGACGAGTCTACCATTCCTCGCGTCCACTAATAGGTTGAAGTGTGCGAGGAAATCAATCCCGAGGATAGGCCTGCTAACGTCCGCGACTACGAACCTCCAGGTGAAGTCCCGTCTGAGTCCAAGGTTCAGCGTTCTAGTTATCGTGCCGTATGTCGCGATGGGAGTCCCGTTAGCCGCGGAAAGTTGATAGGTGCTCCTTTCTCGGGGCTGTTGACAGTAGGACAGTGGAAAAACGCATAAATCGGCGCCGGTGTCTACCAAAAAGAGGCTGTTGGTATTGCGGTCTCGAATCAGGATACGGCGGGAAGCTGTGGGCCTTGGGTCGTCTGCCGCCATCAACGACTGGCCCTGGAGTTTTCCGCACTCGCGAATTGACATGGCCGAGTGCACTTTTTAGCCTTTGGCCCAAATCGCTCGTGGTACCAACAGATACCGTCGCCTGCGTACCGTCCGCGAGAGTTCGACCGGCCGCGAGAATATGACCGTCCACGAGAATATGACCGTTCGCGTTCGCGCGCCCGTAGAGAGTTCGTTTGGAATTTGTTGGCTCGCACTTCCGAAAGTTCTGCGCGAAACTTTGCAACTTCTGTCTGGAGAGGGGAACTCATTTCCAAACGGATTTGGCGTAGTTGTTCTGCGAGCATTTCGGGTATACACGACGCACTTGTTGATGGTATTGTTGCGGTGATTACTGGCTTCCCTGTAGATAAATTCATAACCTTATCTGCTAGGTCGGCCAGATCCTCCAGAGAGCTGTTGTTTTGTGCTGCCAGGATGGGCTGGATACTGTTTGGCAGTCGGTTGAACCATATAGCTCGAATAATGCTGTCAGGAGCTGCTGAACCCGCCAGGCCTTTCAGGTGCCGCAAGAATTGCGACGGCTTCCGGTCACCCAACTCTTCGTTTTCCAGGAATCGCTTCGTCTTCTCTTCCTGGGAAGCGCTGAGTCTTTTTATCAACTCCGTTTTTAAGAGCTCATAAGAACCGTCAGTTGGCGCCGCTACTACTAAATCGCGCACTTCTGATGCCACTCGCGATTCGAGACATTGTGCTACTATCTCGAATTTTTTTACGTTCGAAGTAATTCCGGCACTTGCAAAACCTAACTCCACTTGTGAGAACCATAGTTCTGGGTCGGCATAATTGAAAGGTGGCAATGTAACACGAGTGTTCTTTGTACCCAGTAACGCTTCTAACGCACTTATCATACGGGCTTCGTCCGCGGTTGGATTAGCCATTTTTACCAAAACAACAAGAAAAAAGTTTACCTGAACTGTTGCACTATAATCCTTGGTTTAACTTTTTCACTACAATGTTTGCGCGTATGTTCACGAGAGATCACGTCGGGGTCACCACTTTGGTCTTTTCGTGACGAGACCAATTTTAGTTGTTTGGGTTTTAGCCTTAATGACTTGGCTGCTAATTAAACACTAAATAAAACACTAGATAACAAACAGCAACAACAATATATTAACAACTTAACAATGAGACAACAAACGAGAATGAAAACAATGAAACGATGAAGTGCAATAGGATAAGGCTCGAAGGTAGCAAAGCTGGAGACGAACTCTGGAAGTTTTGATAAGAATGATTTAAGAAACTTATAAGGGAGGAGCTAATAGTTGATAGATGAAAGTAGGGTACCAATAGGGTGGTAACAAAGCTGGAAATTTTTAGAGATAAGAAATACTAAGAAATAGATTGTAGTACCAAACCACCGAAGAAACCCATCGTAAAATTGCAATTAAGAAGGAATGAAAAGTACAGACGTCATGCTGTTAGTATACGAAGAATGAACTGTTAGAGGGATTATAAGAAAGTACAGTAATAAAGTTATTTGAATAGATAGACCGGATACAATAGAAATATTTACAAAAGAAAGGAATGTTTATAGAGCATCTGCATTGTTATCAAGAAGAGAAATTTGAAGAATATTTACATAAATTGAACTGAACACAGAAATATAATACAAAAGAATTCATATTTAAAATATATATACAAAAAGCTACCCATAGAAATATACAATTATTGCTTTTGGTTGGAAGCTGAAGAATGTGGCGTTATCCGCCACACGCTTTTCTCAGTCTCAAGGAACTTTAATTATTGGGTTGGTTAATCTTTCTATTTTCATTCTGTGACTCTTCTTTTTCAATTGGAGTCTGACTTAGATATTTTCCATTGTGAAGTATAACCCATGTCCAAATGTCTTTCTGAACGACTCATCTATCTTCTCTGTAATCTACGGTCCCAATATTTTCCTGAATATCTCTTTTTTTACTAATTCTGGTTAATTAATGTATTTAGTTCGACAAGCAACATAATGGACTTTTTGGCCTTTGTTTTACACATAGATTCTTGACCTAACAAACCAACCAACTCTTCATCTTAGTTTTATATACCATGGCGTTGATACTATCCTCAGAAAATGTACATCTATTAAAATATCTTTGAGACCGACCACGATTTCTCTGCAACTGACTTCTGTTCCTTGAATTTCTGTTTCTTCCGAACCCTTGCTGACTCCCTGGTATCAGCATACCTTCTCTCAGTCTCAAGGAACTCGATTATTTGAGATATATTCCATTCTGAAATATACCATAAGAGTACATTTCTTTCTGAACGATCCACCTTTTTTATGCTATTTAGGGTCCCAATATTTTCTCCATACTCCAGATAAACAGTACCTACATGAAATTTGATAAGCAACACAAATGGCCAATATTAGACCTTCTGGCTTTGGGTTTTGCAGATAATAGACTCTTAGTCTAGCAAACTAAATCTAAGATTTAGTTTTATTGTGAGCACCAACCTACGTACCATGGCGTTGATATTGAACTCATAAGAGAAGCAATATGTACGGAAAGACCATTATCATCATCAACTAAATACCATACCACGATTTCTCTGTAACGGATTTCGGTTCTTTGTATGGTTATTTCCTGTAGGTCCTTGTTTACTTCTTGGTTTCAAGAAACTTTATGATCTGATTGCTTAAACTTTCTGTTTTCATTCCATAGATATTTTCAAAGAGCATAGCCCTTGCTTTAATGGCACCTGAGATCAGATCTTTTCCATTTTGGATTATCACTCATGACTGGTTTTCCTTCTGAACGACCCACCCTTTATTCTTTGAAGTCCCAAAATCTCCCTGAATCAATCCAGTCATTCCAATAATAAGTAGAGGATAGAATATAACCAATATCAGACAACCTCGGCCTTGATTTTTGTAGAGTGAAACTTGGGCTAACAAACTTTGATCTTAATTTTTTGTGAGCATCAGTTCACTTACCATGGCATTGAAAGATCATTGAATCACACTGTAATTTCTCTGCAACTGACTGGTACAGTCCAAGTCTTCGTTTACTTTTGGTGTTAACAATTTTTGACTTCATAGTCTCAAGGAACTTTACCATTTAGTTGATTAGGTAATCTTTATTCTGATAAATATTTCTGAAAAAATGCCCTTTCTTTTTGGGGATAGTATCTGAGATCAGATTTTTTATGTTTTGAACTATACCTCATGACTAATTTTCTTTTTCACCAATCCTTTGGAGTCTCAATATCTTATTATATTTACCACTTATTCTGACTAATAGAAATGATTCGGTAAGTAGTACAAAGAAACAATATTAGACCTTCTGGCCTTAGCTTTTATAAGTTGAGACTTAGTCTAAAAGAACCAATAGTTCAAACGCACAAATAGGGTCGATGTTAATCCTACTCAGAAAAGATAAAATACTGATAGATCTAAACTGAAATTGGTCATCATTATCTATAAATTGCTGAACTTCAGTAACTTTAAAGTTTTCAAATTAATTTTTAGTAATCCAACAAATGCTCTAATAAGAAGAATGTTATTATGATGGTCCTTTTTAAACGTGGTGAGAAAACCTAATAAAAAGTGAAACCCATATCGAGATAAGACCCATAAATTTCAGCGTCTAACCAATTCACTCACTGGTCAGTAGTTTTATGCCAATTTGTACGTAGGCAATTACCGAAGTCAATTTCGTAGCGATCCGTTACAGAGGCAAACAAACATGCAAAGGCTAAAGGGACGGCTACCACCTCCCGGAAGGGCCGGCACCACCCATCCACCCCCATTAGGTTTAATGCACCGGAAGAGTCCAAGGCTTGATGAATAGCCCAGGTGCGAAGCCGTGCTCCGTAATGAAGTTAGCACGGCCATCGGGGTGGTCGGCCGCAACCAAAACATGTATTCAAAGGTGATTTATTACAGCTACACATCAGTGACTTATTCGATTGGTTCGAACTAAAGCAGAAACTTTGATGTTCGCATCGTACCATACCAGCGAAGGTTGTTTGGCCGTCAAAATTCAAAGTACTTAATGCCTTACGTATTATTAGGTATACAATACCGTAATCAATCAAACATTTCAACATCCTCATTATTTTACATGATGATGGAAAACCTGATTCGTAATAGTTGTAGCCATCCCCTAGGTACCTTCTGTTTTTAATTATTCAGAATTAATTATATGGTTAAAACAAAGAGCATTTTGTTTTGTATTTTTTATTGTACAATTCCCTTACAATATTATGGATAATGGGAGGAATCTGAACAAAATTTATTTTCTACTATAACTACTGTTGATTCTTATATTTTCTTTTGGAAGCCCCTAGAGTCTTCGCCCAACTTTATTTCAATATAATACTTAGATAATAATGTCAATCTTTTTGCAACAATTTAACTAATAAATAATGCTGAATTTACAAAAGCATTAAATTTTTGTAACAACTCAATGTAGGTATTTCTGACTTCTTCAGTTGTCCCCTTTTCTATTTGGAAATAAAAGGAAAGACCCAATAACATACTTTCAATGCTAGGTCATGAATTAAGATTTTTGAGGGGTGGTCCACTTACCTTCACTCATTGACGAAGCCCTAAGAGCTGTCCATTACTGCAAATAGGCATTTCTGAGTGAAAAGGCGAAGAAATACATCAGTCTTCCGTTAAATGCCCCAAAAATCCATAAATAACAAGCCCTCTTTTATTATTTGTGTGCAGGGTTTGTGGCCATTATTTACGATTCACGTTAAAATTCAAAGAAATTCGGACGTACTAAATCATTTCAAGATTTATTTAAACATTTGTTGATACAGGTATAAAATGACTCGGCTAGAGAATTATGTATAAACAGAACAATCTGTTTGACTTCTGGTTAGCATGAAAAACGTGAAGCTTAGGCTCAGAATGATTTATTACTCACTCCCAAATAAAGGATATATTATAAATATCACATTCTTTCCTAATTAATACGATTATGTTAAATTTATTTGTTTATCTTTACATTTATTATTATATTCTGCCGTTAAATTATAATTTTAATACTTTAACCTTCTTTTCTAATTGCATGAGTAATTTGTACTATGGCTAATTTAATTTGAACTTATAATGAGCCAACATTGCATTGCAAGCACTTTCGTATTCGTCCTTATCATAGAAAAAAATATTTAAAAAATTATATTGTTAAACCATTATGGTTGTTACGGAGCTTGGTTCGCTTGACAAAAACAACACAAAAAAAATGTCCATTTTTTGTCGGTGTACTGCTGTACCACATAGACAGATGCTCGAAGGACCAGCGTATGTTTGATTAATAAAATGCGTACCTACTTAATAATACGTTTATTAACCCTAATACATACACAAAACACTAACTTAGAATTAGATATAAAAAATGAAAATTGTCGATTGATTAATGTTCTTAGGAATGTTGTTCTTCGAAGTGCTCTGACCGACTATCTGTCGAATACTGTTATAATGTTCTTTTATCTTCTTCTCGCCATCACTATCCCAACACAATCCCTAACCAGGTACCTACTGCACTTTATCATAGCTGAATAATGTAAGGAAAAACCAATTACATTGTATTTCGATGCACATGGGTTTACGGCAAGTATTTATGATGGGTATTTCTACCCCTGGTCGAATTGTTATTGCTATCTATATAAAACTTTTGACCCTAGAAGTTTCACAAAATGTCACGTATTAAACTTGTTTACACTGAGATCTTAACAATGGTATAATAAAATTTAGTTGCTTTGACTAATAACTTTTATTTTAATTAATAAATTACAATTTTCTCCATTTATTTGAGCCATTTTTATAATTTACAATAACTTATTATTATTATTTAAATTTTTATTATCCATGTTTGCTAGTGAGCTCATTGAGCATTATACCTAATATTTTTCGCATATCTGTGGGTACTGTCAATGATAATCGTGACGAACTGCATGCTCTTCACTCGCGGAAAAAGTAAAGTGGTCGGTATCGGTTTTTTATTAAAAAAATTTTTTTAATGCCCATTAAAGTTAACGTCGTTAATTCTAATTAATATGTGTTATAGTGAGATCGTCAAATCCAGGTTACATACTAAAGGTAATCTTACAATTATAATTTGTACATAACAATATTAATTCTAACTTCAATATTAAAAATTAAGAAGAAAAGATATTTTATTGGAATTAAACAATTTGTGCAGTGATTAAAGGTTTATGGGCGGACTAAGATTCACTAAAGTGGGATAGTGTTTCGAAAACTTAAGTCAACACTTTTCGAATGAAACTACTGTTTGTACAAATAATTTGCTCTCTGTTTTAGTAACATATCGTGTAGGTATCTTGGAACTTCATCTCACCCAGTCACAAAGAATTACGGTTTGATAGAAAAATAAGGGTAGGTTATAGGAGAGATCAGGTTGTGGAGGGGTAGGTCATCTAAGGGTCCTCTAAATAAGACTCCAAGGCTAAGATTATGTTACGTTAGTTTCTTATCTATTGTTCAATTTTTACACCCTCACTCATCGCTGCCAATACCTCTAAACACTTTTGTTTTGTAGAAGTTATCGTCCCCCCCCCCTTTTTCACACTCCGACTGCCCCCTTTCTAAACATTTGCCATAATGTTTGAAGCAAAAATGGATTAAGAAAAGTTAAGTAATATCCCAAAGGTCCATGCTATCCAAGAAAGTATTAAACTATCCCTAAATGAAGGGGCACTATTTAGAACCTTTATTTATGATTGAATATATCTGCACAATGTATACGAATATCTTCGTGAGACTTTTAAAAATGTCTACCTATAAATCTGAAATAATGAAGGCCCCTATTTACAACAAATATTTTTTTAAATGGATGGATATTTTAAGTTTTTAAGTTAAAGGTCTACTCAGTTTATTAGTTATTTATACTAACCGCAGAAATATAGTAGAATTGACTCTGGAACTACCTAATTTTATAACATTTTACAACCTTTTATAGTAACCACACCACAGGAGATTTTTTGAATGTCGAATAGGTGGCTAAACTACAAGTTTGGGCTATTATTTGGTCGATATTTCTGAGGTACATAGGCAGGTCTTAAATAGTATTTTGTGTTTTTGGTTTATTACCAATGTTAACTTTTAAATTAACTATATTTCTCAGGTTATTACTGTATCATCATCGAGCAATTCTAGTCCCTATCCACCCATCATTGGCATAAGTAGCTACAATCGGTTGGCGCTACCTTTTTAAGTAAATGTTGAGGCAGAACTTTATATATTTTTTAAATTAATTTCCATTGAAACAATATTTCTAAACGTTTGTATTGGTAAATAGTGAATTTTTATTTTAATATGTATTTTATTTAGTTCAATTCCACAACACTCCATCTGATTTTTTAAATATATTTGAATGTGGTATCCCTAGCAATTAGATTATGGATGAGAGGAGAAATGGAGCTTCTCAAGGGAGAACGGGTAATGCTTCTACAACGGTGCCTACAATTTATTGTCTAATGTACTAAGCTTGCGCAAAATAGATAACTAATAGAATCTGGGCACCTGTCATCTTTTAGCTTTTCTCTTGATAGTCTCCTCGCTGGTTTATGAATCGTCCCTATTATGCCTCTATGTCCGCGGTTTCACAACCTATACCTGAAAGATGCTTGTCTTCTAGATTAGACATACGTGCAAATTTGGGGTGTTGGGCAAGGAAAAATTAGAAAATAAATGTTAATTCAGAATTTGCTTATATTCACCGATGTAACCAGGGGAATTTAAATTATAGTTGTTCTATGGCTCCAAAAAATTGAGTTCAACAAGCCATACCTAATTTAATTTACCGCCCCAGAGGTAGAAGAATAACTTTCTATTCTATTTTCTATTTGATAATATTACATAAGTGTAACGTGGGAATGTCCGAGTTATCTATCACAATTTTTGTGAATTTTTTAATGCAACCATGAAAGATAAAATACCTTATTACTTAAAAAACTAATTTAAGACAATTTGAATCCGCTTTGATATTTGTGTACATGATTCTTCACCTTTTAGGTACTGTATATAGTAAGTTTAAGGATCAATTAAGTCAAACTAGGAAACAAAAACCTCATAGATACTTTGTAGTTCATGACCCTAGTACAACTTTGTCAGTACGTATTGGCAATGAGTCTGTGTTGTAGTAGTGGTTCTTTACAAACCATGTCGGGCGTGCGGTGCGGGTCGCAGCCCCAGGTCGCCCCCTGCCAGGAGTCCGGCTCGCGTTACGTGTCTCCACGGGACGTTTGTTTAGCACAACCTCCCGCGGCCATCGGCCGGTCATTTGTTTACCTGCTTCACATTCCGATACAATAAATAATTTTGTATTGATCCCCGGACCGGCTCCGAATGGATTCTTCTCTATGCGCGCGGTCATTTATTTGATTTGTGCGCTTGTTCGCCGATCATTGTATCTACTGATACATAGCAATAATGTTACATTATGGGACATTATTGAATCGCATGCTTGGCCGCCAGGTCTCGACTTGAAAATTTTATTGCGCCATAAAGTTATGGGTGCGAAAGGACGCTTCTATAAAACGGATAATGTATAGTGCAACGCAAAAAAAAGCACAAACGACGACCACTATATTACCCTATTAGAGCTGATAATTCGCTATCGTTCCAACAACATCAGTTTTAGGACAGGTGCATGATAAAACATTTTAGGGAAGAATAGGCTAATATATATCCTCACTCGGATAAGGGGGGGGGGTAATGGACGTGACTGCAAAATATCATTCAAGTGCCTTTTGGTTTTAATAAAAGGTGAACTTGAGAATCGTATTGTTTATTGTTTATATAGGCTAACAGTTTGTCGAAAAGAGGATGATAATTTATTAGGAATTACCTTTTATGACACTAAAAAGGGTGTCGCTAGATAAAAGCGAAGGGATGGAGGCACTAAAAGAAGAAATAGAGAAAAACCACAACGAATGCTTTCATCTCGTTCGTGCTATCTTTTCGTGCCACAACCTTATTGCGATCCTTAGTAATTAAGAGAGACTCGTTCTCATTATTTATCGTCTTTGAAAACCAGCATTATTCAGTGGCATCACTGTAAGGGCTCTCACAAAGACTAAAGTGTTGTATAAATTCTTGCATGCACGTCTTTGTAAATATTATTAACTAACCCCTTTCACAAAATAATGGCAAATGTATAAAAGTATACTAATCCGCCCCGTACGATAATACAAACTATTGTTTTGATTACGGCCATCGTGTTCTGTTTTTTTGGCAGATACTGTATATCAGAGCAACGGGTATCATTAAGGCCTTGTTCGGCTGCAGATATTAATACGGCTCGACTTTTAATTATGTGACGTGTTTTTCTTGACGGTATTCTGTGCTAATTGATGGTTTTATGAACATGATATTCGGCCGCATCATCATCGCCAACGGTGGAGCAACAATTAATAGCTCGATAAAGCGATCGTTGTGAATTGGTTAATTGTGACGTGGCGTCATGTCGAGTATGCAAGGCATTTATAGCTGAAAACATTATTTTTGTGTTAAGAATGCCCCATAAACATTAAAAGTTACTACTGCTTCAAGTACTGAACACGCATAAAATTGCCTTGTTTGTTTTTTGTTTTTTCCACTCGATAAACTTACAGGGGTCGTTTCATAACTTCAAAAGAATTACTTTTAAATATAATTAAGGCAAAATGATATTAGTTTCCATTAATTAGTGATCATTTTTAATATCAAAAGTCACGACGGTTAATTAAAAATTCGATTGAACGACCACGTCCTAGGTCCTAAATAATGAAGGTATGTACCTAAAGTCTAAAGCACAACTCTATATTTTATTTAGACATTGTAATAGCTGATTCCAGAATATCTGTTACCTATGTTATAAGGGGAGATACCTGCACTAATATAAATTGCAAATATACCTCGTCTAGGACTATAAACACCATATTGTATGATTTTATTGAAACGTCTCTTCTTTTTATTGGGTCAGCATCTATCACTTACGTTATAACCAAATCATACTGTATAGATATATCTACCTAATTAACAGAAGAGTGGTGAAAATATTTTAATTAAGTGATCGTAATGAGAACAGTAATCTGGAAAGAAGAGTTCCAACGTACATGTTTAAATGAGTTATTTGAACATCTGAGTAAATTTAGCATATCTCATTCTCTTGAAAAGTTTTCCGAGCCAACTAAGTACTGAGAGCTTTTCAATCTGTATTGGGAGATTGCTGGAAACGAGGAGAATCACATTTCATATTCCCATTTCTGCAAGTGGAAAGCTCTCGTGCTTTTGCTACCTCGCTCTCACAACGAAGCTCTGCTATTTCTGAATGTTTACATTCTAGAGCTTGATGAAATGCAGATTGCGAATGATGAACTCATTTCCAATATTTCTTTCTCTCGTCTTCGATCTTTTAAACACCAGGGACTGAATATTGAATTTGGCCTAGGCAATAAAAACCGAGCTCGAGATGTAGATTGCAAATTAAATGTTCAATGGATATAGCCCCGAAGACTTTTATAAAACGCATCGAACGAATATTGTAAATCTCTTTCCGAAAACGTATTTGTAAAATTGGATTGAATTCCATCTACATCGAAACGTGTTTATTAGAAAATCGCATTTTAAAAGCTAAAAATTTCCATGTGCTTTCAATAAAACTGAAGCTTGGCAGTCACTACTATAATAAGACGTACTTTACATATACAGGGTGGTCCCAAATCGTACAAATATTCTATATGAAAATATATTTATGATTTTTGTCAAATGATATAGTAAATTAGTCCATAAAATTTTAAGAAATGTTTCGCTAGACTGCATCAAAAAGTACCTCGTAATTTGAAAGCTCCCTGAATATTTTTTAAATTTCCAATGCAAATTTTTATTATGAATCGTTTGGTACGCAGCTATCCTATACCCATTTACTCAAAATATCACTGATTTTTGTAATTTATGGTCAATTTTAATGATTTTCAAATATCTGTTTATTGGGATATTTTTCGTTAAACAAACGACATGTTTGAGCAAGTATTTTGTCACATTTTCCTTGTATATAAAATGAATCTAAAATTTCGGCATTTGTAGATATAATTTCCGGGCACATTTTACATTTTGTAACTTAATCTGTTATCCTTTGTAATTCATAAAGGACATACAGCCTACGGTTGATAGTAAATAATACAATACTTTTTAACAATTAAAGTATTAAAACAGTGCCTTTTTTTAAAGAAAATCATAGTAAAAATCAACATTCGAATATGAAAAAGTATACAGGGAGTTCCATTTAACATTAAAAAGTATTTCTATTGTCTAAAATTCTCAATATTCAGATTAATTTTTGAACACACAGTAGGTATAAATTTCTAAACACATACGTGGCAAAAATCATTAAATAGTTGACCCACAGTAAAAATTTGTTTAAATAAGAAATGACGGTAGGTACAGAATTATTTTTGAAACCCTGCTTATTAAATTGAAGAAATTGAAGATGGTTGTTTATTTTCTAAATGGGGAGGTTTTCGGGTGGGTTCATGTAATAAAGCTTACCTTTAAATTAACCGAGCATTTTAATGATATAAAAAAATATAGGGTGTTATGTTTAAGATAACAAAGTTGCTGTCCAGTTCCGCTACAACCGAAAGTGAAAATTAACAGAAAATATTCATTTTAAAGGTTCATATGAAATTATTATGAATGCCAAATGTTAAAATTAAATTCCCATTATAACTCCTTAAAGTTCTAAGAAATAACTTCCTTGGTAAACACTGCAGGTAAATAATGGGGTTATTTAACACCCCTTTCGTTTAGATAATACGGATTCATCAGTTCTATTAGATACTTAATCATTTTTCTATTAATTGTTGTACATAAAACCTTTTGAAGTTGAAATTTGAGAACAGATCGACTTTTATACAAATAACAATCACGTACCGTGAACACTTTTTCATTTTCATTAAAATTCTGTTAAGGTTTCCAATGGGTACACGATTCGGTTTCCAGCAGCGAAATGATTCCCTTTGCACCTACTTTCTTGTTCTCTTCGAATAGCTCTGTAAGGTACTAAATGTTTACGCCTAAAGAATACCACAAGTTTGAATTATTTTCTCTCGTTTACTTGTTAGAAGTTACAGAAGGCGGACATTAAAGCACAAAATATCTTTTCGAAGATGGCATTATAGAATTGGAACGTTTGAAGAGAAAAACTGAATGATTTAAAGATATCTCGTCATAGTAGGTAGATAAAAATTAAGTTAATTCAAATCTCTTTTGATTCAATTAAGAAATATACTTAAATCATCCATCATCCATAATAAATGTTTCATAATTTACTTTAAATAACAACATATTTTCTTTATGAACATTTCATCTTTATTCAGTGTAATTTTGTGAAAATTTTTTGATAATATTTAACGATGGTAGATAGTACATTTAAATTTTAGTTCTACATTACATAAAGATCCGTGTAACATTATAAAAATCGTGTGGTTTAACAAATTATCCGGACAGAGCAATATTTTTTTAATGTGTTTATTATACCGAACATATATTTTCGATATGACTTTAGCGAAGGCGTTTGTATATGGTAGAACGGTTTTAAATGAATAGGTGTTTGCTGTTGACACCCACCTTCGTTTTATTACATGATAAGACGATTTAATTTTGTACGTGTTTAGATAGATAAAGTCGACGTAAGAAGTAAACTATTAGATGTATAATGATAAAGTAGCTTAGAAGGAACACTCGTTCGATTCTATATTATTATTCACATGCATATATGTTTTTAAAATGGTAAACAAAATGAATATCAATTAGTGGTCTATTAGCATATTAATACGAGCATTAAAAGAGATCAGAATATTATAAAAGTGAAATTATGGATAATTAAAACTTTTTACTTCCATTAATTTAAAAATTTATGCCGAAATTCTCCGCTGATTTTATCGTTTTTATTTCCTTTATGCCCATTAATTATAAATTGAATTATGGTACTGAAATTTCTTCGGCTCTTATTAGAGGGTGTATATCTACCAGGGGTAAGTTTGTTTCGTTTAAAATCAACAACAAAATCGTGAATATAAACTAGTCTATCCGGGAAATTATATAAAATAAATGACCTAATTTTGCAACTAATTAGTACTTGTCAATAAACTAGAGTTATAAATTAATGACATTTGATTTTTCCTTCCAAAATTTTTCGTACCGTTTACAAAATCCAACGTAAAATAAAGAATAAAGATGTCCTCAAAATTAGAAATCCTTTATAAAAAGAATTGTCCAGCTTTGGAACGTAAATGGAAAGAGGAGCTGAAGCTTATAAAAAAGAAGTCGAGCCAAACAAACAGGAAATCTGGAAACAGATTCAGTTTAACAAATTGTGAAAAAAGATACTCACCTGAAATAAATTTGAGCCGTAATCGCTGGTAAAAATACTAAAATTATTATTTCTTTTCTGTCAGTAATATTCAATTAAAAATTGTTATCCTTGCAGGTAAATGTGGTGATTGTTTCTACAAGCATTCTGTGACAGATTAAAATCATGGAACAAATTTGTGATACATGTGCATTTTATAAAAAAATATGAGATATGTAATCCGGTTTTAAGTTAAACCCAAAAGGCATAAGTACAATTATTTGTTAAATATATGAAAAGATAGAAGGAAAAATCGAAACCATAACTGCCCATATCCACAAACTTTGAAAATTCGACTTGCATGTAAGGTTTTTGAAATTGTAGATACAGTCAAATTTCGACAATTCGAACGGAGATAAGTCGAATTTTTGATAAGTCTAACTGAATTGGTTGACAATAACATCAACTATGAGAAATACGTGTACCTAATTGTTACTTGATAACTCGAAATCTGGAACTTTAATACTCGAAGTGGAATTTTCTGGCGTAATCCCTTAATAATGCACGATTGCGGTATTATGCAAGCAGTAAGGCAGTTTAGTTTCTACGATTATTTGCCATCAAAATGCACTTTAAAATCTTATAAAAAGGATGGAAAGTGATGCACTTAAAAAAGATAACATTTATGTCTTGTATTTGTCCATCTTTCTTAATTGCTCGGAGTCTCAATACTTTTTGCGCGTCACATGGTGAACTGACTTATCTACTTATCTGAATTCAATTGTATCAATTTTTATATTTCAGTAAAACTGTAAACAAACTAGGAAAAAATGAGCACTCCTCAAAAACAACGTTTAAGGAACTCCAGAACCATCCAAAAAAGTTCTAGGTATTTGACACAGTATTCTTAAAATTGTTATGATGCTATTAAGTACACTAATATTAAAAAAGCAAAAGTTTGTGAGTGTGTATGTTTGTTACTTTTTCACGTCTAAACAGCTGGAGCGATTTTAATAAAATTTGGTATGAAGTTAGCTGACACCCTGGATTAACACATAGGATGCATTTACTGCGGGAAAATATCTTATTCCCATGGGAAAATCGATGAAAATGAATTCGCCGAATATTATAAATGCGAAAGTGACTCTGTCTGTATGCTACACAATCTCGCCTAAAATTTACTGAATTTATTTAAATGAAATTTGGTACAGAGATAGTCTAGAGCCTGAGAAAGGAGATAGGCTACTTTTTAATGCGAAAAAGGGGTTGTAAGGGGTTGAAATAGGAAAGTTTGTGCGGAAATTCCGTAATTTTTAAAGTTAGAAGCTTGAAACTTATTTTTTAGGCTTTTGATTATATATAAATAAATACGACATTCAATGTTTGTAAAAATTTTACCCTCAAGGGGATAAAATTAACCGATGAAAGGTTTTGTGTAATGACGTCGTCCAAAAAGCTTACGGCCCAGAAAATTAAAATATTAAGTGTAAAGTTATAAAGGTTTTGCTTATTTGGATCAATAAAAGTAGTTGTATACTAAGCTATATAAACTATTTTAAACTATAATTAAACTATATTAATCTATATAATATTATAAATGCGAAAGTAACTCTGCTTGTCTGTGTGTTACGCAATCTCGCCCAAACTACTCAACCGATTTAAATGAGAATTTGGTACAGAGATAGATAAGTAGACATAAAGCTAGAGGCTTGAAACTTATTTTTTAGACTTTTGATTATATATAAATACGACATTTAAAGTGTGTAAAAATTTTACCCTAAAAGGGGCAAAAATAAGGAATGAAAGTTCTTATGTAATGACGTCGGCAAAAAGGTTTACGGCCCAGAAAATAAAAATATAGAAGAAAAAAATTTTAAATGCTGTCGAAAGTCACTATTCCACGCGGACGAAGTCGCGGGCATAGCTAGTTACCAAATATAAAACACATCCTAATGTATTATTAGTGAATATTACAAGAGACTTTGGATGCTAATAATTATAAATGATCTCACAAATGCTGCAATATTACTACTACTTATTCACGAGAGAATTTAGCATTTGAATCTACAAAAGAATTCTCATAAATTTTACTATTTAGAATCAGAAATTGCAATATTAGTTGGAAATAGTTCAGGATGGCACAATATTTGGAAGCTTTATTTTCTCTTGGCCTGTTTTTTTCTAAATTCTAAATTGAGAATAAGTATGTATATTATTATTATCCCCAATGGGATTGGAATACTCATCCACCAAGCTTTCCAAATAACTCTCCCGCATTACTAACACTCCGGATGACTGGAGAAAAACGGATCTACATAAATCCAGCAGAATGTTCGGATCCATGATGACGTGGGGATTCGGAGGAAATATAAAAACCAATTGCATTAGCATTAGCCTCGCTTTTATCGCGAATGAGGTACATTTTAAAACCATGGTTACTTAAGAGATTGGACGATACGCCCCTCTCATCGGGCTTGGATTTTCCGAAAAAAAACAAGGGGACGAGGAGGCCTATTATCGATATCCGCACCTTTTTATGTTTATGGTTGTCTAGTTTATCTAATACCTGTTAATTAATTTGCTTAATGAACCACTTAATAGGCTGTCTGCGCATTTTAGGAGGCGAAATCAGTAGGTACAGTATCCTTATTTTCTGTTACTGCCTCTTTCTATCAGTTGTTCATTATCGATTACCAAATTTAGGAAAATAATTCGTGATCCTGAAATTTTTAAGATTTATGCAGCATGGGGTGGACAGATTAGAGAGTGGTTGACAATTCCTCTTTGTAGTTTAGTTGTGAGCACCTACCGGAAGTATGAGTTTCGCGAAACCCTAAACTGTTTTTGTTTGGGCTTTTTATAATTCTTCAACATTTCAACATCATATTTAACGAAGTTAACACTCACGAATCATCAACGACTATATAAGTGTTGCCGTTATTCACTGTTCTGACAGTTGGGTGTTGCACGGGAAGATTAATTACTCAGCTGACATCTCCACTACTGATGACTTATTATTAACGCAGTCGTTTGCTTTTCTATTTCAGTTTCGTTTTAATTGTCCTATTTTTATCAATTTAAACTTCCGACTAAAATCTTCAATCCATTAACATCCATCCATTACCTTTCTTAATACCACAAGAAAAATTAATGGAACTTATTTTGAGTTAATTTTTCTTCGAGTTGGGTTAAATCCCCTTTTTCAAGTAGAGAAGAGATTCTACTCATACAAATACCTATGTTTTAAAAATCATACATTTTCTCGTACTGATGTTCAGTTCTATCTTCCCTTTTCTCCATCACGAGGAAATACAAATTCGCATCCGGAGATAAGCTTATAAAATTGTGACTTGATCAGTTCTCTCTTCTCATCGTTTTACAGGGTTGCTGAAGGCAGAAGGATAAACATTTTTATCGGCTACTTTGTATTCATAGGTTACGCGAATGTCTAAGTCCAAAAACATAATCAATAATGCATAGGCGGAGGGGATGAACAGTAAAGTGAATGTTTCACGTAGAAAACACTTTCTCCCAAAAACAGACCGGGAAGGTAATAAACAGTCCATAACCTTAATTGTGTGTCAAAATAAAAATAAGTACCTACCTACCTACCTACCTATAAAAAATTTCATTCCGTAAATGTAAATCGGTCCGAGTAAACAAAAAAAAAAAGCTGTGGATAGAAAATTACTTATTAAGACACAAGGATACTGCAATGGTAATTTATAGACAATATAAATTTTTCAAATATTTTAAGATTGTTTATTCGGTAACTAATAGATAATAAAATCAAAAATCCAATTTCTCTACCTGTAGCCCTTAAAGCAATTAAATAAAATCCTTAAACCCAGGATTAGACATTTGGGCGTTTTGAAATCTACAACTATATTCAAAACCAATGTATCGTACTCATTTAGAGACACTTTGGATACCGAAACGCATTTTAGATTATTCTATTATAAATGTTTTCAATATATGTCTTGCTCCTTTACTAAACGTTTCGCCAGTGTCGACTGCTGGCATTCTCAGTACATTTCTGATTTAGATCAGTCTCAGCGGAAGAAGCAGCAGGAGCAATAGAAATCGACTGAGGATACCAGCAGTCCAGACTGGCGAAACGTTTAGTAAAGGAGGAAGACAGGACTACGGCATAACAACCCGGAAAATTTTTGGTTACCATACGAACGCCGGCCGTGAAAGCCTACGATCATCGTTTTCAATAGAATTTCTTATTTTGATGTCTTAAGGATGATTCACACTAGGTACATCATTTCGGCCCTAGCCAGTCTCAGATGAACCTAGCGGCCTTTATAAAATGATTCAGTGTGAAATGAACCTAATTCGGTCTTCGTTGTCCACATTTCGGTATCACGGTTATTAGAAAAGGTAGAGGAACGGTTACATAAAGAAATAATTAAACGATTAAATTCGTCCCGTTTTTATTATCATTTTAAGATATTTAGTCCGGTCAAATTAGACCAAAAAATAAGTGTAAAGCTACATAAATTCCCACTAAGCTAAAAATCAGTGAGATTTTTAAAATATTATTAAAAATAAAATTTGAAAGTTCCCCATCTTTCCCCTGTATGGAAAAAAATTTATTCAAGGTTAAAAGCCAAAAAAATGAGTTTTTCGCCATTTTCAGCAAAACGATAAGTGTTATCATAAAATTACCCCAAACAAAAATTGTGGATCATAAAATTATCTATAAAACATGTATCTCTAAAATACCCCAAAATAAGCTATGTGACAAATAAATCCCCAAGAACTAGAAAATATTTAGTGCAAATAGCAAAAAGGTTGTAGAAGAAAATTTTTCCTCAGAAGAATTTCCCTGAAAAATATATCCCCAAAAAATACCCCGAAGGAAAAAAAATTCCCTATTTTTTGGGGAAAATCCCCTAATCTGGCAATCCTGAGACTAACAGTATTTCATTTATTAGGCACACTGACATAAAGCAGGTATAAGACCCTAGCCACGCATACAATTTAACAGGAGACAGATGTTGTCTCGAGGTTACACTGGCGTATAAAATAAGGGACTGGGTTCCATTTAACCTGATATCTCAGAAACGGTGGCTCTTAGGAAAAAAACTATTGATACATATTTTATAGATGATTTTAAGATCTACAATTTTTGTCTGTATTTTTATGATAAAACTTACCGTTTTGATGAGAATCGCGAAAAACTCATTTTTTTGACCTTTGACGTTGAATAAAATTTTTTCCATACAGGGGAAAGATAGGGAACTTTCAACTTATATTTTTAATCATATTTTAAACGATCTTACTGGTTTTTAGCTTGGTGGGAATTTATGTAGCTTCGAATGTTTAAATTGACCGGACTAATTTAGATACAGATTCGCTGATTTCATTTTTTTCTCAATAACTTGATAACCCCTAATGCAACTGCTTTAAAACTTCTACCTTACCCAGATCCTTTTGTTAACTGCAGCCTTTATTTTTCACTTGTTTCCAAGTTATAAGCAGTATCCTGATAATTAGGGTATCATGAGTTGCATTTGAGAGCTCACAACTTGAATATTTTGTCATATATTTTTTCTTTTGCTTTCATCAAATTGCACGGAAATTGAAAATCCACGAGTATTTCTTGGAGAAATAAATCACGTTCAACTATTCTTTTCAGATATTATTTTCCGACTACCTGTTATAGTCTGAAATGTTAGATAATATTTGTATTTTTTTTATCTATAAGTGTTAGATTAGTTTAATTACGTAGTATTTCTGATTGACATTACAAACATGGGAACAAAGTTTAAACCGTAATATGGTATAATGATACGCCACTGGTGAACACGGGCCAAAGTCCTTTATTACAGGAAACGCGCACTTTGATAGGCGGACTTTAATTAACTTGGAGCTAGCATTGTGTCAATATTTTCCCGGATCGGAGAGGGCTCTGTAATTACCTCACGTTTCTATCGATGATGCGTTCTCCTTGGTGTCTTTGATCTATTCGCCATCTTGTGTACAAACACTACATGAAACATACATGAGCAATGCGATCCCATTTGCCCAAAGGATAAGTATACTGATCCTCTCCAGAATTCCCTTGCCACACACAATGACGACAACCAAGCTACACAGTTGCGCATCCACTATGTATACAAGTGTTTTCAAGGTAAACATATACCTAAAACATGCATACAGAAAAGGGCCTTTTTTTGAATAAATTCGTAAAGCAGTAGAAGAATTAAATTTGCATAGAGAGCTTGTATTATTTTATCATACATTGTTCTTCTCTTTATATGCATTTGCTTCTTAATTAATATATTTTATGAATAACAAGAGAATACTTACTATTAATATTTTTTTAAATAATTTTGTTTTAATTACGTATATTGGAAGCGTATCAATGCATAGTTAATATTCAAGGAAATTCACAATAATTAGTAGCTACAATTGCTGGTGTTATTTAACTAAATAATTACTCCGTTTTGTTATTTATTTATTTATTCTATTCGACCTCATCAGCGGGTACGTTTCCTTTGTAATTAACATCAAAGACACTTAAAAGTCACAAAGCACCTTCTGGTATGTGCGAGTGTGTTTACACATCGAAACGCAACACATTTTCTGTATCCACTAGAACCACTTCAAAGAGAGTGAAAATTTTGTGCTAAAAGATTTATGGTTAGTTATTTACTTTTATATGTATCTACCGTTATTAGTCCCCAAATGCCTTCAGCGCGTCTCTTTGTTAACAGTTCTATTAGTCTGTAAAATTCCGCTTTTAAAAAAAATATTTATTAGAAAGTATATCAAAAAATTACAAAAGCTTTACATTTTTTAAGCTGTTTTACAAAGAACAATGACTAATGAACAGATACCAATTTATGCAGATTAGTTTTATCCCACGAGTTTTTGTAACTTAATTAGAATAACAATCTACCAAAAACGTAAAGTATGGTAGAAGCAGAAGGTCTTAAGGGCTATCGATATTTAATAGCTTTATAATTGTCGAAAAATATTCATCGAATGACATAAGCAGCTGTGATAAAATAAAAGCTGGACAGAGTTCACGTTATAAAGATTTCAAACCATAAGCCAAAACCCCTTAGGTAAATTACTTAGTCCTTTAAGTCCAAATTACATTTTCAAATTCAAAGACTTAGAAAAGTTATCAAGTCCAAAGCTTTAAGCACTTGTGGAAATGCTTCGAGGGTTTGAATTTTATCAAAAGGATTTCAAAAACAGTAAAAGATCTGAAGCACTTGTGAAGAGAGCCTAAAGTACACTATAAGGGCATCAACTAAACCAAAAAGTGCTTTTAAATATATCAAAAACTGATTTTTTTACTCCTTGAAAGACATCCAAGCACATCAAAAGCTCATTGAGAAGATCTCAAACATTGAAAAGGATTTAAAATACTTTGAGAGGTCTCTAGTCACTTTGAGTGGGCTTGTGATTATTTTTTTTTAATAGAAATTAAAAGCACGTTCAAGTCCTGAAAACAAAAAATACTAAAGCTCTGCCCAATTCTAGATTGAATCTTAAACTTTCACTCTTGTTTCTAAATTTGTTGTTTGCTGGGACAGTTGAGTTTAAAATTGAATTGGTGCTCTGTTCTATTACTATTTTCTCGAATTTTTAATTTATTGGTAACATATAAAGGTCTATAAATATATTTGACAAATAATAGCTAACTAAGCAAGTTTATTATTGGAATAATTTCAAATAAAAAAATTAAGATCTTGCTGCTTCGGCCTAACGCCTGACATAATTATTATACGAGGGCGGATCAAATATAAACGAGCCTTTTTAAATTGAGCGCCGGATAGTTGTTCAAGGCGCATGCGGGCGTTAGCAATTTGAAGTGGGGATATTAGGTGACACGGAAATGACTCGTCGTATTGCTGTGTTTGCTTGGTTAGTAGCTATCACAATGAGTGAGAAAGAGATGCATAGCAGCGTTGCGCAACGGATTATTATTAAGTTTCTTACACGTGAAAACGTGAAACCAACTGAAATTTTGCGCAGATTTCTAGCACAGTTCAGAAATGAAACGCTTTCGTGGCAACGGGTAAAAGTTTGGTGCAAAGAATTTAACAAAGGGCGTAATAGTGTCGAAAATGTAAATCATCCTCATCGTCCGCGCACCAGCATATCGCCGGTTAACAGTACACACGTTAGAAACCTTATTGAAGGGGACCACCACGCCACTGTGCTTCAGATATCTGTTGAACTCGGCATCAGCTATGGGAGTGTCCACAAAATCATAACGAAAAACTGAGAATTCCGAAAAATTTCAGCTCGTTGGGTCCCAAAGTTGGTGAGTGAAGATCAAAAAGCTGCTCGAGTTCGCATCGCAGATTTAACGCAGGTCCAAATTAGTGAAATGCACTAGACTCAGTCGGAGCACCATCCATATAGCCCAAACTTATCCCCTTGTGATTTCCACATGTTTGGGCCCCTCAAAGAATCACTAGGAGGCGAGCGATTTCAGACTGATGAACATGTGGAGGCGTTTGTGCGCAACTGGATAGACTCCCGCCCTACTTCTTTTTATGAAAACGAGATGAAAAATCCGTTGGGAAAAATGTATAATCAAACAAGGGGGATATGTCGAAAAATGGAGACATTTGTGTTTTTGTGAAAATTTTCAAAATAAATGTTTTATGAACAAAGGCTCGTTTATATTTGATCTATCCTCGTGTTCTTCCTTCTGGAACAGTTTTTCTTATTTCCAAAACATAGCAATTTTCATTCGTTGGACACTTCTCCGCTCCTTAATATATGACTTGAAACCAATGAATGAACTTGAATTCTACGACTCGAATAAGATTCGGAACGTAAAAATTTTAAAATTCTTCGACCTGTCTTAAGTAAATCGCCATTTTATACCTTGCCCACGTGGAATACCTATTTAAGTAATGGTCCGTATCATCTTCGCTAATCCTTTATACAGGTTGTAATGACAAAATCTTCGGAAGAGTCGCAATATTTCCAGTGTAATGTTTTTAATGTTGGCCGAAAACATTTTTCCAGAGGACGTGACAACAAGCAATTAAGATGATAGGAATAGTAAATGTTTGGATATAAATAACATAGCCGACAAGCAAGAAAGTATTTTAAATGAATTATAAATGGAAAACGATTTTATTTATGGTCATGTTGTGCAGGAACTGTGAAGTAGTAAAGGCTTAACGCCAACCCGACGATAAAGACCGAAGTAGGACCCATAATTCAAGACATGTCAGATGCATAAATAAATGCGCAATTGTCCGTACGGAATGAAAAATACAACGCCGTGAATTAATGAATTGAGAAAGTTCATACGTGTACTTACACAACTTTATATGCAAGAGGTCGTTTGATCACATTAATCTAACCGTTTGCTTACTTTTTTTTTTCCAAGAATAAGGAATTCGTAGGTAGGCGTATAAATCATACTTATACCAATATAATGGGTAAAAAATATTTTTCCAACACGAGCTATTCAAACAGCGCTGATATTCGCCACGTCCCTTAATGCAGCAGGTAGCATAATCTTTTGCGATTAATTCAATAAAAAAATAAGGTTAATCCTCTACAAAAAGTTATTCTATAAAGGTTATGGTATGTGGTAAATTAGGTTAGGTTGGGTTAGGGAGGGTGTGGTTGCGTATAGTTCTCTCTGGATTTTTACAATAAAAAAGTAAGGAGACATATATATAATCTACATCCATTAATTAATGTATTTTAATTCCATAAGGAACGTTGAGGGTAGGGGGTATTTTAATAATAGGTAGTTACAATAAAGTTTTTATAATTGGCCAAATAGCAGGCAACCGTTTCAATTGTACCGAATATTTATCTGATTGTAAGACTAACAGTGGAATATTACAAAGACACGGTCTATAAGATGATTACAAATGAAAGGCAAATAAATTGAATTTTTTACCATTTTTAAGCCAAATTTTATTTTTCCGAATTGCCTTTATTAAGCGATTATCTAAGCTTATGGGATACCCTGTATATAAATAAATAAAACAGCATAAATCATATTTTATAAATCAATAACAAATTTAATTATATTATAGTTATTTGTGTATACCTACGGCCACGACACGCTCGAATTTCTTAAATTTAAAAAATAGGGAGAATTCAGTGCGATTGAGTTCAATGAAACAGAAAATTATACCATGCAATGCTGCCTATTGTCTTCCTTCAATTTTTGATGATACGGTATGAATACAAAATAATTTATTAGTATTAAAGTACGCATACAACATCCGGCAACAAACAAAAAATTAAAAAATGCAATACGTTTACAAAAGTAATAGCGCATTACTTTTTATCCTCAACAATCATAATTGAGTTACTCGAACTTGTGCCTTCTACATATAAAAGAGTTATGGTTTTCGAAGGCTGATTTCTCCATTATCAATAAATTAATCAATATGTCAATTTTCATTTAACCATGGTTAAAACTGATTTAGGTATACAAAACTCGATTAATAAAAACAAATCTGACTTTTATTATTGGTAAAGTGAGAAATCGGCAAATTTGTATACCTACTTATTTGATTGACTTTAGAATCAGTTGGAGGCCGTGATCAATTAATTTCACTTAATACGTGTTGATTTAATGACCTGAATTAATCAAAAAGGTATCATACAGTGTGTTCTAAAGCATAGGGAACTGCTTATGGATTTAGAAATTGAGAAAAAAATAAGGTCAGACTGGCAAAAAATATCAGCGGAATATCGTATGACATACAGAGTGTTATAAAATAAATGTTCCTTGCACATTTCTGCAATAAGAGAACTTAAATTCCAATGGCAGATCAATGCAATCAATGGTACTAATATTTATGAGTTTGAACCCAAGCAGCACACCATCTCTTCTCTAATAGGTTTCAAGCATTGAGATACTGAATGCCATACAGATGAGAGGTCGAAATTTAGGCCTTCGTCTCGCTTTAAAGTTAATGTTTCTAGATGGAAGAGATTATATTTGGTCTTTTGACGTTGACATTACGCCAGTAACTTGATGAAATTCGTTCTTCGTTGGCAACAATACGCTTTTTTGTTATTAGGGATTTTGTATACGTAGTTGGGTTCATTTTGGTCAGTACTGTATACTTTTTAAGCGTTAATAACAAAATATCCATGTGCTGTTGTTCGAGGTTCGTTTCATTGTAGATTTTAGCAACGGACGATCGAACGAACGCCGAGGCATGGAAATAGGAGCTGAAGAAGCGAGTATAATTTAATTACAGTTAAGCCCGTCGGTCGGACCGTAAGCTGTAACCGGACCGGAACACACCGTGACCATTATAGGGCGGGATCGCCTTATTTAGCGGCCGATAGCGCTAATGTTTCCGCCATTAGTCAGCTGGCGCTAACGAGGGTAACTGATCTGTCGATGCGTTCATTGTTAATGTCATTTAGCCAAACAGACACGTACCAAATGGCGACGCATCAACGCGGCTCCGTCCCGAACCTACTATAGATAACATCTAGGACGCTTAGAGGAAGCAATCGCTTGATTGAAAGGCTCGAAAATCAAGACCGATTACTATGGGCCGTATGCGGCGTCAGACTTAACCGATGATTTACAGTTGTTGATTGGAACACGATAAAATTGTACCTTTTTCAAACTTATTAAATAAATACAGAATAATGAAACCGAAACAAGAACATCCTTTTATTTTGTTAGTGTGGAACTACATTAGTCTCTGTTTCTTAATTAGTAGAACGATACTTGTACCTGAACATGAAGTACCAATTTGCCACAATAACTTGTATATGCAATCAGATTCTCCTGTATAAGATAAATTAAAAATTGCATATCCCTAAGCTCTCGCCTAAATCCCGGAAACACTGCTGAATCACAAATAATCACAACTATAATAACTTTATATAGGACGAATGGTATTGCACATTGACCTAGTCTTCTTGTGACTTCAAGAAAAAATGTATTAGGTTTGAGCTTTCCTATATGGGGTATTTCTGCGTAAAATAAGAAAATTAAGTAGTTTGCAGGTCCGGAAAATTTACCGATTCGAGAAAAAAGCATTTCAAAGTACAGATAATAGCCAGTCCGGCCGTGTAAATCACTTACAATAAGAGAAATATAACAAAGGCAATGCAGCAATCGATCAACTCAATCAACTGTTAATTAACAGTATCAATCATTGGCAGTAGGTCAGTGTATCACTGTAGATGAATAAGTCGTTGTTGTTACAATGGCGTTTACTACGACAGAAATGTGTGACATGGTACAATCAATACGTCAATACAGTATCGATTATCAATGGAATGATCGAAGTATGCGACCACCAATACCTCCAGGGAATATTTCTAAATCTGCGAATCATCTCAAATACAGTAGGTGCAAAAATTTTGAGAAATAGGTAGCTAATATACCTACCATATCACCACTATTAAAACCGAAACCTTTGATTTTATAAAAGCCACTCCCAAAGTATCTCATAAACAGTTTGGCGAATTTTAAAGGAAAAAGTTGTTGCAACTTTATCATTTGCATCTAAGACAACCCTTGCAGGAAATTGTTTTTGTTTTGAGTTGATTTGTGTCGGTGGTTTCGACAACTAAGTGTTTTTTGCTTCGTGTGTACGTTGTTGGTGTTCCCCCAATAGCTAGTCTGTTATATGACAGTGTAATAAGCGACAATAAGTCGTTGATGTTTACTTTAAGGGTTGGACAATCGGTACTGTTTAGTTTACTTTTAATCTACTACATCACATTACCAAATTGTATTTAGGACCGACTACAAATTGTAATTTGCTGTTTTTCAAAAAATCGTGTTGTCCCTTAAACACTGCGATTCCTTACTGGATGTAGTTGACACCCTCCAGAAACACCCTGTATAATGGCCAACAAGCATCCACCGTTGCATGGAAAGGAATACCAAGTGATTTTTAGTATACTTATAAGTATATTCATATTGATAACACATTGAACATTATTATTGTTTAACAATGATTGCGTACGGTGTTTAACGTAGATATTACCTATCAACCTAGAAACACTAGTACTCATTACACACATACATATGTGTATGTGTGTCGTGTACCCAAGCGAGCGGAGGTGGTACGAAGCGATATCAAAGGAATGATAATCCTTGAATGGGCGAGACGTAACAAGGCTCTCATCCATCACGGGACCACCAGGTAGCGGTATGAAATTATACTAATCGAGCGGCCGGGCCGTCTGCCCCATTCATGGGATATATGGGACCGAGGAGATATGATGCCATTGTTCGCGGATTACCGCGCTGCTACCAGTCTTAGAAGATGATGCAGACGCTGAAGGCATATTTTATGTTCTGTCCCCTCGGCCGAGTGCTGCTGTCAACCGGTGGCCTTGGCTAAGCCACGGATGCAGCAGTGACGATATCGCAGCATTCAGGTGTGAACTATGTAAACGAAGAAACCAGTTTCACTCTGGATATAATACATTCTTAGGCCAGGCGCCCACTCGGCCACCGGTGGTCGCCACTAGACGCGACCACACGCTGCGGACGGTGTTATGCATGCAATTCAAATGGCGTCGTCGCACACTCGGCGACAGCAGTCGCCCGTTCGAGCCACGCGCTGCGAGAGAAGCTCGTTCTCGCTACTTGTCGCTGACGCCGGCCGCTGATTCTCCGGCGCACACTTAGCCACTTTTCCGGGCCACTATTTTAACTGGGGCGGACTGGGAGAATTCGGACATGACATTTTTATTAAAATTATGTTTTTTTTGACAATTGTAAATTTAAAACATACATTCCTTTTTTATTTATATTTTAAACCTTAGAAGGAAAGTGAAATGTTGAAATTTTTGTCATTGTCTTTGAATTTCTTTATTAGACAGTCAATATTGTGAATCACTTGATTGCATGAATTGTGGATATTTACCAAAATATTGGTTAATTAATATAAATTCACGTCTCCTGCGTCGTCTTCGTATTACAAGGAGCGTAGCAAGTGCTTCCATGTTGAACTTTTATAATGCAACTAAATTTTTTTAACGCCGGACCTGATTAATAAATTAGGAGAAAAGTAGCGACCACTGGCGTTTTACAGTAGCGTCTAGTGGCGACCACCGGTGGCGACGGCTAGTGGTCGATGTCAGCCACCGGTGGTCGCGTCTAGTGGCGACCACCGGTGGCCGAGTGTGCGGGCGGCCTTAGCTTCTTTATACGACTGTGAAACTTTGTTTACATTCTACGGATCTTATTTTAACGAGATTACAATAAATGATATGGAGAGGCATTAAAAAGGTCAGATAAAAAAGGAATACCACACTGAAAAGCAAAATCAACTCTAATCTCATTCATTATAGAGATTTGCAAAACTATTCTCTAATTTTGTAAAAAGTATTTCTGGATGTAGAAAATTGGCGACGTTTTATACTTTTTCGTCAACTCCTATTTTGTTATAAAACATTTTAAGTATTAAAATAATTTAATCTCATCTAATTCGTCATGTATCTAAAATCTAGGGACTTACAACTATTGTTAGCAATTCATGTCCACAGCTCCTGGAACGATTTACATATATACACACACGCAGATAAAATGGAGGGTTAAACTCTAGAATCTAAGTCCTTCGTCTCTTCGAATTTTAATCCTAAATCTATACTCCATTTCTATAGATAACTTCTGAAAGTATTATCTATACATATCTTCATAAATGCAAGAACCATTGGGAATTAAATTTACTAGATTCGAGATGCATACAGCTATTTTAATTTTAAACCTAAACCTACAATCTATATCTATAGATAACTTCCTAAATGTTACATATTTCCACAGATGCTGACAAAATTGTAAATTAAACTTTCTAGAATCTAGTTTCTACGTCTATGTAAATTTTAACTCTAATTCTATACTCTATATCAATTGGTAACTTTTGAATGTTATACATATTTTTATATATCCAGGAACAATTGAGAATAAAATTTTCTAGATTCTAGATCTTACGTGTATTAAATTTTAAGCCTAAATATGTACCATATCTACAAACAACTTCTGAAACTATTACATATCTCCACTGAAGCAGATGCAATTAAGAATTAAATTTTCTAGATTTTAGATACCTACAAATTTGAAATTTATATCTACCACCCATCCAGAGATGTAACATCTAAGATACAATTATCTGAGATACAAGATGCAAAATACGTATTTTCATCTTGTAACTATTAAACTTTTTTAAAATTCATTATGTATTTTGTATTTAAATGCCTTTTGTTTGGTATCTTAGTATTTTGTAGATACTATGTTTTCTAAAATACTTTCAGTAATAGATAACTGATTCTATTGTGACATCTTAGGTGACATTAATTTTAAATATTCGTATTGTCGTAGATAAAACTGAACGCGCTATTGAATCTTTAGTCTTTTAGGGCTAAATTGAAAGGTGGCGTGACAATTATTTCTTTCTAAAAAATATTATCGGCGATGCCCCTTGACTCGTGTTATTTTTATTTATTCCGCATAAAAGTCTGTGTTTAAAGGAGACACGTAAAAGTTTGGTCGGTCGGTCGAAGCTATGAGAAGATTGAGTCTTTTCTTGAGCCTTGACTTTCTAATCACCATCTAAAACAAAAAACAACACAATATTGTGACGGCACAACGTTCTGCCCCTGTGGAACGACTCTTCTCATTTGGGGGCATGATCATGAGACCTTATCGAAGAAAAATGAGTGATAAACTGTTTGAAGAACTGGTTTTACTTAAGTCTCAATTAAAACCTTAAAAATATAATATTATGATGTGTCACGTTTGCGCGATCAACACGATTTACATGTAAAAAAATTAACTTTCATTAAAAAAATGTTGTTTTTTTACAAAAGTATTTTATTTATAAAAAGTATTCAAAATATACGTATTTTATATCTAGTATTTCAGATACCATTCCAGAAAGTTGTATTCCAGATACTTTATTTAAGGTATCTTGTACATCACTGCACCCATCTACAAATAACTTCTTAAAGTATAACATATCTCTACACATGTTATTAAGACCTTTTGTAGAATCTAAGCATTACTTTATTTTAACTTTAAAAACAAATCTGCAATCCATATCTAATACAGAAAACTTCTGAAATATTTATTACCTGTCTCCACAAATGTTGATAGAATTATAAATTAAATTTTCTCGAATCAAAACCTTACCTGTAACTATTTTAACTCTAAACCTGAATTTACAAATTCATATCCAGATAACTTCTAAAAAGTCTTATAACCACAAATGCAAATATAATTGCCAACTAAACGTTCAACAGCCTATTAATATCACCTACGTTTTTCATAAATTTTGATTTCCCTTACAACTTATTTGAAAACTCCATATATGTCTAATGTAGGACGTTATATCCACTAGGTATGTTTTACTATATAAGAAACCAATAAAGGTAAAAAAAGAAAAGAAGATTGTTACTAATTAGCAAAACACCTACATACCAACAACTTCTATAATGTTGTTATACTAGATTTCCTTTAATTCCACATTTTGTTGTAAAACGTAATTTGTAAATGTAAATAATAATCGCCCTATAAAGATAACATCTAGAATAAAACACAAAATGTTGTTGGGACAACGCAATTTCCTTGATTAATTATGTCCAACGCAGTCCAACGACAACTAATTAGACAGCGATGACGTTGTTTGAATGAATTTCTCTTCAATCAGTTTGCTTGATTATTTATTTGAATATAAATGGCATACGTTTTATGCATGCATGCTTATTATTGTATTTATAAGTAAAAAGTGCAAGGTGTTTGCATTTATGAAAAAATATCTGTCAGTTTCCATAATGGTTGCAATTAACTCCGCTAATTACTTTCACGGATTATCTCGAATTTATTTATGTAAATGTTAAGTGCACTGATCGATGCCGCGATCGTTATTATATACAAAAAAGGAAAAATGATTTTGGATAATTATCAGTCCATTACGCGAAAACTAAATGTACACACGGTGTTTATGTAGAAAGCTCGTGGCAGAAGTGATCATAAAATCGAAAATACATTCTGCAATATACTTGTGAACTTATAAAACGAATTAAAATAGTGGCCGTGCCGCTACAGGAAATGATTATAGCCATTACTGCTTCTGTACGCATTACATGGCACTCATGGAGGAAGCCATTAGTTCAGTTTATGACGTTTAATAATCTTGCATTAGATACAGATCGTTTTGAAACAATGTAGCGCAGACCGCATGTTTACAAGCCATAAGTTTTACTGTTTTAACGCTCTTTTTAATAATACTTACAATTTAACCGGCGAACTTATCATGTAAATTAGAAAGCAAAACCGATTGTTTTAAAAACTATACATTATTAAGATAAGAGCATTAGGGGAAAATATTAATTAATGAGAAAAAAATTATGGTGACTTTATATTAGCACCTGTCGCTGAAATACATTACAATTTCTTCCAATGACCTCTCTTAGGATTCCACAATATTTTGTCTGTCTACCTATTAACCTCCAACCTAATATCTGTTGCATTAATTATCTAATTAAAAGAAGAAAACTCTAAGAAGGCAGACATCTTATAAACAACATTAACAATTTTGTAAGTGAAGTACCTTCGTTATTTTTTCAGAAACAACTTTGTGGAATTAGAATCACCCTATAGACTTCTTGTTAACCTTTGGGACATAAGTAAGATTTCTTTTAACAATAGTTTCTTTTTTCCACTGACGACTTCAATAATTAACCCAGTTTTCTCGAAATGGTACTCATACTCACAAAGAATCAGTTCTTTTTGGATCGTAGATAAACTCGTTAAGGCAACAATAAATAATTAATTGTATAAACGTGTATGTAAAAGTAAATATAAAACTATTGAAAAGCAGGCTGTATATTTGTGTCGTAGCATTGTTCCGTGGACATGCAACAGTACTCCCACAAAACGGACTAACATGTCATATTTCAAGTTGTTTCTGTCGAGCACAATCGGCCATTATTTTCCAACACGAACATCCTGAACGGGTCAGACGGTCATATCCAGGAAACCGCTTTCTTCTTATTTACTATATAGTTCGATTGTGACAGTTATATATTCATATTCACGCAGATGCACCTTCCACACGACCAGTGGTTATCTAAACCGAAAAAAAATGAAGTCAAGAAAAATGACAATTTAAGCAATAAAACAGTCATCAAGTGACCACAGATTTCCATTTTATGTGTGAATTAAAAGGGGGATAAGTGAATATTCAATCATTTTGAATAAACTGACAGTAGTCCGGGCAATTTAGACATTAGAAGCTACATAAATTCCCACCAAGCTGAAAATCAGTAAGATTGTTTAAAATATGATTAAAAATTAAATTTGAAAGTTCCCCATCTTTCCCCTGTATGATAAAAATTTTATTCAAGGTCAAAGATCAAAAAAATGAGTTTCGCGATTTTCATCAAAACGGTAAGTTTTATCATAAAAATACAGACAAAAATTGTAGATCTTAAAATCATCTATAAAATATGTATCAATATTTTTTTTCCTAAGAGCCACCGTTTCTGAGATATCAGGTTAAATGGAACCCAGTCCCTTATTTTATACGCCAGTGTAACCTCGAGACAACATCTGTCTCCTGTTCAATTGTATGCGTGGCTAGGGTCTTATACCTGCTTTATGTCAGTGTGCCTAATAAATGAAATACTGTTAGTCTCAGGATTGCCAGATTAGGGGATTTTCCCCAAAAAATAGGGGATTTTTTTCCTTTGGGGTATTTTTTGAGGATATTTTTCAGGGGAATTCTTCTGGGGAAAAAATTTTCCTCTACAATCATTTTTCTATTTGCACTAAACATTTTCTAGTTCTTGGGGATTTATTTGTCGCATAGCTTTTTTTGGGCTATTTTATAGATAGTTTTATGATCTACAATTTTTGTCTGAAGTATTTTTGATAAAACTTACCGTTTTGCTGAAAATCGCGAAAAGCTCATTTTTTTGACCTTTAACCTTGAATAAAATTTTTTCCATACAGGGGAAAGATGGGGAACTTTCAAATTTTATTTTTAATCATATTTTAAACAATCTCACTGATTTTTAGCTTGGTGGGAATTTATGTAGCTTTACTCTTATTTTCTGGTCTAATTTGACCGGACTACAGGTGAATCTTGTAATTATTTGGTCACTTATAGTTTGAGTCAGGCAAAGTAGCGACTCAGGCAATAAAATTGTCAACAAGTGACCACTTTACATATGTTACGAACAACTCAATACTCAACCTTTCAATCTCATTCAATACACTGACAGGAGAATCCTTCGGTTCTTCGAGCACTATAGTTTGGGTCATGTACACTGACTATTCGGATAATAAAATTACCAACAAGTGATCGCAGGCCAATATTATATATGTGAATTGGAAGTTTAGTGCATCTAGATCTGTAGTCATTGACAGAAGAATCCTACGATCCATTGGGCGAAAAGTGACCTCAAATTTTTATTGCAGATGTGAATTAGGAATTTGAAAGGAATCATTCAAGTGAAATTACGATTCAGGCATTAAGAATACAAATTTACCGTTTATAGGTTAATTAGAAGTAGGAGGCAACTAAATATTCAACCACTTTGAAAACAGTACTAGGATAAATCCTATATATAATCATTTGGTCACTTTAGTTTGAGTGAAGTAAAGTTGCGCCTCAGGCAATAAAACATTCAATAAGTGAATACATATAGAGTTAAACATTACATATTTGTTAATTAGAAGTTGGAAGCAATTAAAAGTTAGGAAGCAAGTAAATATTCAGTTACCTGAATAATCTGAAAAAAGAATCCTGTAGTCTTTTGAATATTATGATTTAAGTACCTATGTATGTATAAATTGAAACTTGGAATCACGAAAATGTGCAATCTCTTAATTGAATTATAGTTTAAAATAATGTTCAGACAATGGAACTGCTAAGAAGTGGCCGCGGATATACACATTACCTACGTGTGAATTAGAAGTTGCAAGCAGTTAAATGTTAAATCTCTTAAGAACAATAAAAGGACAGTCTAATACCCTGAAATCTACAGTTTGAATCATTTAAAGTGACAGCTCGTGCAATAAACTATTAAAACTGGCTGCAGATTAACATTTTAGTGTGGATTCTAAAAGTGGCAACCAATTCAGTATTAAATAACTTTGAATAAACATAAAGGGACAAGGGGATCCTTAAATCCTTTGGTAACTGTAGTTTGAGTAACGTAAAGTGACTGCTCAGGCAGTAAACCTGTCGACAAGTGATCGCCGATTAACACCACGTAGAAGTAGGAAGCAAGAAAATGTTGAATCACGTGAATAAACTGACAAGAAAATCATGTAATCTTTTGGTCATTATGGTTTAAGTATATATCTATAAGTTAAAAGTTGGAAGCAAGTAAATGATTAATGTCTTAATTTATTTAAATAAACCCACAGGACAGTTCTTTAATCTTTTTACACTATAGTTTGAATCATTTAAAGTAACGGTTTATGCAACGAACTGTCAAAAGTGACAGCAGATTTACATTTTATATGCGGATTTTGGAAGTAGAATGCAAGTAAATGTTCATTCACTTTAAATAAACTGAAAGGGGAAATCTTGTAATCATTTGGTCTCTATAGTTTGAGTCAACTAAAGGGAAGGCTCAGGCAATAAAACTAATAAAAAGTATGAAACTGCTAAGTGACTGCGGATTGACACATTACGTATGTATGAATTAAAAGTTGAAAGCAGTTTAATGTTAAATCTCTTAAAAACAATAAAAGGACAATCTAATACCTTGAACTCTACATTTTGATTGATTTAAAGTGATATCTCGTGCAATAAACTGGTAAAAGTGGCTGCAGATTAACATTTTAGTGTAGTTTTTAAAATTGGCAAGAAATTTAGTATTCAATAACTTTGAATAAACTGACAAGGTGATCCTTTAATCCTTTGGTATTTGTAGTTTGAGTAACGTAAAGTGACTGCACAGGCAATAAACCTGTCAACAAGTGATCGCCGATTTACACTTTACGTAGATATGAAGTAGAAGTAGGAAGTAAGAAAATGTTAAATCACTTGAATAAACTGACAAGAGAATCCTGTAATCTTTTGGTCATTATGGTTTAAGTATATATCTATAAGTTAAAAGTTGGAAGCAAGTAAATGATTAATGTCTTAATTTATTTGAATAAACCCACAGGACAGTTATTTAATCCTTTTACACTATAGTTTGAATCATTTAAAGTAACGGTTTATGCAACGAACTGTCAAAAGTGACAGCAGATTTACATTTTATATGAGGATTTTAGAAGTAGAATGAAAGTAAATGTTCATTCACTTTAAATAAACTGAAAGGGGAAAACTTGTAATCATTTGATCTCTATAGTTTAAGTCAACTACTACTAAGGGAAGGCTCAGGCAATAAAACTAGTAAAAAGTGACCGCTGATTTACCCTTTACGTAGGTATGAATTAGCAGTTAGAAGCAAGTAAATGTTTAATGTCTTCATTTCTTTGAATAAACTCACCATTAACGCCCTATAGTTTGAATCATTTAAAGTGACAATGCAGGCAATAAAACCACTAGAAGGTAACTATTAGCGACTTAATATATATTTTTTTGTATTTTATGGCGGTCTTATCTCTTGACCCCACGCCAGACACACATAATGTTTTGGTGTGTTTTCAAGTACACTTCCCATCGAATTTGTATGGCGATTGTTGAATTGTGTGTTAATTGAAAATTGGCATTTGACAGACAGACGAACGAACAAGCTGCTTTAGCATACCGACATTGTTCTCTTTAACCTATTGGGAACACAATGCACCCTAAGAACGAGAATTTCTAAAAAATATTTTTTGACATCAGTCGAGTTAACTATGGACGTACGATATTAGCCGTTAATTTGCATTTACAGGTTTGCAACTTCTCGGGCGAAATGCAGTGTCCGTGGCAAGAGAGCCCCATCAAAGCACGCCAGTATGTATAACGGCGCGTCGCGTCGCATCGCGTTCCTGTCGCAGCCTGTAGCAAACTCGCAACCTGGGAACTGTCGCATAAATAATAAGTGTCTGCGCCGATAGGAATTGTATTTTCTTGTAGCAGCAGATAAGGATTTAATTAAGCTGTACGCTCGTGAGACTCTGCTAATCCCTGAATTAATAAATCCAACACAGATCAGACGAGATACACATCGTGTAAATTATGGTCCCCGAGCAAGTTGCTGCTGCTACTTTTCACTTGTTAATGCAACACCGATACCTACGCTTTTCCTCTTTATCTTGCACACCAGCGACATGTTTACTGAATTGTATTCTGAAATAGAACATGCGTCTAGAATCTCAATGCCGAGTTCTATTAATTTTTAGTCTATAGAAGAAAAATTTCATAATTGTGTGAATAAACCGTCAAGATAGTTTTAATCCGCATTAACATCTTGGTCATTGTGTTTTTTTAATAGTAGAAAGGAAAACTTTTAGGGCTTCATTTTGCCCAGGAAGTGTAGAATTACAACAAGGAAATCTATCTCCCAAATATAAAAATCCTATGAAATAAAACTGCTTGTAATCCAATTGACGATATTTTTCTCTAGTGCCCTAAAAACGGTACACGAATGATATTCGTACTTAACAGTCAACATACTATAATTCTCGATATAAAATGCATAAATATTTGCAAAAGAGTAATAAATTTACTATGGCATTTGGGCAAAAAATCTGAATAATTGTTTACACCTAAAGTTAAGTAGTTACAGGCAAAAGTTCAGTGACCATAAGCGAAAGAAGGTACCAACCAAAAGACGTTAACCATATGTTTGGATATTAAGACGCGGAAATAACAAAAAGGATTATTGATGGTCCTAACAACTTCAGCAACATACTAATTATTGTTGCGGCTGGTGGGCATTAAACGAATACACATGTACATATACGTGTTGCCAAAATATTTAAGAGGCATTTCTCTTATTATTAAACAGTTTCCAGTGTCGAACCGTAATATTTCACAATGTCTTCATTAAACAACTCAACCGGGAACATCGCACAATCGAGCTTAAATTATTATTTATTCAAATTAGCCGATGCAATAATAAATGGCATACGGAATGCTTGTTAGAACAAATTATTTATAAGATTAAAAACAACATACACTGGTATAGGTATACTTACATGCTCATGTACAAACAAGGAATAATTGACAATATGTATAATCAATTTGTAAGTTACTGTTATCCGTCTGAGTAGATACAACACGTACCTACGTAATACAACTATTACTGTGCCTACCTACTCTTAACTTTCAATTTGTTTTATGTAATGACTAAAAAGTCCAAAGTATTTCTCCTTTACCAGCTGCTGTATGTTTGTGTAAAAATTAGTCATCATTTTTTCTAATGATTTGGAAGATGTATACAGATTCAATTGGATCTAGAACTCAGTACACAGCATCACTGGGATTTAGAACTTAGTACATAGCATCACTGGGATTTAGAACTCAATATATAATGTAACGACCAGTGACACCGTACGTGTGTGCGATAACAATTGTGTGCATGTACCTCTTATCGCTAACATGCTTACGGCGTAGTCATCGCGCTCGGTACTTTTATCGTTATCAACTTACAAGATGTAAATCTTTTTCCAGCGACAAGTAACACGACCAATTCTGGAATGATCGACGACTCTCTAATTATTATTCATCATTCGGGAATAATCAGGACTTCTTCGAGTTCCTGTCTAGAAAGTTCGAAAGGTGTATATAAAGTGATCATCTTTGGACCGAGGGACAGTAGTTGTGATAAAGCATCAGTGCGCGAAACAAACCGATAATAAATAGACAAAAGTGATATAAATAAATTGTTATATAAATAAGTGAAATGTTCTAATATAAATAGTAGTTTTAAGTTAGTGTTAAGTGTTATATAAATAGTGTTAAATAAATAGTTTGACTAGAAAATTCGTTACAATAGCATCAATGGAATTTGACGCTGCGTTCTGCAAATTATTTGTCCTTTGAGATGATCTACTTTAAATTATTTCAGAAATGAATTGGGAGAAGGATGTTCCTGAGCAGGATTTCATATGAATTTTTTCGATTCCTTGACTAATTGTTCCACTAGAGGACGTCAATGTTTCTCAATTTAGTTTTTGCAATTCTTTTACAAAATCGACCGTGTCTATTTTCTGGCTATGTGAGGTAATTGAAAGGTGTGACAAAATAGACTCTATGTAAAGAGGATCTTTACATGATATTATTTAAGATTTAATTATTTTGCTTGTGCTAATTAACTTACAAAACTTATTTAATAATAAATTATGAAGAATTTTTATTATTGTGGCTACTTATTATATTATTTTTTTTAATATACCTATTAAAAAATTATGTGAAAGAAGAAAGAATTTTTCCAATAGCACTTGACATAAATTAAAATTAAGTTAGAATTGAAAAAATAAATGTGTCCCATTACAACTCTACTTAGGGACATTGCATTTATTCACTTCTGCAATAATTTGCATTACCCTGATTTTCCTTTTTTGGAAAACTGAGCGTTGCGCAATGAGAAAATGGCAACTAAATCAACAGTACCATTTTTCTTCTTTTCTAGTTTGGTTCCTGGAGAGCATTTTATGAAGAGTAAATCTTCCGTTGCGTACCAAGCTCTCAATTTTATCATACCAGAACGCCGAATATGAACCCGTATTGATAGAGGTGGATAATTTAAGATTCTTCACCAACTTTTATCTTCATATTTGGATTGTTGTGTTTTTGTACTTTTTCTGCTGTTTCTATACAAAATTTCATACGCAAATTCTAGTTTCATAAGTTGATGACATTTTCCCGAAAGATGTCTGCCTGGAGAATAACTAGAATAATGGTACTACATAGCACATCTCCTTTCTCCCACTGTCAAAAACAGTATCGACTGGTGGAGTTACAAAATATTTGTTACAAAAAATAGATTGAATACATCTTTTTAACCTCTGTTTACGACACTAATGAAAAACACATGAGTAAGTTTTCCAATGTCTATAAAAATATCATTAGATTATATGCTTGGCTAAATAGACAAGCTTCCTGGAGTGGTATCGGGTGTTTATTTGCATGTGGGATTAACAAGAAGGTTTAAGTACGATAGAAGAATAAAAGGTGGGTAGGCTGAGCAGGCAAAGTAATATTTCGTATCTATGTCGGATAGCCGTCAAACGAGAGCCAAGAAAACTGGTGGTCTTTCTCATGTCCAAGCGCGACTACTATCTAAACGACGATCAGTGCCAGCTTTGCATATGATTTTGTGATGTTAATGCTGCTACTACACCTGTACGTACAAGCTGTACTTATTCTTCGAGGCCCTGCTCTACATAACAAAAGCTCGCGTCTACTGGCTGCTATTCTCCTCCAGCAGCAGTGCGGTGTCCCTGCTACGCCCCGGGATAAGACGTATTCTTATTACTTAAGTTATATGAGATAATAAAGGCAATTGTCTGACCTGTGTTGGTGGGCTAGTTTTATTATCTGGCTACTGTTCAGTATACATGTGTGATGGTTTACAAATGACCGCGACCGCGGGGAGTCATGTTGCTGGAAAAAGGATACACTCAAAGCAATCCGAACGATAGTCCCGGCGACTGAGTATCTCTGAGGCGAGGATTTTTTTAACTTGGCCTCTATCTCTCATGTTAAAATAGAAGAAGCGTTCGCCGGATATACAATGGCTGACAGGATCGATTATGTGAGAAGATTTATGCACGCATAACGACGATTTACACTTGGTTGCACCTTTTTTCCGAGCTCCACGGGAATAAAGAACGGCCCACGTTAAAAAATGGTCCTAATAAATTATTAATTTATTACCCGATGTGTTTCCTAGCCTCTTTTGACACCGAACAGGTTAATATCAGGTACACAAAAAATGACTTCATTTTTATTAAAATTTAGATACAGGTAACCAACGCTCATTCAACGAAGGTTTTCTAAATTCATTCACTTGCATTAGCTGTGACTCAAATTTCCAACCTAATACACTTTTCAAGCATAAAACCTAACGATTAATTTCAAAGCTGTAACAAAAAGATATGTTTTCTGTTTTTAACTAAAATAAACCCGTTCAGGACAAGATAGCGCCTTCGAATTCAGACTCTTTGTGGTAAATAACTACACGGAAAAGTGTTTTTGGTATGTATTTTATTAAAAAATAAAAGTAGGGGAAAGTGGGATAATTGAGAACAACGGGTAATTTGAAACGGTTGTAATATTTCATGTTTCCCGTCGTTCCTCTTTATATAGCATACTCTAATAGTGTTGCTACGACGCGACGTTGGTGGCTGAAAGTTGTGCGCACATTGTAACAGTAAGTACATATTGTTGTCGTTTAGATGTTATTTTCAATATTTAAACAATTGAGTGAAAACATTGTCTTTACGTGTATTTTACATTCATATTAATAGATTGATATTGTGTTACACACTTAGTTATATCCACGTCTTATTTTAAATAGCAGACATTGTTATTTTAATTGCTGAGTTTGGGTAATTGAGAACGGTTGTAATTCTAGGCGAACGAATAAAAAACACACTCAGATTTTATCTAGTGATAACAGCAATTAGAAGATAAACAAAAAAAAAACAGATAGAGAGAAAACTGAAAATGGAAAGACTGAGAAATAAGTACAAAAACGAAAAATAAAGACAAAAAAATTTTAACCAAAAATAAAACACTTAAAACCAAAGAGAAAGCAGTAAGAAATTTGAAAGACTGAAGGTGAAATCTAAAATTACTATTTTTGTATATTTTGTGACGAAGAATCTAAATCTCCACCAACAGAAGACTGGATTATGTGCATTTTATGTCGTAACTTCGTCTGTACGTTTGAGACGATGAATCCAGTAAAGGATATATCTGATATTTGTGTCGTCAAACTAAATGGAAAATTAAGTAACTAAAAATTAATAATTAGGTGCTATTTAATACGCCTTGCTCCTAATTACCCCACATTTCCCTTGTAACATGATCCCAATTATTATTGTAACATTTTATATAAATTTTTTTTTACATAAGTCTTTTAATTTGTTTAACTAATAAGGGGCAGTTCATAAAATACGTTCGCATACAGGGGGAAGGGGTCTTGCTGAGTGTACAACGTGACGTTCGCCGTTCATCAAAAAATTTTTACAGAATTCTTGGAATTCTGATAAATAGAAATATTATTTATTTGTTCGTTACAAAAGATATCTATTTATTAATTTATTTAAATTCTATTATAAAAATAAAATAGATATTTTTGACTATCAAAATTTGTGTATTATCAATTAAAATTTATCAGGTCCGGGATTGGGGGTCTTTAGTTTTTGTAACGTAATATTAACAGGGGGGTCACAGAAAGTGTGACACAGCGTGACAACCGGGGGGAGGGGGTCAAAAAAAGCTAATTTTAGTGTGACGTATTTTATGAACAGCCCCTAAGAAAGATAATAAAGTTTATTTTTCAATAAAAGTTAATTACATTTGTAATGTTTTTTATGTCTTTGAAGTTTGGTGTTCCCAGTTACCCGACATTCCTTTAAATGTTTATTTGTATATGTGCATTAAATGCTTGATTACGTACACGAAACGCCATACCTACCGTATTAATAATTGACAGCTATAATTGAGGGTAGGTGTAGGTCGGGATGAAACCTGTAGGAATGTGAGCATTGATCATTCAATGCTAGTGTTTGAGTGTATGGTGTATGTCTGAGCTGACAGGGGGATATTGAATTTTTCCTATGATATATATTTCCAGACATTCCAAACATAGACGACAGACACCGATAAAGTATTGCCTTCAAGGACATATTGTCCTAGTAAATTTATTGCTTTAAGGAATTGCATGAATGCTAACAAACACCACAGTGAGGACAGTACGTCCTTCAATGGCGAATAATTGAATAATACTGTCAATAGTTTTAATCCTAGAATCAAACGTAGAATAATAAATGAAGTGCAGGAGATTATTAAGTTGAAAGTCACGGTTCACCTCCTTTATTAAAAAAAAGCTACAATAACGGCGTTACATACGTTTACAATACTACAATTAGTCTCTTCCTGAAGGACTGCAGAATTGTGTTTGATTTCCTTGTAGGTGTATATTTGCGTTTACAGCAAAAGTAACACAATAACGTGGTTGGTCGCCTTGTTTCTCATTGTATGTCTACATCAACTAACGAAGCAGCATTAACTTCATATACTTACCATATTTGCAAAATATAACAATCATACAATTTTAATTAAAGCTTTTGTTTCATCTAGCAGATGAAAATTAACCTATTGTTTTACGATCATATGTTCATACAGCTAATTACGTAAAACCAGTAGGTATCTGACACGTACGTTTGATACTTTATACGTATTTTCACACAAACAAGTGCATACACATGCAAAAATATACAGCTGATAGTGAGAAATAATTTCGATTGTGTGAGCGGGCGGGGAAATAAATCTAATTAATTTGATAAAATTTTGCTTTCTCTCATTACTGCTCGATTCCCACGTCAAAAGATAATAGATAGGTTTGTTTGCTTTTACCATAAGATCAGGTGTATTGTTCGATTCAATCATGCAGGAAATTCAGTATTTGTTTAGGTTAAATACCACTCAAGTGCGTGTAGAGGGACATGCCTCTTTTTATTCCGACATGTATACATTTTAACAAAGTCCTGTACACTGTGTCCCACTTTCGAAACTTCCCATAATTATAAAAAACTGAACCATATTCATATAATATGTAAATGCAGATAGTGCAGAGTACAACGAATGCCATCGGCAGAAATTTGCATTTATAGTAGGTACTAGTCTGCATATAAAAGTCAATAAAATAAAAAAGGGCTTATATGTAATCAACGTAGAAAACAGAGTAGTTATAGTTTTTCATCGTCATAATTATGTAGGTCTTCAATCCAAAGAGACGCATCGCCTAGGGCTTCATAAATTCTTGATTTCAAGAATTCTTGGGTTTATCTGGTTTCGATTTAAGACAAGTGTACCTATGTAGAAAGTTGACAGAGATGTTTCCTTTGGTATCGAAAAAAATCAAGGTTCTTGAAACAGGACAAGGAATTCAAACCTGAAAATTGTAAAACTTAAAAAAATTATTTTTTGATTGATTTTTAAGTCAAGACAGGAGTTGCTCGTCGAGATCAACACTCTTGTCTTACCGTTACTGAAGTGCTGTATCATCCTATTCTGAGTCAACCAAACATGTCTGTAATTAGTTGCAAAAAGTGATACATATAATAATTTCCTAAATAAGACCATAAGAAGAAATAATGATATTCGGGCTTGTTGGCCGTGGCCTATGATTGTTTCTCCTTCGGTGAGAACACTGAGCAAGTTGTTTATCCGAAATTTCGCCAAAAACTGTGGGTGGCATCCTGCAGTTGTACTTCAAGTACAACCGCAACGATGGACATTACGCCCACGCTACGTTCCCTGAGGATGCCAACTACTACTTCGGATAAACAACTTCATCGGTGTTCTTACCGAAGGATAAACAATCCTAGACCAAGGGCAACAAGCCGGGATATCATAATTTCTTCCGATAACCCGGTCGTGAAAGCCTAAATTTTTTCATTAAGACCCCAAGCTTTAAAAAAAGCATCTTGAAAATATTTAAAACTTTCAGAAAAATTTTAACGTTTAGAAAAATTTTTCATTCGAGGTTCTGGGCTCCTACTTTCAATTATTTATTTTTAAAATAATTTTTGTTATTCTTCTGAGCATTTTTTTTAACGTATTTTTTTGGTTTCCTCTCACAAATTAAGCTTTTTTTTTGTTTTCGTGGAGGAGAGGCAATCTACAAAAGACACCCAGTCGCCTGTTGCGGCTGGGTAGTGTCGGATTCGCCCTGAAAAGGACACCTACCGACTAAAACCTCTCCCCCTCAGGCCGTTATAGGACCGCATGCATGGTCCTCTTCAGCCAAATTAAGCAATCCACTTCTAACCCTGAATGTTTTTGACTCTAAGATAATTTTTCCCGAAGGGTGGGTATTTCTAATTCAAAGAAATTTAGTGGCCACTTTTAGATGATCAGGCTCAAGAATTTTTAATTTTGAGATTATAGATTCGTACATTTATTTATTTTTTAAATAATGGTAATTGTTATATTTCTGAGCAATTTTTTCTTATTTTATCGTATTTTTTTTATTTCCTCTGACAAATTAAGCACTCGACGTCTAATCCTGTTTATTTTTGACATTAACATAATTTTCAATTCAGGAAAATTCAGCTTCCAATTTTAGATGGACAATCCGAAGATTTTTCATTCAAAATTCTGGATTCATGCGTAGGATATTTATTTATTTTTCAAATCATTTTTTGTAATATTTCTAAGATTTTATTTCACTTGCTTTACTCTCACAAATTAAGCACTCCACTTCAACCCTGTTAGTTTTTGGTTTAGATATAATTTTTTCTCGGGCGAAATATTTTCATTCAATAATAATAATCAACGGGAGAAATTGATTAATTTGATTGAAATTATGAAACTGTACCTATCACGCCTATCAATTTTAGTGGGTTAAAATCCACAAAAAAAGAAATGTACCTATTTTGCAATTGACGATGAAATTAATTTACTGAAATTAAACACGTATAGGTAAATTTAAAAGTATGTAACACATTTTTTTTTCTGTAAACGATGATCCAGACTGTAGCTATAGAAAATAAATAAAGTTTTATGGATAGAGCAATTCTACATAAGTATCGTGTGTGCTTTCGTTATGCAAACATTTTAACAAACTTCAAACAGTGACGTTTTAATATCGGCGGCGTTAAAACCAGCCACCACACCACCAGCGGCCGAGCGTCGGATGGACCGCGATAGCATATGTTTTATTAAACAACTGGAAGAAATTCGGTAAACAAACGGTGGCTGATTTGAATACCCCTTGTCATATTAAGTTAATTAAATTCGCATACTGTTAATAAAGTAATAAAGGTACATATATGCGCTGCTACCGACTGATAAAACTGAACATCGGAGGCACGCGTGTACGATTACTTGCTTTATCACCATTTCACACTCTTCGTTCGGTCGACAATGAGACACCGAACCAACCGGCTCTGCTGCGCTGCCTCGCCGCCTGGCTTATTATTGTTGCTTCTTTTTCCTCGAGCGCCTCTCTGCTCTTGTTCGACAACTGTGTCATCTTTTGTTTTCCACAGCACACCAGCAAACAACTCTGCACCGAGGGAACTTTGTCGATCGATTATTTCCCATAATTGGTCATCACATTGTCACATCAAAATGAGTAAAAGGGAAAAAAGCAGTTATATATAAAAATTTCATAACATGTATGTTGTACTTGTCGTTTAAAGTTGTTTATGGGTTGAAACTTATTACTTATAATAATATATATATATAATAATACCTACTAATAGATTGTGTAAAATAATTCAGATGAAAATTTGGCCACAGAAATATATGGCTAAAAAAAAGTGAGCCATCACGGGACGCCTGGCAGATGTGAAACATTGAGTTTGCACAAGTAATATGCATGAAAGACAATATTACGACAGGAACTAAATATGGCATAATGAAAAAATCAAATATTACGAACTTTTTCCAGAAAATGATGACTATTTATTTAATAAACATTTATTTTTATTAAATACAAAAATTTAAAATTCAAAAATTTATTTCAAGTTGCGACAACTCAATTCTTTCATTAATCAGTGACTTCAATAATAGTTATATTCGATGTTGCCTCTAACAGCATTACTGTGATAATTGATCGAGGATAACTGAAGTATGTTACAAAGGTATTGGAGATAACATTATCAAGACATCTAATAAATACAGCATCTATTGTTGTTGCATATCTGATAGTAGGTTCTCTTGGATTGTTGTTAATTTGCAATTGAATTTTTTTTTTTTTGATGAACGTAACTAATGGCATTGATTCATCTTTTGCAAAATTTACATTGAAATCCCCAGCTAAAATTAATGGTAGTTTATCTTTATTAATTTTAAAAATTATTGAACATCTGTGACTGTACGGAAATAATTTCTCATGTAAAAATGAAATATCATTCATTTTTTTATTAGATGAAATGTACACAACAATCATAATTAATTCACTTCCGTCTTCTAGTTTACTAAAGTAAACGACACCGTCGAACCGAATGGGAAGCGAACCGCACAGTCGCTTGCGCATGGCGACGCGTCGCCACGGCATGAGTCGCCACGCCAACAATCCGGTTTACCCGCCTTTATAGATGTTTCACATAAAAAAATGGCGACTCGTTCCATGAGACAAATAAGACAGTACCTCACTAATCGTTTTTAATTTAAATCATATTGATGATAAAGATTGAGTAATTGATCCGTATGTGCAGTCGCGGGTATAACCATCAAAAAGAGGTGAAGGGTTGCAAAAACCTAGAAAATCTTAACTTGCAATCATTGACGGTACCTACATCCTCGAATATTTCTCAAAATATTGCTACGCCAGAAATTGCGTTGAACAAAGAAGTAGAAATGGAGATCGTCGTCACCAGAGAACCTACTGATCCACAGAAATGCTTGAGACAAGATTGGCGAATCCACGCTTAAAATGGTGTCCTCTCAAAATTGAAGCTGTGACCTAACAATTACTCAACTGGATCACGTCACTAAATATCCTGATAAAATGATCATTAAGATAATAAATCCACATAAGCAGTACGGGTTGAGTGTATCCTTTACTATCCTTCAGGAGGTATGTTGAACAATATCTGTTTCAACTTCATCCATTATCAAGAAAGTTGGTTGAAGAAAATCTCCACCTGAAAATCTACCATTGATCCACAAAGAAAGTTGTGACAAGATTAATGAATCCAGAATTAAATTACTGTTCTCTCAAATTATGGTTGAACCACTATTCGACTAGACCACGCTACTTAGTTTCCTAAAAATATTAATAATGAGAAAATGAATCCACAGAGCAATGGCGGCTTGTGCCCTTAAAGATAGGTGAAGGCTATTCACCGCAGAATTTCAAAAACCATACTTGCAACTACGTACTGTATATCCTAGAATATCCTTCAAAATTCATGTTAGAAGATGTGTTGAACAATACTAAGCTTTCAAGTTCATCTACTATCTTAAAACTTGGTAATGAACGTCTTCACCTAAATAACTAACTACAAATGATCCACAACAAAGCTTAAAACATGATTGACGAATCGAGAGTGAACTGGTATCCTCCCAAATTCTAAACTGTGATCAATCCATTACTCAACTAACTACAAAGGATCCACACAAAAGCTTATAATATGATTGACGAATCAAGAGTGAACTGGTATCCTCCCAAATTCTGAACTGTGATCAATCCATTACTCAACTATACCAAGCCACTTGGTATCCTTATAATATTAATATTGAGATAATAAATCCACATCAATAGTGAAAAAATTGATTGAAGAGCATCTCCACCTGAAAATCTACCATTGATCCACAAAGAAACTTCTAACAAGATTAATTAATCCAGAGTTAAATTGGTGTCCTCTCAAATTGTGGTTGGCCTACTCAACTAGACCACGCTATTTGGTTTCCTAAAAATAATAATATTGAGGAAATAAATCCAAATCAACAGTAGCGGCTTGCGCCTTCATAAATAGATGAATATTTCCTATAGAAATGCATAAAATTTAAAAAAAGGAGTATACTTGCAATTACATACAGTAGATCTTTGAATATCCTTCAAAATTTGTATTCAGAGAAGATATGTTGAATAATATTATAATATATCGAGTTCATCTGTTATTTAAAAGATATCTGAAAAACAAAATTGACGAATCCAGCGTTAAAGTGATGTTCTCTTAAATTCTCAGTGAATAGCTTCTCGTTTGGACCATAATTATTGGTATCCTGATAATATGAATATCAGAAGCAGTTTTCTGTAGAAAATAGGGGAAAACCGTATTCACATGAAGAGCCATCACTGATCTACAAAACAGCTTGGGCCAACATTGATTGTGACCATTAAGATCACTTAAGTTCCGGAGAAAAACTTGGAACATATTGGCAAATCCGTAGTTAAAGCAGTATCTTTCCATTCCATTCTAAACTGTAATAAAACCATTAGCACAACATATAGTTCACGATAATATTTCACCACATTTTCTGATGTTTCTGTTCTGTTTACAAGTACTCTTCATGCTCTTTTTCGGTCTTTTCTTTATTTAGTCTTTTTATCTTATTTTAATATACCTACCTATTTGATTTCAATTAATCTTTAAACTTTAACCTTTTTCTGAATTTTAACATCATCATCACAATACTCATCGTGATGTGCTATTTTGTGCCAATCTCTGCGGAAACATCTTCATCTTTGTCTAATAGAAGTTGATCCCGCAAATGTAGGTATTGAGAATTACTTTTTTTAAGAAATACTTCCAATCAAAATGTCGGAATAGTGTATTGATATATAAATGCGGTGGCACATTGAAAAATTAATGAGAAAATCGTATTTTTCTTTGCGTTTGCAATTTCGATTTTATTACAACGACTCTTAATAGCGTAAGTTATTAAACTGGCCATTCTACGTCTGTCCAAACATTGGAAGTACGGAGGAGCAGTCGGAAACGGACGTACATACATAAATACATATACCCACAGTTACGTAGGTTACGTATATATTTCCAATAAAGAACTTCATCATCCCTGCCTGCCATACGGGATAGAACTCATCAAAGCCGGGAAAATAAACGAGTCGTTCTTGAAAAAGCGGGCCGAGCTCTTGATTTCGTCTGTAGCAATCGTATGGCCATTGATCGAAGACAAGTGTTTGCTGGGTCAATAACGGTCCAGATTTCAATTAGGAGCCGCTATTTGCTCTCCACTCGTTATGATTTCATATCCGACAAGACGGAGACCGGGTCTCCAGTGACATTTCTGTAACTCTCTCTCGTCCTGTTTGCTCTCTCGGCGTCTCTTACTGGGTAAACGTTCGTCCTGGGACACACGCACCAAGAGTGTTCATGTATAAATTGTTTTCTATTCGGTTTTCGAGTATTATTGATGTTGTTCTTCAAAGAAACATTTATTTATAGATTAGGTATTTGGTATTATAAGGACAAGTTTGTATCAGTGACGGCTCTTATTTGTTAAAAGAAAAAGAATATCAGGATGTGCTCTATAGTTACTTAGACTTATTTGCTTTTTGGATACCTAATAAAAGATATTTTTAATCAGTATTGTCATAAATGAATTTCGATATCGAGTTATTTGGTTCTCATCGCCAAGCGACAAGGCAAGTATAATGGCGAACGTTAAAAATAAATATAGTAGGAAAAATAGTATTACCAATATTCCATGAAGTTCAAAATGCTTCGCTGCAGCTTAAGTGAGCAAAAGCAGTATGATTGCTTCATACGATCGTAAATTAATTGCATTGATGATAAGAGAAACATGTAGGTATTGTCAAAATTTCCCATTGCACATAATGAGCAAGTGTTTCTATATGCTCACGACCGGTGCCACAACATATCTAAAGAAGGCTCTTCTACGTTTAATTCGCTGTCACATATTTGTAGATACTAGTTATTATTTTTGAAAATTTAAATACCTAGACACAACAAAAGCTTTAAAAAAACCCTACACCTGATATCTTGGAGTGCCTTAAGGTTGTAAAATAATTACCGCTAATAGAGTTTCTTCAATTACGTTAAATGAAGAATGTTACTCACTTGGCTTTCATGACTAGGTATTTTTAAAATTCCCTGCCTACTTATTACATTATTACTTACCTACTGGAAAACAGGACTTAAGCTTATCTTCGTTTCCCCCTTGGTTCAAATTCTAACAGTCTGCTCCTTTGTTTTGGGTATTTGCCAGGAAGGCTGCTAATGAGACGATTTTTTCCTTAATTAAAGCTGTTTCAAACTTTAATGAACACTGAAAAGTTTTACCTCATTAGGATTGTTGTAAATTAGTTTTTAAAAGATCCCGTATAAGAAAAAACTTTACCTCCACACAATCTTTTCAAATCTGCTCCCGTTTATCGTCTGTTTAAAATAAAAAAGGAATAAAATTTAAGACCTCCTTTTAAACAAGAGAATATCATTTACATTTTAGTAGAAAAATGAAAGTAAGTCCATACTTTTTAAAAAAAATTGAAATGGACAAGGACACTTGTTATTGATCCAGGACTATTTGTCCTAGTGCAATTTCTTTGTAGTTTACTTAGACCATTTTGACAAATTTGGGGCAATTATTTATGTTCCAGAAATGACGCCTCCCTAGACTTCTGTCTTCACCTTGCTCGTCCTATCTTCCTCTCTCCAACAATCACCAATCCATTCATTCCCTTGATTTCTAAAAAGAGGTTGACAATGACCTTCCGTCATAACCCCCGGATTTGCAACACAATTAGTGGATCGACATGAAACACACAGAATGATACTTAAACGTGTTGCACCTACAGTGTCATTGAAGCCCCAAAATCTACTTGTTTATTCAATTGCTGGTTCTTATTATGAGGAAGCTTCGTCTTCTCTTCCTAATAATCATTTTAAAATATCAAACATAGAAGGAGTTATATAGATTTCCATTTTTATCATGCTAGAGTTATTTAAGAAGTTTTTGTAGACACATTAGATGGATGACTCAATTTTTTCCTTAAAGGACCGCAAGTTACCACATGGATATTATGGCCATGTACAACATGTCATGTCATTCAACACTGTTGAACAAAGTGTATCACATCCGAAGGCACATTCAACAAAAAATCAACTTAAGATGATGCTGACATAAAAACAGATGTCTGTATAAAATTTACAACCACTTTCGGGGGCCGCTAACGACAACAGCAATGGCAGGCGTCCCGTATTCCAGAACAACAGTACATGTTCGTGCTCCCACTGCACTATGTCATCCCGGAACACATGTCCGTGATCCCCACCGTGGTCACTACCGTCGCCGTAACTAATCGAGCCCGGTTCTGGACTTGACAATCGAACATGAATAATTCACATCGAGTCGATCGACTAACCGGGAGATCGTAGTCTATTGCAATTAGACAATAGTCGACAGATTTAATATTATGGTAAGAGCATTTGTAATCCATGAGGATACACAAGACGGGATTCTGGCATTGCTTTCACCAGTGCAACGGCTTGTGGGGTGTTAATTATTTACTTTTGCTCCTTTTTAGGATTATTGTAAAAATAGTCACGTCGCTTCTCGGAAGGTGGCTGTAAGTTTAAGCTAAGGGGTCAGCAAGTAAAATTGTTGCGATGAGATAGTAGCGACCCCGATTTAATATGAAAGGGGTTAGCGTTGATTGTATTTTAACAGGAAATATAGCGATTTCTGTTGAATCCGGCTCGAAGGACCATGCTTAATATTTCAATAAATTTCATAACGATACAGTAAAACTGTCCAAATACAGCTGAGTTATTAGAGAAAGTATGGAAAACCAATAGTACATCAAGGAAAGCGATCCTCTTCACCAAATTTTGCGAAAAGCTTGAGGTATAATGCCAAGCTCGATATTACCTATATTTAAAAAGAGGAACGAAACAAAATTTATTGCTACCATGAAATATACAAATTTCCAAATGTATTGTGTCAAAAGATCAGTTTTAACTAGCTGCAAGCTAAGTTTTGTCATTATCGTTGTCGGTGTTGGTAAGATTTCCTTATTTTTTTTTTCTTTCATTCACTTAACAAATTTTGGTGGAATTGAAGAATAATTTAGCGAAACTGGAAGGAATTGGTTTGTACCCTACGTGACTTTAATTTTAAAATATTAATGTACTTATAAACCTGGGACTGATGCAGTTCCAAAGCTTAAGCGTGTTATAATGTTATGGAGAGATTAAAAACGTGATCGGTTCCGCTATAATTTTGTTTGCCATTCCCACTGCATCATAAACATTGTTTACATACAAGCATCATCTGCGTTATATATATTTAACTGAGAGCACCACTGCATAAGTTCAGCCCTGCCTGTAGGTACCACGGGCCATTGTGTCTGTTGGCAGGCCTTTTGTGCAACTGTCGACCCCAACTATCCATCATATGCGGGAGCGGAATGGGAATAAACGAATGCCACTTTTCTATAATGCACTTTACGTGATGGTGTGACTACGGGAACAAGAGGAGTTGTATCGGAAAAATTTATGTATTTATGTCACTCGCGATCCACGGTTTTGTTACCGCATAAATTTTTACGTAATTACATGTATTGACGGTTTTTACGCCATTTATGTCAATGGTGAACGCTTTTTTATTGCCAGAATGAATCACATACCCAAAGCGAATATTATTTTGATGCATTACTTATTCACAATAATGGTTGATAGCCGAGATTTTATACACAGGGTCCTCACAAGTTCTGAATTAATTATATTTGACTTAATGCATTAAGTTAACAGTGAAGAATCCACATAATAAATAGAATGCGTTAATTTACCATGATTCGAACCTCTTCATATTAAATTCTTAGTAACTCAAATATTATGCCTAATGGTTCCTTAATGTTCATGAATCACTATAAATTCAATATCTAGTTGGAACTATTGAGTAAAACCTCATCTAATTTTATTTAATGGAAAAGGAAATTGGCCATTCAAAGTATTGTTCCTCCTTTATTTAAGAACTCATCACTGGGTAAATCTCACGTGAGAGGTTGAGAACGCCCACCACGCCTTAGGGAATCTCACTAAATTTAATAGACTCCCATTTTTAACGTTTCTAATAGTTTCAGTTTTTTTTATAGATCCTGTGTGTTTAACTTTTAATTGTTTATCACTAATTCAACAAATCTAAATATTTGAGAGTTATTTTACCACATTGTGATCCTAAATTGTTTTATATTATACCCAATGCTTTTTTTTTTTAATTAAAAATCACAGATCGCAGGCCATTCAGTTCTCATTAAGGAAAACAGAGCCCTTTAATAGTGTTTAGGGTTTGGTCGTTTTTTGGGGTAGTAAATCATTAATGAAGACATGGCGTTGAAAGAAAAATCGCTGGCCCCTCCTTTTTCACATCCGAGAGCGGCGGCAATTCGGCGTGCCAACAGGGTGTTTATCTCAGAAAGGGTTAATTGTCCAGTTATCATATTTCATAAGGATCACCTACAGGCCACACCATCAAACCCATTAACCGTTTTCTGAATTCAAAACGCAGCCCTTAATTTAATAATAAAATTCCCTCTTAGCATCTGCCGGAGACTTTAAAATAAAATTAATTTGCAAGTTAAATCAAGAATAAGTACGCCGATGGCTTGTGCCATTTTTGTACATTTCTTGGCAGCGGGGTGTATGTACCTATAAATTAAAACAATCCTGTTCGTACGTGAACATTGTCTGAATCACACCGACTTTTTTCATTAAGTGTCATTCCCAGATACTTAGTAATGTTTCAACTTACCATGGTAACCGTTTCTGCTTTAAAGGAACACAACATTAGTGCTAAAAGTACAAACGTATCGAGATTTCCAACAGGGCTTCCTGCATAAAAAACAATCATTCCAAAAAAATAAATATTATTGATAAGTATCTACATTATAAAAAAAAACGTTTTTATGAAATCCTTGTCTAAAAAAGTTAAAAGCTAAGTCGTGTCAGAATCCCTACAGATGGTGTATTTCTTGTTACATCTAGTAGTTTGTTAAAAAGATTACATTCTGGTCAACCATCGATCTATTGGTGCATTTAGTCTAATAATCCGTAAATGTGAGTCATATATTTGAGGCATAAGACGTAGAACATGCAAGTGTCACGTCAAAACATTGGCCAAACACGGAAATCCGTAAGACAAATGACGTTGAAACTAGAAAATCCTTTGGCAAACACAGGTTCAACAAACCACACACAGCATAATAGTTTTGGGGAATGATATTTTAGGATTGTTTACGTTACGTGTGATTTACTTTGAATTTCGGATCCGCAGATGTTCCATTGTTGGGTACTGTTGTCAGTCGTCGCTAAATAAACAGTCGGAATGAAATGCACCTTCGCTTTTTGAAAAGGACCGACGCCCATGTAGCATCAGTTGTGAGTCTCGTTCTCACCTAAATACAAAATTACGGAAACACTTTAAAAAACATGTCCCTGTAACAAACGGTACTAAATTTAGAAAATCCGCCGACATGTTTTTGTTACCATGTTGTAGCGGAGTAGGTACCCTACGTATCAAAGGTTTTTACAAAACAGTTGCTTCACATCTGAGAAGATATTCGTCGTTACCATTCCAGTTTAGTTGTATTCTTATCCACCTTCTTGTTTTTTATCCAAACCTTTTTCATATCCCCATATTTATTTCTAAATTTAGAAACAGATATTACAAGTAGATACAATTTGAATTACAATAGGCCTAGTTTTTTCAATAAAACGATAACAGTAAACAGTAACACGGTATTTTTATTTTGTAACTATACTTGACATGATGGTATTGAAGTTTATATAACGAAACTGTGATCGTTGTGCTTTTACCCTCTAAAACATATATGAACAAAACAGATAAGCAATTGCATCCCCTTGAATTTTTACACAAACCAAATCAATCGGCGCAAGCACAAATATGCTCCATTCAGCTGTTAACGTTACATTGAAGGTGGGTAAACCTGTTTCTCGAGCGTCTACAATGTCAACAATTGAGCAAATGTTTTAGTTTGCTCACGACCAGTGGCGGCTCGTGGTCGAATACGAAGACGGTTCACAAAATGAAGAGCATGTAATAATCAAAAAGAATTTCACAGTGAGGCATATGATTTTACCAAAAAAGTAAACCAATTTTTAAAATGGTAATTGTTTAGATAGCCCAGTAACATTTCAGCTTGGTTATATCTATGATAATCATTCCCTACAGAGTCTATAATACATTCCAGGCATCCTTTAAATGTTCTGCGTTTTCGTAAACATTTTTTACTGTTTGAGTGTTATAGTTCCACCTGGTAGGCCGCGGCAGCCGAAAGCAGACTTGAACACACTGTTGGATACCCGCGCCGGCGCAGGGTACACATGCTTTTCGTTCACTGCACCAAACGTTGTATATTGAGTGTATTTTATCTTCCATTTCACGCGTCCGACTGCTCTCTTTTTAACACACAGAGTACCGCTCTCGCGATATGTTCAGGATCCAACTTGAACCGAAAAAGTTAGGTAATTTCGTAAGCGACAAGACAACAATTTAAATAATTTCTATGGGTTACGGGTTGGTGTTTTGTATGTAATTATGAACTATGAGGGTAATGGTAAAAAAGGTAGTACCTATATTATACGATAATTATCAATTATATCATAAATATTAAAAGGATAAAATTATAAGGTGTAGGTAGTTTAATTTTTAAGGGGGTTCACTGAACAAATGCACCTACAGTAAAACCGCCACTGCTCACGACTGACGAGTTTTTAAGAAAATTCAAACTGGGGCATAAAAATGCCACAATTTGTCGATACGACTGTAAAAGTACTTTAGTCTTTTTGATTTTTTTTGCTTCTTGGTCAAAAAATGAAAATCGTTATTTCCTAACCTAACCTAACCTAACCTGCCGAAACATATGTAGAGTTGTATTAAACCTATTTGAAACATTACAAAGGCACTTTTGATGTAAAACATCTATAGGCGCGGGTAAACCGGATTGTTGGCGTGGCGAGCGTGGCGAGTCATGCTGTAGCGACGCCTTGCCATGCGCAAGCGCCTGTGCGATTCTCTTCTTACTCGGTTCGACGGTGTCGTTTGCTATAGTAAACTGTAAGATGGAAGTGAATTAATTTATGATTATTGTGTACATTTCACCTAATAAAAAAATGAATGATATTTTATTTTTACATGAGAAATTATTTCCATAGTCACAGACGTTCAATAATTTTTAAAACCAATAAAAATAAACTACCATTGATTTTAGCTGGAGATATCAATGTAAATTTTGTAAAAGATGAATCAATGCAATTAATTACGTTCCTCCAAAAAAAATTTCAATTGCAAATTAACAACAATCCAAGAGAGACTACTACCAGATATGCAACAAGAATAGATGCTGTATTTATTTAGATGTCTTGATAATGTTATGTCCAATAATTTTGTAACATACTTCAGTTATCCTCGACCAATTATCACAGTAATGCTGTTAGAGACAACATCGAATATAACTATTACTGAAATTACTGATTAAAAAAATTGAGTTTCACATCTGCCAGGCGTCAGGGCTGTAACTAGAGTCGTATTTGAGGTAGGGCAGCATTGGTTACAGGTAGGGCGGAAGTAAAAAATTGATTATAATTGATCTGCCCTCGAAGCACGGGTTCCTAAATCAATCACCATGTATATCACTGACCTCTAGGTAGACAAAAAATTTCTGTGACAGAGCATGAGCATGTCGTATCTAAGAACTATTAAATCCTCAATGATGAAGAACAAGCGAACAAGATCGTTAAACTTCCAAATTTGGATGTAGAAATCCACGTCTGAGTGAGAGTGAGGTTATAATTAATTGTTGTGTGGGGTGATACGAGTAAATAGATATGACCATAAATACCATTTAGATCATATTGTTTCTGCAAACTTTGTGCAATGCCAGAAGGAATACCATAGCTAACATTACCAATATGTGTTGAGCAACCTGTTGCTATGGAAATAGGAGTAGCGATTGTATTTTGTGCTTCCACCTATTTTGAGCAGTGAATCCCGAATATCCATCGCGAAATCAATGAATCTTCAATTTATAGCAATAAAAATAACAATTGTATCGATTTTTGACTAAAACACTCTTTACCGTATACTTCACTTAACCCAACTACAAACATTCATAAAAAATCTCTAGTTTATGTTTATTATAGTTTAACAAAGCGATTCTCCGTACCATAGATTGCAATATAGCCCATATTGCAATATATGCTACAGGGAATACCTTCTGTATTATAGATATTATAATTAAATAGACCCATCGCTTTATGTGATGGCACTTCAAATGCCGTCTATACACAGAACAAAGAATTATTATAATATGACATGAATGTCACAAACTGTGGTATGTTCGGAAAAGTTTAGATACCTATCGGTACAATTTTTTTAATCTCAAACTATGCACAAACAATTTAATTATAATAATTTATCTTAGTTTTTGGTATTTTTAAAGTAGGGCATTGTGATTTCAAGGTAGGGCATTGCCCCACAATGCCCCCTTCTAGCTACGGCCATGCCAGGCGTCCCGTGACGGTTCACATTTTTTCTTTATTGATTTACTTGTTATATTTTTAATTTCCTCAAAACAAATTGTACGATGAGCAGTGTGTCGATGAAATTATGCACCCATATGTAAACCACCCCCAATCACCAGTACTTTGTATCACGTATTTCTAATACGTACCTATTATGATAAAATTCGCTTTTATTTGACTAAAGGCCAAAACTGCAACTTAGAATTTCGTATATTTAACTGCCTATAAAATGCAAGGTGGGTTGTAATTTTATTTTGAAGATAATCATTTTCGCCGTCATTAAGCTTTTTTAGTTGTGTGTTCGTGTATCGAAGCTTAGTTAACTCCTACGTCTAAATGCAAATTACCTTGTCATTATTTACATCTTGTTCAGGAGTCATTTTCGAGTTGTTCTTTTATTAACTGACGTGTAAAATATTTTCACGGTTGTTTGTCGACCACAATCGTACTATAAATCAAAATTAGAAGAATTGCTGTTCTTTAACGTTTCCAGCCACTCCCTCGCATCGTTGCTACACGGCATGTTCGCATGTTAACTAGCAACATTCGGCGGTAAAACTAGCTGAACCGAAGGAATTTATAATTTTAAAAATAAATGTGGCGTATGACACAGCTTCTCTTTTAAAAGAACGAGCTTTTCTGTATATACAGACCGTAAAAGTTTCATTTGAATGATAATTTCCTGCATGCATATTTAAGTTCTTCCTACTTCTCTTGGTTAAACAACAAAACGCACAAGAAATAAAATTCACATTTACAAAACATTTAGGGAAGGAGAAACACACAAAGTAAAAGCAATTGACGTTAATCACAGAATTTCTAAATTTAATGTTTTACTACGTACCTATTACTTTTCTGGTACGTCTTATTTTAAGTATATAAACACCACCTGTTGTTAATATGTTTTAACAGTAGATACATATTTCATTCTTCTTCCTGAAGAACCCAATCCTACGAAGACTGTTTTCGGTGCAGTATTAATGAAACATAACTGAACCGCGATAAAACAAAACTCAAAAAATGTTTCAACGAATATATTTCGAAAACCCTACATGTGTGTTTCGACCGTACGGTCTTTATCAAGAACATACTAAAAAATTTTCAATGTATCTATACCGAAAACCAACCACCACTGATGTCACAATTCCGGCCTCATCCAACTAGTCGTACAGTATAAAAATGTCAGTTTTTCATAGTTTAATTCATAGGCTAATTAACATTTCTTTATCAGAAAAAGGTTACTCAAAAGAATTGAATACTATAAAACATATCGCTATTAATATCTAACGGCTACAAAACAAACACCATAGAGAATATTTTGAAGAAAAAACTTAAAACAAAAACCAGAAATATTTTGAGTAGGTAATTGTTTACAAACTCATAAAGATAAACTTTTTTATACCATAAAATATATTAAACACATTGGTTGTAAAATTTCCAATAAATTAAGAAACCTAAATTTTACTGTTTTATATATAAATTAAAATTAAGAAACCTGATAGTTAATTGTAAATTAAAACAAAACAAACTATTATTAAAACATAGGATTTACAAAATATATTGTAAAAATTGTAACGCCACCTATATCGGTCAGTGTGGGCGCGCATTGTCTACTCAGCAAGATTTTCAGAACATTACATTAAAAACGGACATTAGCTTGATAAAAATAACATTAAAAAGGTAAAAAGCTTACATTGTTGGAGCAATTGCAATTTAAAGTGTAGCGTCCAGTGAAACCGTGCGTGTGTGTGATAACGATTTATGTGCATGTACTTCTTATCGCTAACATGTTTACGGCGCAGTCACAGCGCGCGGCACTTTTATCATTATCTTTCTCCAGCGACAAGTAAAACGACCATTTCTGTGAATTCTCGACGGCTTTCTAGTTATTATTCATCATTCAGGAACAATCAGGATTTTTTTGAGAAATTATCTAGAAAGTTCGAAAGGTGTAATTAAAGTGATCATCTTTGGGCCGGGAGACAGAGAGCAGTAGAAAGCATCCGTTCGCGAATCAAGACGGTAAGCGATAGACAAAAGAATTGTTTTCATATAAATAGTAGTTCGTATTAATTTAAGGTTATAAAAAAAACATAGAGAATTTTTTTAAAATAAAAAAAATTTTTAAACCCTATAAAATTATTAAAACATAAAATTTTAATAAATTAAGAAACAGTAAATTGAAATTTTATGAAAAATTTAAATTAAGAACCTTATTAATTATTACATTTCCAAACTATTATTTTTTTTTATTATTGAAACCCCTTTACTTTAGAGTTTTTACCTTTTTTTAAATTGAGTATAAGATTCGAACACATCTGTACATCTTAGTAATAGGTTGATGATGATGATAAAGACCGTCCGATCGAAACATATAAGTATGTCGAGTTTTCGAAATACATAATTCGTTGAAACATATTTTGAGTTTTATTTTATCGTAGTTAACCCAATTCTTTCTTATTATATTTTTTTTCAATATTTATAACAGCATATTATGGACCTCGAATAATAAGAAACTACTTATTAGATATCTATCTAAATCTTCAGTTTAGCTTTAGCAAAAAATATTTTGTTGTGGATAATATAATAATTTAATTTGACTTTTTGCTAGTGTTTATCACAACTCCCACATCCTTGACAAAAATTGTAGATAAATCTATACACGTTGCGATTAGTTAACAGTTAGGTAGGTATACTTAAGCTTTAAGAAAAAAAAAACTGGCAAACTTGTAGATCCACTTTGTTCAAGATAAATTATATAAGTACCTAATACAATAACTGTCTGCTCTGGTTTACATTCAAAATGAAATTGTATCTTTATTAAAGGTTCATTCTCGGATCAGTTTCGCCCACGTGATTCTAGAATAGCACAATTTGTCTCATACGAACCCGTTTTCATTGACAAAAAGGACGCTTCTCTTATCTTCAATTAGCTCGTTCCTCTAATGAAATGGTATTAGTCTAAATGTCCTTTGGAAACGAAAACACATAATTTACGCTAATTTCGGACCCCGCTGGGTTCGTCGACTGATAAACTTTGCCTCTTGTTCCAATGCAGCCTGAACTTATATTTGGTTGTCTGAGTTGAACGAGATTATCTTTTATGGCAGCGGATTAAAGTTGTTGTTCTTGTTGGTGGTGATGTTGTTGATTTTGTCATGTAGTCTGCGTGGTGTTTTGTATTTATTTTAAAGAATGCTTTTTGTCTTTTGCCTGTTGATTGCCTACGTGGCCAGCTGTCAAGGCAACCATGCACATGTAGGTGGATGTTCACTGATTGCTGATGGGAAGAATGCAGATGCAATAAAATGTATCTCGTGTTGTATGTGGTATTTTACTGATAATATTGTAATTCTTGGTTTCCACTGTTACCTCGTACAAAATTTTTATGTCTCTGAAAAAGTAACATCGTCAAATAAATTATATGATTTGTGACCCAATAATAACATTTATATTTTTTACAGAACGAATTTGGCCCTACGCTGTCGTACAATCATTTCCAGTAAACTCCTAAGACAATGGTAAGCTTTCCTTAACTATGATAACAATTTATTGTCTATTTATAAGGGAAGGTTCAAGCAATAAAACTCCAAATAGTTTCATTTGCTTATGACTGACATCAATACTGAAAATGAGGATGATTAGAACTTTATGTTAGTTGCAATTTTATGTTTAGAGACAATAATTCTTATTGAGTGAGTCTTTAAGGTTAAGAATAAACAAGTTTTATAGAACCTCTCAGGTACCTGAAAGGTCAAAATTTGCAACCGTTTATTACTTACTATAGCTGTGCCCGCGACTTCGTCCGCGTGGAATAGTGACTTTCGGCAGCATTTAAAATTTTTTTCTTCTATATTTTTATTTTCTGGGCCGTAAGCTTTTTTGCCGATGTCATTACACAAAAAACTTTCATTCCTTATTTTCACCCCCTTTAGGGTAAGATTTTTACAAAAATTAAATGTCGTATTTATTTATATCTAATCAAAAGTCTATAAAATCTATAAAAATTACGGAATTTCCGCACAAACTTTTCTATTTCAACCCCTTACAACCCTTTTTTTGCATTAAAAAGTAGCCTATGTCCTTTCTCAGCCTCTAGACTATCTCTGTACCAAATTTCATTTAAATCGGTTCAGCTTTCGCATTTATAATATTCCGCGAATTCATTTTCATCGATTTTCCCATGGGAATAAGATATTTTCTCGCAGTAAAACGTAGCCTATGTGTTAATCCAGGGTGTAAGCTAACTCCATACCAAATTTTATTAAAATCGCTCCAGCCGTTTAGACGTGAAGAAGTAACAAACATACACAGTCACACACTCACAAACTTTCGCCTTTATATGTAATATTAGTGTAATTAAAAAAAATTGAGCTTTGCAGACATAATCCAAAAGTGTTCCGTTTGAATAGTGTTATGAAAGACAATTTAAACTGTTTTATAGCCTAAGCCGCCACTTCAAAAAACAATTCCGGCCAAGTGCGAGTCGAACTCGCGCACCGAGAGTTCCGTACAAACCTGTATATATGTGATGTAAATATGTGATATAACTAAAAATTTAAGGTTTTTGGAATTTTTCCTTTATATGTGCTATAAAACATTGCTTCATGCCAAATTTCAAGATTCTAAATCGACTGGAAGTACCCTTTAGGTTTTGATTCCCTTGCGAGTAGTTGCGAGTTTGAAAATATGCAGCTTAAATTGCTGTTTCTTTTGATTGCGTTGACATAGAAGTTTGATTTTGTTACAGCCTAAAGGTATTATAGACCTGAGTATTTGATATGAATTTTAATTTAATACCTCTACGCGTTCATGAGGAAAGGGGTAGTAACTTTCAAATTATTAAAAATATTTTTATTATATGATGTAACTAAAAATTTACGGTTTTCGCAATTTTTTCTTTATCTGTGCTATAAGACGTTGCTTCGTACCAAATTTCAAGATTCTGAGTTCACGGGAAGTACCCTGTAGGTTTTGATTCGAAAATTTGCGGAAATTTGCGCATAAACGGCTGTATCTTTTGATTGCGTTGGCTTAGAAGTTTGATTTTTTCACAGCTCCAAGGGACAGTAGACCTGAGTATTTGGTATATATAATTTTAGCTTGATACCTCAACGCGTTTCTGAGAAAAAGGGTCTTGACGGACGTACGGACGGACAACGAAGTGATCCTATAAGGGTTCCGCTTTTTCCTTTTAGGTGCGGAACCCTAAAAATTAAAGAATAGTCAGCAGCATTAGTTATGTTGCATCGTTTGGTCCTTAGTAGATAAACCTTGTATGTTGGCGAAAGTATTTTCGTAGAAAATGTTACGTTTAAGAACAGAATGATAAGGTAGTAAAAGACATGATTGTATGCTAAAATTGATTCTGTCGCGATTTGTATTGCTCGGTTTTGTAATGTAAGGGCCTCGCTGACTCCCACGCCAATTTCATGTACTGACACATTCTAACATTCGTGCACCATATAAATAACAAAGTAGATTTACAGTACACACCATACCTATGTGTCCAATCAAAACTATGACCTTTCGAGGTTCAATCGCGTGAAACAATCGAATCAATCAAAACAAATTGCGGAAGTGGCTCAGTGAAACAAAGGATTATTAACATCTGCTCTACATTTTTACGCAGTTGTTAACATTTGTGAGAGTGTATAAACATATTAAAATTATGCCTACTTTTGCTATTCAATGCTAATTAAGTTTACTTACGTTAGCTTCTTTGAAGCCATTACGACCCTAATAAATATACGACATCCTCGTTTAATTCATACACATATTAAGCCGAAAGACGAATTGTAACATGCATTTTTCCTAGTACAATGCCTCTACTTCAAATTCTTGCTTGTCGTCAACACGTGTTTTCTCATCCATGAGTGGGAACGGTTGTAATTGCAACTTGTACTGACGATGAGTGTGAGCCTATGTTTATGCATATTATCATCGTGTATAAATATCACAATGAAAATTCATTATTCTGGCATAAAATTACCATAACATATAGTCGTTTAGATCAATTAAGTTAGCAACATTAAGTAGGTACATTGTCTCTACATCATATTTTTGTAGAATCATGGTTTATAAAATCCATCTTTGTTAAGAACTTTATGGAAATGATTTTGATAAACGAACTGAATTTTGCATGTGGGTTTTGGACAAAGTGTCGGAAAATGAATTTTTTTTTCGATAGAGTGTAAACAATTCTTATAAAATTCCCGAAGGATAAAAATCATATCAATACGCTCCTCTTTTGAATAAATTTTCATTTTGAATAAACAACACCTCAATAATAAATAATAACATCTGACAATGAACACCAAAGGCAACTAGATACATTGGAACTTTTATTTAAAAAACTCCAAATGGCGCATAAAACGATTATTTAGCGTTTCCTGAAAAAACGAGAAGACTTAGCCAATACCAATCGATAGGTAATTAAAAAATAGATCTTCTGGTATGTTAAAAAATAAGGCGTTCCATTTAAATTAATCAAGTTACAACCCCTTAAAGTTCTTACTTAAGTAGTATTAATTTTTGGACACCCTGTGTAAGATGACGAGTTTATTATAATTAAGATATAAAATATAATCTATTGTTACACTTCATTGTAAATTTCGCTTACATAACTTAAATACTTCTTAAGTATTTGAAACGTGAAAATTAGGTTAGAGTTTGATAAAATTCAAATTATTTAAAAAACCTTAAGGTTTAGGTGTTATAAACCTTATCAAAACAAACACTTATTTTGATCGAATAATCCAAAAATGCAATAATATACAGGGGATTCCATTAAAAAAACATAACTGATACTTTTAGGGCATTTTGAACACCCTGTATAATAGGAAAATAATTTTAAAAGGTAACCATAATAGGGCCCTATATAACCCGAAAGTTACAGTTAATTAAATTTTCATATTTTGGCCATAATATTCAGTCCCGTATAGCGTGACTGACCCTGTATATATACTTAATAAATAAACAGCACTTCCACTCCACACGTTGGGTCTTGAGATACTTAAATGAAGGTAAAACAGAAATGAAAATGTATCAATTTAAAAAAATATGATATTCTGAAAAACTGGGAATCTACCCACAACTGTATTAGTCCCTTAATAATTCTTGTATCTTGAAATTCTATTTATTGTCACCTTTTCAAAATTTCAGGAAAAAGAAAATCATCCGTCATAAATTATATTTTGTTCGGTCCCCATTTGTTAAAATGTATATTTCATTTAAGTAAGGTGTTAGTACTTGACGAATAACATCTATCTTATTCATACACCTTACACTTTTTATTACATGAAACGAAGTTTCTCGTAATTGTGGCGAGATGAACCAGCAATAATTGTGTATCATTCTGAGATCTATTTCATATGAATAGATGTAGATTGTGAGAATAAAAAGTTATTATTGTTAATTGCAATCGAATACAAGTTCGTTAGTCGTCGAGAACGTTTCGTGAATACTTTATCTGTTTGAGTTCAACGTCGTCACACTATAACTTTATTATGTTGGTAGTTGAAGGAAAATCAGGCTGCATACCAATTCACTCTGATGTTTCCATTTTTCCTATTTGAACAAAATAGTATTTGCCATAAAAAGGTTTAAAAAAATAAAAACAAAATACAGTGTTACAACCACATCTATAGTGATACAGTTTGATTATTGACAAAAGTTAGACATTTCTGGGGGTGGGGAAAGGGATTCCAAACTATCCAGTGGTACGGACCATTGGGTTCTCTTGAGTTTCCACAAAAACAAGAAAGAAGATCGACATCTTGTGCTTTATGCGCCTCAATTTAAATGAAAGTTTCTATAGATATATGGCTTACTTTTACAATAAATTGTGAATCAATCAAGCCTTAAATGTTAACACTGTCTGTTATTTATAAGTGGATTTCAAATTTTAAAGCATCTTATGTAATTTCCACACGCTGTGTCCTGTAGAGGGTAAGGAATTGGTGTGCGCCCAAATGAAGGTTGTATTTAATTATCATCCTTTATGATTAGACAACATGCGTGCTTCTTTTGGATGATGAGCGAGCGCCAAGAATTTATTATGTTTGATGCTGTTCACACGTTCACTTTATCGTATCTGGTAATCATCGAGAAGCTATTCATTATCTCTTTAATAAAATAAGATGACGGATGGTAAGTAAATAGCGTCATTAATTTTATATGGAGCTGTTAAAAATATCGCGTCATGTTTGAATCATGTCCATTTAATGTATTCATTATTCGAACTTGTAATGTCGAAATTATTGTTCGACTGACATGACGTTGTGGAATATTTTGTTTCATTCACCACAGCTAGTGAATGATACATATTCTCTTCAGTTTGTTCTTTATATGTTTTATGTTTTATTGTAGTGGAGAAAAGACATTAATCATAAAATGAGTAGTGAATAGACTAACCAAAGAGGGATACGATTCTAAAATCTCCTTTGAATCAACAGTCATTATATGATTATAATTTTAGAATTCACTTTCCTCAGTAATCTCACTGTTAGAATTGTCTTTCTAAATATGCACGTTCCTCAGCCTCTAACTTTAGTTTTATCTGTACTGTATTAGACCTCAGCAGTTTTTAACAGCATTAAATTTTGACTTTAAAGAAAGATTTGTAAATGAAATATTCCTTAAAAATGATACTAAAATTTGAAAAATTGAAAACCCTATTTCTCTGAAAATTTTCGATCTGATATCTAATCAGAATTTTCTTACCCCTTGTTATTCATATTTCTGCTTCGTTTTTTATTAAACCTTATTAAATATTTTAATTCTTAGTCAGCATTTATCAATTATTACCAAACGCGGATATTGAAATTTCTAAACCTTTGGTATAGGTGTTTTAAATTTTCCTATTTCCGGAATTTGCGATCAGTATTCTGATATGGATCTTCCTCTATCCCTTTTTATTCCAGCTCTGACTATTTTTTCGTGTTGCTAATAGTGTCTTGTAGTCCTAAATCCATACTTCATTCGCTCCCTCTACTCTCTTAATTTCTATATTTCAGTCTTAGTGTTTAAATAGCCCTTATATTATTAATTTAATAGTAAGAGGAGGTGGAGAAATGATTCCTCAAAAAGGAAATTAGCGTTTATCTTTTGTCAAAAGCGGATTTTGAAATTTCTTAACCTTTGGCATGCCAAATTATCATTACCATATTCACCTCTAGATCTTTAGTCTACTTCTATATGAGTTGAATTTATTTTCGCACTTTTTGAAAACTATAACACTCTACGTAATTTGTGTCTTCCGTGATGTTCTACTATCCTACATCCATCTTCCATTTGCATCCTCCATTAGCATCCACTGCTTTCTCCATAGATTTTTAATGAGATAAAGTAAAAAAATCATCATCTTCCTAAATAGGTCATTAATGCCCCACTATGTCCTAACGTGTGGCATTTTTCGGGTTTTTCAAAAACTGAAACACCCTATGTCTCTAAAAATTTGAAATGTGTAATCTCATCTGAATCTTCCTCTACCCCTCATTGTTTCTATGTCTTTTTCTTCTGTGTCAAGCAATCAATCCTTCAGTTTATATACCTTTAGTATCATGATATCCTATTTTCATCTTTCATTAGGTTCCCCTGTTCTTGTAATGTCTAACCTTCACTTCTGTTTTTGATATGGTTGATGTCGAAGAATGATTTATACACGAAATATTTAGTCAGTATCGCATTCAGTATACTATTAATTGTCAAACATAAATTGGAATTGAGCCAATATCCGTATTGGGCGAAAACTAGAACGCCACTATTTCTAAAGATCTGCGATCTGTAATCTAATCTTGATCTTTCATTTCTCCTCTTTATTCCTGTTTTTGTATCTGTGGCCAGTCCTTCTTGACTCTAGTGGTGTCTTACTTTCCTATAGGTACCTACTCATTTTACACTTCCGTCTTCTATTAGCGCCCCCTTTCCTCTTAATTCCTTACTCTTAACTTTGGGTTTTTATTAGACTTTATCAGAAACTTTAATTGTAGGTTGAAGCGGGGAAACAAATTACCAATAAAATTTTCCTTAAAAAGGTGTAATAATTCTAAGGCAGCATTCTACCAAAAATCAAATCTTTAGCATGAAGTTAATGTATCGTCGTCACCCATCGTCTTCATCAGTAAGTTATTAAATCTTCCTACTGCTAATTTTCGCATTTCCCAAAAGCTAGAACAGTATACGTATCTATGACTCATCTGCGATATGTAATCTACTCTGAATCGTCCTGTACCCCCTCCTTATTCCTGCTTCTTTTTCTAATGTATCTCTAATCAGTCCTGCATGTCTTCAGTGGTGCCTTACTGGTTTATTTTAATTTCATTAGTGGCCTCTGTCCCTATTTTTCATTTATATCATTGGATTTTTATTAGACATTATTAAAGGCTTCAATTGTAAGTATTAGGTTTATGTGGAGGGAGGAAAAATATTCCTTAAAAAGAAATGGTAGCTTCTGAGTCAGCATTCTATCAATTATCAAACGTGGTTTGGAATTTTTAAAGGTACAGCATAAAATTCATCACAGTACGTTTCTAGAAATAATCTGTAACCTGATCTTAATCTTCCTCTATCCTCTTTTTATTCCTACTTCTGTTTCTACTATTTCTCTGACTAATCCCTCATGTCTAAAATGATACATATTGCTGTCCTGAATCCACATTCCATATCCATATCTAATAATGTCCACTGTTGTCCTAGTTTGTACAACCCCCCCCCCTTATTTTTTACCGTTTCTATTCATAGGATTTCCATGATTTTCGTATGACACCAGTTCGAGAAAACTCTTGTAAAATTGTCCTTTCTCACCGAACCCAGTATTCATGTTTGCACTCTGTTTAAAACTTACGCTTCCTTTTTCTCGCATTATCTTGTATTTACTAGGAAACAACGTTGTCCATAATGACCAGAAATATTGAATACATACGTGAAGATAATAATTATTGATTTATATTCATATCCTCACCTTATTACTTTGGTGTACATAACTTGGTATTAACCATTTTGATTCATGATAATGTAAGTTTGTAAGTTAACTATAATAACGGATAACCAAGATTAAACTGTGTGACATGTAACAGATATCTTTATTGGTCTTCCCGCTGTGCAACGGTCGCGTAGAAAATATAAATGGCCCATGTCCAATCCGTCTAATTGGCCGTACGCAACTTTGTCGTGGTAACGCCACAGTGGCGTGGGTGTGTAACCGACACTTGGCGTAATTTCTAATTAAGAAAACACGTACGAGATATGCAAACACAAGAATTTCAGATTTGCATCTGCTTGTAAAATGACGGTTTTTTCAGTCGACCTTTTGGTCACGACCGTCACACAGTGGTAGGTACAAACAAACTCAGGACATATCCAGACAACATCCACATTTCAATAAATACAATTTATCGAATACAACAACGTTGGTGACGGATATTTTTTTTCCAAACGAGTCAGTTGCGTCTTCTCAATCTTTTGAACTGGTTTGCATAAAGGGTTCTGTGCCCCCGGGTTGTATTAGCATAATGCAGAGAATTTGCTCGAATAAGGGAACTGCATTTATAACAGTTAAGGTAGGGAAAGACTTCGCGACTTTTTATTAGATAATCTTAATTTCACGAGTAGGCGCACCTGTAGGTACCTATAGGATGTGCCAGTGTGTGGTTCTACCATGGAACTTACCTATTAAGATTTTTGTACCACTGTATCTTGTTATGTTTGTTGCCGTTGGACCAGTTTTATTTACGACACTGTCCTGTGTACAATGGGCAAACTGAATACTAATTGGAGTGCATCGGGCCAAGTCGCCACTTGAACGAAAATTTAAACATATTTAACTTTCAATAAAAAAGCTATCGAGCTGTCAAATGAAAAGGCGCATTTATTTTGAAGGCAGGTTCGATATAATAAAAATGCAAATGCATTTTTTTTTCTTCGGGCTTCTGCTTGCTAACTGCTAACTGATACTGTTACTTTTATTGAATCACCGATTTTGTTTTCGTATTCTTCTTTGTTGATGAGTGGGCATTCACATTAAAATATCATGGTTATGATGCTGTGAATACTGAACTAATAAATAGTCATTGAATTTTTTACCTTTTTATTAGGATAGGCGCACTAAATTAATAGTACCTATCTGTAATAATAAAAGTAATAAAATATTCATTTATAAATAAATTAATACACCTAGTCAAAATAGTTTTTCCAAAGACGATGAAACCACAATTTGCCATGGTATTTTAATTTTTCATTATCATATTTCAGTTTTTTAATATTTTGTTTCAAAAGTAATTAAGGATTTCCACCTTTAAGTTACGAAATTTAAATTCCTTATGAAATTATAAACAATAAATTAATTACCTACGTGATGCTTGTAGGTACTTTTTAATTTTTCTCTTTAGGAAAACTGTTCTAGACTGTAAAGACATCTTCATTACAAGCAACAATGAATGATTTATTTCTGAGAGATATAAAACTAAGCAATTAAAATGTTTTTTTTTTATTATTAGAATTTCTTTAATAGTAGTTAAATAATTTCATGAATAATGAACCAAACAATAAAAGCAAATTCAGGATGAAAATCTGAAAATATTTTTATTATTTCAAAACCCACAAAGTAAGGGTTTTCAGTTAGAGCAGTAGGTACTTTAAAATAACAAAACCTTGCTTTGATAAAGCCAAAAATTAGAGGCAAAACGTTGAGTTGTTGGCTTTGGAGTAATTAAAACATGTCCACCCTTAATTTTCTTCGTTCATTATCTGTTAAACTATTTCTTCAACAGAGTGAACCACTTTTGATGTTAAAGTACAGAATATTAAAAAGAACTAAATCTTAATGTTAAGTTAAATACTGGAGAAATTACTCTATTATAATTTGTAATTTGTTTTTTACAGTTGAAATAGGTTTCATAAACATCAGAATAGATCATGTTATTTTTCAAAATCAGGTGGCGACAATTATGTATTAGCCCTTCCACAGTTAATATATAATTAGAGTTATTCTATGTTTAATCTAAAATACAGTGGATTTCATTTATAACGACTTCGGTTGTAACGACGTTTTGGTTATAACAACATAACACTTAAGTCCCTTAAATTTAAGGAGTAATTTAAGATGAAAATTTGGCTGTAACGACGTCCATTTCGGTTTTAGCGACTAACTTTAATGAACTGATAATTACAAGATGCTAGAAATCTCATACTGATATTGCGACCGCGTCTAAACACAAAACTTTTTTATCTTTTGTTTACACTCACAGATAGTTAGCAATTTTGGTAATTGTTTATAAATGTTAAGGTTGCTAAAGTTAAATCTAAGAATCAGTTACTGGGTACTTTTCTTGCCTAATTTCCTTCTTTCATTCTTTCTCTCTTTCATTTTATATGGTGACTTCCGGATATAACGACGGAATTTAATGATCATTTCTTCGTCGTTATAAATGAAATAAATTGTATTTAATTACCAAATATGTTTTGAAATTATTCACTTTTTTTGTAAACCATCCTATGCCGCCACTTTTAACATTATTTTTACTATTTCTTTGGTCTTGTTTTACTAGGATCTAATAGATAACACAAAAAGAAATCTTTAAAACATCTTTTCATTATAAAAACAATAGTCTCTATATTACTGATAGTAAAGTCTCAATCAAAATAATTTTTCATTACTTATTATTGTTAGCAATACAACAGAAAAAATAAACAAATCAATAAACCCATGTTAACACGTGTATTAGATACCTACTACACGCAAGAGTGTTTATTTTAAACAGTTATTTTTTCCATGGTTTACAAAGTAAACTTTCACGCTAACATGAAAACAATTGAATATTAAGGACGTCAGCCATCGTTAAAATAAACAATGAAAACATCTTCGCAAATTTTGATTTTGAATAATTACGAGTAGTAGTAGGAAGGTTTGATAAGTAGTCATTATATATAGAGAGATGAAAGGTACGCCAGGTTGGACAGCAGCCATTGGCGGTATTGTAAGAACAAATAGCTGAAGAGACCAAACAAATAAACAAATGAGCATACTTATATGACGTCAAAATGCTGATAGCGACCGTCGGCCGCTTTTACGTTCCGTGGCGGCATTTCAGTGTAAACTATAGCTTTATAATGTAACATTAATAATCACTATAGGAATCAAATTTCTCGGTCTCGGGTGTTGTCATCGCCGCGGCTCAAAAGGACCGCCAAGACCCCGGCAGCGCCTAATCAGTCGAATCTCGTCACTCATTCAAATCCGGGGCCCTATCTTATTTATTATGGTCTGGCGACTTGATTTAAACGGCCATATAACGTCGATCCTCTTCGACGACTCGGACTCTTCTTCTCGGACCTGAATCGGATGGACACAACGCATGACTTGCTGCACTCCACTCTTTTAAAAATAACTTACTAGGTATAAAGTCCCTTAGCATATGAACGTAATAATTATGAAGATATTTACGAAATTATCAATAGGAACGACCCAAGAAAAGAAAACAATTGTTATGGACAGGAAATTGACGCGATGTGTTTGTAGAAATTGAGAAAGTAGGTAGAGGTTTAGGTGAGTTTTTAATGAGGTTTGGAAGTTGACCGTTTGGGAATATTTGCGAAATTTGGCGGTTCCTAAAATAGGCATTTCAAGTTGACTAGTCGAGGAAATTATATCTACGAATGCGTATATAGAACATTCACAATCACTACTCATTTTATTCATACATTCAGTCACTCACGGGTGCAATCATTCATTAGATTTATACCTATCCATTTATTGGGGTTAATCATAAGTGAAGCAAGAAAAAAAGTGAAACAGTGTTTCCTTAAAAAATATACCTACAGATAGAACAATTTTATAAACATCTATTACCAATTAATTGTCTATCTCGATGACAAACTGACCGAATATTATTTATTATTAAGAATACTGAGTATTTAACTACCTACTCTTCGTTTATGACAAATGACCGCCAGGTCGAAACATTTTTCAGAGTGATAACAAATAAATAGTTGAAACTAATAGCATTATTAACTGTATTAAGTATGTGTATTTATGTCACGTTCCACTGTTCGATACTTTTCCTGTATTTTCTCGTCAGTTATTGGTGTCAAAGTCCGTCACCGATATACCTACAATTTACTACTTTTAAACCGCAAGTACAAACGAGCCTACCAATCGATGCCGATTCATATAGCTCCAATTTCGTGCACAGCGACACAATTATAGAGATGGTAATTGACAACTTTCATCGATAATAATTGATCAATCCCAACACACACCTAATTCATGCTTGCTATGCTTCACTAAGGGGCCATTCATTTATTACGCAAGACGATTTTTACTAGTTTTTGACCCCCTCCCTCCCTTAAATACGAAAAAATAAGACTAGGTCGACTCCTCCCTCTGTTTAATATTTATTACCTACGTAAGAACCTAAAGGAAAAAATGAATATACGCGTGGTTGATTTTGATGATATTTTTAAAACTAAAAATTTTCAGGAACGTTTTCAATTATGTTGGATGGAATCATTTTAATCATCTGAATATAATCACTACATAACATTTTCAGTCCAGGGGCTCAAAATCCACTCAGAAAACATAAGACATGGTCGACGCCCCTCCCCCCATAAATCGTCTTACGTAATAAATGAATGGCCTAAATTTATTGAGCGTTTGCAATATTTTTTTCTTAAGGCTGAATCAATATTGTAGAGTCTTATATAAATAGTTGGTAACACTATCCCTTATATTCTATTACGTTTCAGAATCCTGTAAAATCTATGTATACAGTAGTAAAAAAATTTTAGAAAATATAAAATTTTTGCTAGTATATTTCGATATGTTATGTCGTTAAACTGACTTACATCGTCATCTGTGAAAAACTTCTGGAACTTACAAAAAAAGCTATAAGCGTCCGTGATGTTAGCTGTTAATTGTGGAAGATAGCGGAGTTCCTAACCTAATTAATCTAAAAACTAATTTTTTGTGTAATTCTTTTTCCGTGAATTTTTTTAATATGTTAATATGTTAATAGTTATTCTGGTATTCGAGGTGGAGACAATTCCAAGAAATCAAAAATCATTACAATCGGTCTAGCAGTTCCTATGTTATACATGGTGTAAATATAGGTATACTAAAAATTAATAATTAATTAAATTAATAAATTAATAAAACTGTACAAAAGTATCTATAGAATATTTTATAATTAATATCTACTTATCATTAATAATACACATAATTAATAATAATATAATGATGTATTACGGTTATAAATAGTAGAAGTAATGTGGATGAAATTTTAGCATCCCCTTATTAGGAGAAGCACATGGTTTGATCTATTAATAGAATTCATAAAAATACAAGGAGATTAAATTTATAATATTTTCATTCATGAATAAGTAGGTATGTAGGTTCAAGTTTCAAGTTCTTGCAAGGACAATAAAATTACATTTTGTTATAGTTTTTCTCGATACATTTTCTTTTACCCTTTTTCCACATCTACTTTTAACAAAAACCTATATTATTTATAAAATTATAAACAATAAAACATTTCCACTGTTTATTTTTATTTTGTGCCAATTGTTTTACTCTAAAATAGAGTCATCCTTAGATCAAGGTATATAATTAATGATTTCTTTTATTTCTTCTGAGAAATGATGCTCTCTATTAATCATAATATCTAATGGTACCAAATGCTTTATATTTAGTATCTAATACTTTTCATTTATTTGAAAAATATAACAATCATCTACTGTGTCTATTTTGCACGTTGTTTTCTTTTAATCTACAGTATAAAACAAAACGTCAACAAATTATGATTCTGGGGTCACAAAGTGATCCATTTGATAATTACAGATGACCCGCTTGAATTCCCAAAATTAATTATAATGAATAAAAACAGATTATAAAAAAAATTTTTAATAAATAATTCTATGAAATTGCTCAACCGAAAACAGACCTAATAAAATCACACAAAGCGACACTGTTTGTGCTTCTTAATGACTTGGGTTTCCTTTGATTTCGGTTTTATCACAAAGTACTCCAAAAAGCTATCACATGTCGAAATAAGTAGGTTATGATGTATTTTTACTTCCTTTGCTTCTAATACAGATAATAGATTGGCAATCCTTCTCTCCTGGTAGTGAAAATTAATTTCTCCTTTTTATCTTGAAAATACTAAAAATAATGGATTACATACCTATCCATTTTCAAGTATGCAAGGGTGTGTTATACAAAACCAACCCAACGTCAAAAATACTTATAATTTTAGCAATTTTTATTATTTTCAAAATATTCTTCTTAGGTATGCCTAAGTATGAAGTTTTTTTTACCTACAAATATTTAGAGCGGTAAAAATTAGTGGTCCTATAATTATTAATGTTTAAGAACATTGCATGTACTCTGCAGACAATATTAATTGTTATCAACATTAGGTATTTAACTTAGTGATAATATCTCTGTAGTTTATTTCATAATTTAGATTATTCTGTATAGATATTTGCAATATATGTACATTGTACATAATACTTGTGGTAAATATAATTAAAAAATCTAGTTAAGAAAATTAACATTCAACAAAATTGCAATACACCATGTTTCTATTTTCGTCAGTGAAATCATTCTGATAACTTTTGCAGTTACTGTGATGGTTTGCATGGAGGGTTTACTTTTTTTTTATTCGTCTCACACCCAAGTCTCGGACTTGAAACAACATATAATCTGGGTCTGGTTCGGTTTGAGTGTAGAAGGGAGTTTCGGAATTCTTGTAGACGGTAGCGGAATTTTGGTACATCGCTTTTAACTTATCGGGCTCGTCATTAAGAACAATCTTGCTTTATAGGTCGTTAGTTTGTTGGCCAACTGATAATGGAATGAGTTTTTGTTAGTTAACGATGCGGGTCCATGGTATTTTCGGCTTAAACATGCTACATTTCTTCGAACAAGAGTCTTTTCTTGCGATAGCAGAAATACTTTCAGTCCAAACACGATGCTGCACCTTCACCGACACGGATATTTATTTTCAGCAGACCGCGGTTCTTATGCTTATTTGACAGGGGTTTCTAATTATTTTACCGATGCTACGAAAACGAACTCGTGTGAGAAAATGTTACGACCTCGACTCATGGTAATTTATTAGTTAATTTATTAATGACGTAGAAAAACTGTTTGCGATAACACTTTTACCCTGTAAAGCTGAAGTTATATAATACTTACCCGGACTACTGATATGTGGGTTTGATATATAATAATGACGCTAATTTATATAAAATCTTTTCTTTCGTTCATGGTCGTTTTTAATCGATGTTTGCAAAATAGAACGTTGAATATGCATAAAGTCTTTGCGCAAAAAAATACATTTATTTTAAAGTTAAAAGTTATTGTCTTTTAAAATCATGCTACTAATGTGCCGGAAAATTTTGATATAGTTGAGGCCCCCCATCATTATTTTCCTTTGGATCTAAGCTTTCGTTTGAAATCCCACACTCTCTGGTGGTGGTAATTATCCGTATCAATGTTCTTAATGTAGTTTGATTAACATTATCGAAAAACATGTAAAATAAAAAAATCTTCATTTTTCCTTTATTTTTCTTTGTTAGATATTCGCTCATTGTAGTATAAACACAAGCAATATTTGCAATGCAATTCAATTGTAAAAAAGGTAATGTAAAAGTAACTGCACCATCGTGTACTGCAAAAATTAAAAGGTTGCAGGTTACTCGGTTATAGCTTTAACTTTATTATGGTGGCAATAAGTAGCAGGAACATTCGGTTCGGTCTGAAGTTGTAAAGTGAGTCTGACTGAAAATGATTAGCGTATTAAGGAGAGTACGGCGTGCAGAAATGGCACTACGTGTTTGTAGTTGCATTGAATCCGAATGCAATGAAGTCCAAGTCGAAGAAGTCGATGGAACATTATTATAAGAAAGAAATTGAAAGGTAGGTTGTTGCGGTGTATGTGGACGGTACGGTATCGTGTTTACACGTCCGAATACGAACATTAAGAGTATATTTGCGCGATACGGCCGTGTCGGATCGTATTTTCCCTTAAAATAAAGGCCGTTCGTAGTTGTTGTTGCCGCGGTGAGAGTGTGTGCGCGATCCCCTGCAGCTTGCGGCGAATTTAATACGCCTTCGGTCCCATAAACTCCTCGCGCGCACAAATGTATCTGCATATATTTGTATATTTATGTTTCACAATATGGAAACACATAAAATATAGCGCAAACCTGGAAAATACGCGCGAACCGTAAATTCTTCCGCAGATTTATGACCAGAAATAAAGGTAAGAGCAAATTTTATTAAATGGTGCCTAGACGACTGATGCTACATTTACAAAAACAATAAAGTCCGCCGTACGACATGCTTCTCCCCGTGTTGTATAACGCACATACATACATATACCTACACGAATATTCGTCTGCATACATATTTATATATACATATATTTATGTGAATATAACTATACGTTGCTACATGCATCAGACGAATACGCCCATGTAACTCATCTTCGTATTCGCAGTATGTTTTGTTACTATACGATACGATACATACCTACGTACATATACAAATTAAATAAAAAGAGAAAACTTTCTGGTATAAAACATACCTACACAATGCATAAATCAAATAAATAATAATTAATTATTATGTCGAAGAATATAACTTCGTCTGAAGTATAGGATAAAGGTTAGAATCGTAGTTTTGTAATTAGGAACCATTTGTTGAAAAACGTTCCATTTCCTGGGCAGTATCAAATCACTCCCATTAATGGCAATTTACCCGAGTATTAAAAAGGTTGTACTCAAATTCACTCCCATGGGCTTATCAAATTCACTCACATCGCTTAGATTATTTACCTGCTTTAAGAACGGTAGGTAATCAGTAAGGTCATTTGGAGATATAAGCATAATTTCGCCAATTACCTTCGCAAGCAACGGGGCGTATATTATCTAAATAATATTGTATATTACCCACTTAAGCACATGCTCTTGTCTTTAGGGTCCCAAATAACGATCAAACCTGGCCCACATATTACAATGTGAATGAAGCTTAAATTCCAGAGAAAAACAAACATATTTCTGAAAAAGCACGTCGGTTTAGTGGAAAGAGTGGAGGAGTAAGGCGGGAAGAAGGAACCTTCACACACCGTAACCTAACCCACATATCATAAAATAAATTAACGACAATTCCAGAACAAATTCAAAAGTTATTTCGGTATCTGGAGAAGTGGCGGCTCGTGGTCGAATACGAAGGGGGTTCACAAAGTTAATAACATTTAGGTAATATCAGAACATGAAGCGTATTTCACGATGTTGTAAATGCGCCGCAGGCGAAGATTTTTAATATTTTTAGGAGAAACAAATACTTATGGCATTTAATAACACAATAAATAAAAACCTTACGTTTACTTATACAGGAAATCCATTCGTCTATGTGACAAATCCGTAACCCCTGTGTTTGTCCACTCAACACTTTCATTAGGATTACCGGCAAAAATCAGACACGGAAAGCAAAATAATGCGTTTAATTTATTACACCCATACAACCACGAAGTTTTTTATACTGTTCTACTTTAAACACACGTTTGAGATTTTTATTTTTTAAGGTACACTCTTGGGTCAGCTGGAGTTTTGGGCGAGGTGGACCCCTTTTCTTTATTTCGAAACGATTTTGAAAATTATTTGAATTTTCTTTAATATATTTTACCGAACGCGACTCCATCATTTACGTAATATTTTAATTAACACGTATTGTTCAATAAATTGTGCGTCATTTACAATTAGTGGACTGAAATCTGAACATGCTTCTGAACATAATTTTTTTACTATCGGTTCCTACCAACACTAGCTTGCGGAGCCTTTAAAAATGACTCGTACTGGACATTTTCACCAGGTGGCAGGCTAACCGGTCAAAACCCTGGCAGACTGTCGGGTACCCGTTCCGACGTAGCACGACATTATTCCGGCTTCTTGTGCAGTGCACCTAAACGCTGTATGTTGAGTGTATTTTATCTTCCATTTCACGTGTCCGACGCCTCTCTTTCTAACACTTGGACATCACACGGAGTATCGCTCTCGTGATATGTTCAGAATCAAACTTGAACCAAAAAAGTTAGGTAAAGTCGTCAGCGACACAACAAAAATTTAAATATTTTCTATGGGTTACGGGTTGGTGTTTTGTAACTATGAACTATGAAATGGTAAAATAGATGTATATTGTACGATAATCATCAATAATATAATAAATATTAAAAGGATAAAATTATATGGTGTAACTAGTTCAATTTTTAAGGGGGTTCACTGAACAAATGCACCTACAGTAAAACCGCCACTGATCTGGAGTGTCTAGTATGGACGAATGGTGATAAACAGAGCAAATGCGCTCTCCCTTTAGTTGTAATTTGTTTTTACCCCCACTCATCTGAGCAATGACAATGACATCGAAAAATTTTATTAATAGCAACTCCATTTTTTTTCCACGGAATCTAATTCTACTCGAAATTCTGAATTCAGTCATACTAAATTATGTCACGATGGTCGGTTAAGAGAGGCTATATTTTGTATTAACGGCCGGTTAATAAGCAAAATTGTCGTTATTGAGCATCCGAAAATAGAAACCTGTTATAGAAAAAAATACTTTTAAGAGTTTCATTTCCATCAATGTTGGTGGGCAGGCTGTCCCCCAGGCCTACACTGTAGTGCAAAGTCGGTGGATACAGCGGAAGGCCCTCTTCAGCCTCCTTTAGGAATCGTGGGAATGGATGAGTGGTGGTTGGGGGGAGAAAGATGAGACAGACTAAATGAGGCAGAAGAAAAGTGAAAAACTGTTTGTGGAATATTACTGTCCCAGAATTTGCCTAAATGATCCAAGTAAACCGCAGAAATAATTGGACCAAAGCAGCCGGATCCGAAATCGAACCGCTGACCTCCCGAATGCTAACCAATGGTCTAGAGTCTAGACCTCTAAACGACTACACCATGCCGCTCGGTAGGGGCCCGCCCGTACCCAATATCAATAAAACTTAAATGTGTGGATTTGAATTGTTAGAACCAGAGTTCATGGGGGTTAATTCATTGAGGGGACACTTACCGGTTAAATAATTAGAAATCACCTCTTTCCGGCTCCAGCTGTAGTGTATCAACATTTTGATGACGCCAATATTCCTGATAACGCTTTGGGGTTCCAACGATATGAAGCACCTCCTAATTACAGCGTTATAGTTTATTTATTTATCAAAACAACACCATTCCTGACCGTTGAATTGGGAGATTGGGGGCTATTAAATGGCAAGATAGGTCACCTGATCTTATAAGGCCTTGGACTTTTGTGGGGCTACCTTAGGAGTAACGTCTATTTTAATAAACCAAATTCAATCGAAGCTTCAAATGCAAGAATACGAAATGAAATGTGGGCCATTACACTGGAGATGTTACATAATTTTAGGCAGGAATTTATTCAACGGATTTTGCCAAGCGACAAATACCTAGGGTTGAATTTGAACATTTACTTAGTGAATATTTTTAGTTTTTACCTTTTGTCGTTTAAAACGATAACGTTTCCACTGCCTTCTATTGTTTTTTTTCTATTATATTTTCTTTAGATCTAACTTTTTTATGAAAAGTAAATTAGCCTAGTTAATAGATAAATGTGACATAATTTAGTAAGTATTGCTGAGTTTATGATTTCGAGTAGAATCAGAATCTGTGAAAAAAAATGGGGTTGCAATTTAAAAAAAATGTCGTGACGGTGAGGGTAAACACTGATTACAACTAAAGGAAAATATGCCGGTTCAAAAATTAAAGTTGACGTATTCGAGCCTTTTTAACACAGATCTTTGCAGACCTTTTTGTTCAGAGCCAGCCGGCGGTTTTTCCTACTATAAAAATTGACCTATTTATTTTAAGAGTGAATTTGACAATTCCACATTTCCTTCACCATATTTTAATAATACATATAGGTACCTACTGTAAAAGGAGAGCCAAGAAAAAATTAGGATTTTTTGTAGTTACTTACTAAAAAAAACAATATTTTAGTTCTTGCAGATATTGTCACGACGGTAGGTCTCAAAGTAGTTGTGTTTTTGCAAGTTTAAGTGAATTGATTTATGTAGGTTTGAAAAGAAAATTTTTAAGAAAAATGGCAGTTTAGAGACATCTGAGCAAAACTATTAGATTTAACAAAACTTTTAAATGTGATATAATAATGGGCATAATGTTACAGTATCAATTTCTCCATCTCTTTCCATTCCATCGAATGTGTTTGGGGTGTTTTTTCCTGCTTTAGAGCCTTTCCAGAAGGATTTATGAAACTATTGCCTTTTCTGTATAAACATACACATTACACATATATATTACTTAGTCCTTTGACGGTTTTTCTATCTACATATAAATAATGTATTTTTTTAATTTTCTTTCCGACTCCAAAGGGACAGAAGGTATGACGGGGACACTATTGTGTACCCAAAAGACACTTACACATTATTTACTTTAGTCCTTTTGACCGGTACATTACTAAAAAAGACAATAAAGGTTGGGGTTAATTTCTTCTATATTTTATTTTGTTTTAAAAAGAACTTTTTTTTATTTTTTACAATCCCCTTTATAATTAATTCAGCAGAGTGGTACAATTTTTACGGTAGGTGTTACTTATTGGGCAATTAGTAAAAACTTTATTATTCTTTATTAGATACCTACTTATAGATATATTGGAAGAAAAAATCATGTCACCAGCGATGGATGATTTTTAAAGAAATTCTTTATGAAAACTACAGAATCGCAATAATTATCCTGAATGGTCAGAATTTCATCAAAAATAGAAATTATTGGGATAGTATCTTTCTTCGGGGTTTTTGTAGTTGGGAAATTTTACGGATGCGAAACATGATCAGTAGTTTAGTGGCATTTTAACTGAAAAGGTATCGTTGTTAAAAATACGGATAGTTTTTATTCTTAGTACGTAATAGTCTTTCGAAAGTCGGACAAGAATCGGAAAGCAAGTTTTATAGACAACCCCGTTGGTAAAAAGGTTTGATGGAACAAAACGGCATCGGTGTTCGGCAATTCCGTCGAGCTGCGCTGAAAATAAATTAGACCGCTCGCGCTCGCTATGCTCTGACCATCGCACACACAACACAACACAACATAATATAACACAGCACACAACGCAACGAGATCCGTTCGGTCAGCTGCTTTGTATTCCGCCGGCGATTCTCACGTTTGCCCACTCCTAAAATAATTTGCGGATTGCTTTCAATTTCGTTTTCCTTTTGCCCAGGAATTTATTTCATTTGCTCGGCGGGGGCAGCGCGAGATTAAATTTTTGTTGCGGCTATCGTTTCTTCGTCATAGAACCGACCGAGAATGTTTGAACCCTCCATCGTTGCTCACATATTTTCTACATATCGGGAATATCTGTCAGACCTTTGCCGATAACTATTTTCATATTTTCTCAACTTTCGAGGGAAACGTTTAGGAACCGCAAGTTGTAAGAACGCCACTTATGGCACTTATTTAAAGGACCCAATTCTCTATCATCTTCTGCAAACAATAGGAATTCTCTGACGAATACGCTTATTGAATAAATAAAAACAATGTTTCTTCTTTCCACATATGGCTGACATTATCTATGCATGCGTTTCGAACATACTTTAAGAAAATCGTTGATTGTGATGTTAAATTTTGGAATTTCTGTGAAAATTAGTGAGTATTAAAAGCCTTTATACTGTCATAAAGACCAGGGAATTTTGTATGGTTTAATAGATGAAATAATGCCTTATAACACTTAAAAACTAAGTTATTACAAATATATATTAAAACTAATTGCCTAAATAATTATCAACTAGGGGCGTTGATAATGGCAGGTACCCTTAATAAGGCATTACGGTGAGTGATACCGATAACCCCCTGCACCCCCTAACCCTTCTGACTCGCTTGCTTGATCTTCTTTTTACTTCTCTTTTATTACTGACTCAATCTTAAAAATAATTCTTTTATACTGACCCACATAGTGCTCTTTTATCCCCAAACGGAACTTTGCAAGTTGCCGCGCAATCATATCGCATTTCCGTGTGACGGTTCCTTGTTTCGTAAAATTAATACGTTGCAAACTTAAATTAGAACAAATGTAATAAATGAAATGAAAAACAATTAAAAGGAAATATTATTTTGGAAGAATATGAGCACTATGTGACAATATTTGGTGCATAGTACCTACTCGTTCTTGGTACGTAGATTATCAGGACTTCGCACATACTAAACAGAGAAACTAAATTCCGGTTTTTCACCATAAATTTGCCTTAGTTCTTGGTGCATACCACATATACCTTGGTGCAAAACAAGCCTATCGTTTTATTGTCACAATATATACATAACCAAATTCTAGAACGGCGCACCGAGATTCGTGATCTGGGTGTGATCTTTGACAATCACCTTCACTTCACCCAACACATCCATAAGATAGTTTCAGACGCTTCCAGAACCCTATATTCGATTATGCGAAGAAGCAGGAATTTGAGAAACCCATACACACTAGTTAAACTCTTTCAGTCCTACGTACAATGCAAACTTATGTTTGGGAGCCAAATTTGGTCTCCCCACAAGTAATATCTAATCAAAGTTCTGGATTCGGTTCGCCATAGATTTCTGCGCTACCTCTCATCCAAAACCAACCAACCGATGGATGCCCGCAACCACAATTACTCCTTACCATCAAAACAAGCTGGTCTTCCAACTCTGGACTCTTTACGAAACTATCACGACGTTTTGTTTTTCTTCAAGTTGTTAAAGGGACACATAAACTCACCATATATTCTCAGCCGTATCGGACTTTGTGTACCAGGACGAATACTTCGCAACAGAAGCCAAGAGTTCCACGTAAACATAAAAACAAAAGAACCAAGCCCTATCGATAGAATATTACAAATCTGCAACGAAATGCCACCAGAAACGGATTGGAATCATCTCAACTTTAAAGACTTTAAAAGAATAGCATCTTCAACATTCCTCCGCTACGAATAGTACATCAGCTCTAGTGTTAACTATTTACACGTGTGAAAGGTAAAAGGTGTAACTTCCTTCAAAATTGTTATAATTTGCTTTAAAATGTATTAAATTTTTATTTTCACCTAATTTCGTAATTAATAAGATACGTTTTAATCCCTTAGGGTTATAGTCTGAAAAAAAAATGCTTCTACAGTGATAACCATTTTGTTATTACAAACTGTAATTGGACCCACGTCCGTAGATTCCTCAATTAATAAATAAATAAATAAATTTTACATACGTATTCATACACATCAACAAAACGCGCATGTATAATTATGTAAATAATAAAAAACATCTTCATCCTTTTCTAAACATGACATATGTACTTAATTGTTTCAATTTAATAATAATCATTTTAATATTTCTGCATACTACCATTACCTACATCTAATAATAAAAATCTCCTTGAGGCTTATGTTTTAGAGTTGTATTTCTGTGTATAATCTTTAGATTAACTACGGTATACGGGATGTTTTATGACATGGTTCATTATCTGGGTGAAAAATCGTTTAATAAATGAATTTCTTTTGGTTTTACGGGTATATCTGCGCAGTAGCCGTTGTACTTTGTGTCGTTAATAAATTACCACCTCAACATCTACACACACCATTAGGACTGCCTTCACTTCAACACCACAACCAATCCATTAATTATATCTACCAGACAAAGAATTGCAGACGTAAAGTATTGTTGGGTCCGCGACATCGATATGTCTGAGTGGAAAATAATTAAGCAAGTATTTGTCAAACGCTTCCTGTGCTACTGACTTTTCCAGGATCGTACTCCAAAGCAGGCTATACTTTTAGAATTAGATGATTGCACAATGTGAATGATACCATAGGACCATAGTGTAAGATCAGTATGTAATTTAATTACTTTGTATGGAATGGAAATACTTTTGGTAAATGTTAAATCATTGAATAAAGAGTAAATTAATAGCATACTCAAATGGTTCACAATTAGAAAGACTAAGCAAAATCTAATCTAACTTAAAAGGTTTTTATCCAGTTGGAACTGACATTGTTGAATCATCTTCTCTGCAGTCCAGATCTTAAGCCTGATTTTAGACCCTTTCCTTTTATCATATCAGTTAAAACGTACAAGCTATATCTTTTTTGTAGTTTACTCTTAAAATTATCACAGATTACGCCTTAAGTTTTAAATTCTATGTTCAGTCATATGGGCAGACATTATAATTTATATTTACCTTTACTATTAATTAAATTATTGGTTTTTATTTTTTAATAGTACCCAAAGTGCAATTTTAAAAGGCATGTACGTTTTTATTAATAAAACTGTCAAACTAAATATAATCAAAAATTTCTATCCCAGCTTCATAATAAAGGTTATCAAAAGCCAACAAAATAAATCCATTTGTTTTATTGATACATTTTTATTCAAACATGATGCAAATAGAAATGCATTAAAAAGTAGGTAAAATATCATAAAATATCTGTACAAATATGGCAAGATACAAAATGGTTTAATGTTTTTTTTGACGTATGTTTGCATTTATTTTAATGATCTGCAGTTTTTTTTTTGCGGCAATTTTATGATTAGGAAATAAGCAACAAAGTATGTATTCATGGAGCTAATTAAATAACATCCCAGTTTTCGCTTTAAAGTTTTATTTCTTAAAGATACCTTTTTTCGTTTTTAACTCGCTAAATACACCTTTTTTTACAAATTCTCTCAAGGCACTGTCTTCCAGACTGATCCCTGATACGGATACAGCTAAATAAATAAAGCACGTCTGTAAAATATCTTAGAAATCTTTATTAAAACTAAAGACATTCAATATCAGGTATGAACAGTACGGGATAAATAAATTGGTCGTTAAAATCTCTAAAAATTTTACGCACTTATTTGTAAACACATGCGCCATTCTCCACATTTTTTTGCAGATATAGTTGGATCACGTATTTTAATCTTCTAATTGTTAGCAAATTACTTGAAAACCTTTTCATTAATAAGTCACCTAACAAATTTTTGTCTATATCTAACATCATACAAGTTACAAGAGAATTCAGCAAATTTTACTGCTTTTTTTTGTTTACCTGTTTCTTGAGATGATTTGGTATTAACATCCCAATTCGTCTCTATTGAGACATCTTATAATAGGTCCCAAAACCAACAAACTGATTTTATTTTACATTTTATTTTTGGGTTAGTGTTTGTTATTGTTAATAGAAATCGATTGATGCATTTTCAGTACCTCGACCTGAATCTTCAGCAGTTTTCATCAAAATTTTGATGATCATCATCAATAACTCACCCGGTAGTGCAAATATAAGGAATTTATTAATAAAATTATATTTTATTTTGAGAAACTTCCTATAATAAATAAAATATATTTATTTTGTTTCTAATTTGCACAATTGGAGTTATTACTGATTTATGATTCTATAGAATATTACAAATTGATCAAAATATCTTGAAAAATATCAAAGATGCAGAATTAAAGAAGTAACTAAACCGTGACATGAAGTATTTCGGTAAGATATCACAAGAAAATCAATAATAAGAGCAGTACTTTTAATAATTCACAGCTTGTTACTTTTAAGTTACTCCAAACAAATTACTATCTGACTAAAAAGATTTGTTCATAGTTCCAGTCCGTCTCTGTGCAAAACATCGTATGCATTTTTAAACTGGCGGCGTCGGTGTCGCGTCATTGCCTCCTTTGATGCCACTTTAGGATGATAAACGACCGCTGGTTTGTCAATAGGTTTCCACATCCGGAGTGCACGCGTGCGTACGTCAATTGTGTCACTCTAATAAGACCTCTTTACTTTCCGCCGCCGCCACCGTATGGCTTGTGGCGGCGTCGTCATCGCGAGCGAGACACAAACAAAATGCATTTAATATTTATCCCATAAAACATATGCACACGCGACTCTTTGACATCGAAAATCCTCTAATCGTACAGGCCGCTGCTTGCGGTTGTCTCTTCAAAGAGATGTTGCTCATTAATCGTTCATTTAGCTTATACCGGAAATGTTGGGGCGGATGCGTTAGGATTAGGGAAACATAGCGTCCCATTGATCCTACTAGGATACTACGTACAGGTATTAATAGGTAAAAGTTAAATAAGGATTTTGAAATCAATCGAGAATCTTTTATTTATACTTTTTTAAGTTAAGGTAATACAACGGAAATAAGAACTTTTTCACAACATCCTCAAGGCATCTCGATTGAATAATTAATGGCAAATGCAGATTCACAAGGGGTTAGATTAGGCCAGTCCCTCTTTTAGACTAGGAAAAATTAAATTCGACGTTTATTTTAGTCTATATTTGGGAAGAATATTAGTCTGGAGTTCGAGAAAGAAAACAATAAAACATAATTGGTAACTGTAAGGTTAAAATGTACAACAAAACAACATTGATTGAAATAAAACATAGGAAACTTGGGATCGTATATGTTTATGCCTCCAGTTTCTTACATACATTCTACCTGTTCTGTATTCATATACATATAAAAGCTCGTATTGTCTGTAAAGCTTTATGCAAAATTGGATCACTCATACGTAACGAACCAATGGTTGAACCGAAAACAAATAAAAATTAAACAGTACCTGCTGGTCTGTTACTGATATTGTAAATAAATAAACTCACCGGGGACCACTTTGGCCCAGGTTTGTCGTCATACTTCTCACCTGGGCCCCCCTTTTCTTAATCAATATCTCATGAATCTTACAATGCCTAAAATCCAACAATTAAATCAGAAAGATATGCTTTATCTAATTAATACCCAATCTAACTAAAGCACATAGATGCGGCGTTAGTTTCTGAGCATCACAGGATCACCTCTGGGGCTCACCCAGAAGTCAACCTTCCGAGGTTTATCAATTTATTGAAGATGTCATGCGGAACATCTATTGCAGGTTGATAGTTTCAAAACTATCTTAGAGGTGGAACATCAATAATCGACTTAGTCATAATCGAAATCATTTCTATGGAGAAACATCAATCCCTATTCGTGATAATATGAGCTGATATTAACCAACAATAATATAAAATAATTACTTACAACGTAATTCTTACTTACTCCTTTTGTAACAGTATAAAACGTCTAAGTCGTTACTCTATTTACACACACACCCTTTTTAAATAACGATCACGATTTCAACACACTTACCTATACATTCCAAAGGATTGGAAAGAAACAAGCAAATATTTATTAGTATAAATTGACTAAGCTACTAAGGAAATGAAGAGAACAAAAAATATTGAGAACATAATTTAAAAAAAAAAAGAAAAAGAACAAAGGGGCTGTTCATAAAATACGTCAGACTAAAATTGGCTTTTTTTTTGACCCCCTACCCCCCGGTTGTCACGCAGTGTCACACTTTCTGTGAACTCTCCTGTAAATATTACGCCACAAAAACTAACCTTCCCCCCCTGAACATGATATATTTTGATTGATAATACACAAGTTTTGATAGTCAAAAATATCTATTTTATTTTAATAATAAAATTTAAATAATTCAATAAATAAAATAAATAAATTGATCAGAAGTCCAAGGATTCGGTAAAAATTCAGTAAATTTTTTTAATGAACGGCGAACGTCACGTTGCCGCAGACCCACTGTCCCCCCTTGTCACATTTTGTCACACTCAGTAAGAGGTGGGGGGGGCTTATATGCGAACGTATTTTATGAACGGCCTCAAATGATGGTCCTTCGGTAAGCTTTTCTGTCTTAAAGTCGCCCCTGAATTTAATACTTCAAAATAAAGAGTCAGGATCCTGGTGTTATCCATCAGTCTAGTAACTGTCCTATCATTAAAATAATACTTTTTAATGAATTGGAGAAAAATATGAAATGCACTAATAGGAGTAAAGAGAGGTAGAGAAGGACCTATTATTCACAAACATAGATTCATCTACAGTTTTTTTTAGAATAAGTTGATATAAGAAGTGTCCAATTGCTCTTAAGACTGCAGACCCAATGATGGTGATGATGATGATTTTGAAATAATAGAAAGGTGAAAGGTTTAACACAACTCACTGAGCAAGCAATTAAGTTGTGTCGTAAAAATTTTAGTTGTGTTTTGAATAAAACGAAGGATTTCACGGCTCGACATCGTAAATTTAACTTGAAATAGCACGTGCTCAAGTCACCGAATGAACAACGTCTTCATTGCGTCCTTTTTACATCTTTAAAAAAGTCCATTTTTTTATTTTCAGCTGCCGAGCGGGAATTTATAAGTGTTTGTGTTATTCACATCAAAATATTTGTATCCAGTTGACAAATTTATAATTGGTAGTACGCTTAAATTAGGGAAGTTTGCAGCTATTTCCAACCACGGTTTAATGTTTATGACAAACAGAAACACGGCTGGAGTCTTTTGATGTGGATATTTTGTTTCTGATGACAGCTTTAATTACATACCTAGATCTTCGCGCATTACGGACGAATAAAAAACTGCTAAAAGCTCATCAAAGAAACGAGAAGACATTAATATGCTTAGAACAAACATCATCATGCGAGCGTTTTTCAAACAGACCGCTTCACCGTCATTCTAATAACATTTCATATTACCACAATTTATAAAACAGAATTCATAATTTACATGTGGGTTGAGGATGAATAAATTTTAAAAAGTTAAACACAAATAGAATGAACTTTTTGATGTTATTCCTTATCACATTTACCAGTCCTTGTCACATAACTGCTATTATTGAAAAGAGAGCAATATTGGGGTTGATGCTCTCCCTCAAATAATTAATGATAAGCAGAATATCTTTATCAAGAAAGAAACATTCCTGAAAACCTTTAAATGACATATTCAGGAGCAGATGGTTAATGCAATTGTCAAATTGTATTTAACTGTATTGAAATTACATTTCTTTATTAAATTATCAGCATATGGGTAGAGTTCCAGCACGAGATCAAAATGAATATGCCTCTGGTCTTTACGGTCGTCACTGTTAACTGACAGCTACTACACTGTGATACTTTTAAATCCATTATCTAAGAAGATTGTTTGTACACTTTCAAAGACACGATACATTCCATCAAAAATTCTAAGGAAATAAAACTGAGGAAGTAAAAAGTCTTTAAGTACGATAAATCCGTTTTTGTGGAATTTCTTTCTTTTTGCTTGCTCGTCAACTCTGTCGGTTTGTGGTTGGTTGGTAAGTATCTTCGGATGTTGTAGTCGCGTCGACGATGGTAAAACTCGATTTAATAGCCATCTTACGAAACGAAAAGTGATTGAACGTGTCGGCGTAATCAAGGAAACAATTCCGCGTGCTATTAAAAGTGGCGATTGAGATGGAAATTGCTCGGGCTGGTCCGTCGAGATAATACGGCGCCGTAGTTGGCTTTAGAGATAGACCAGCGACCCTCCAGTCGTTGTGTTCACAATTAATCAAAAGAGAATTGACGGAATGGGTTTTAATTACTTCGCAAACCGACGACGACAGCGACTGGAGAGTACTCACCTAAAACCTACCTAAATAACTCCATCCACCTACCTACCACCCTATCGACAGTGTTCAGTTTAAAAACGACTTGATGGGTTGGTTGCCCGTCTTTTCTTTTCTTTTCTTTGTTTTGCATTAAGCGAACGAATCAGTGACAGGTTGCTGATTAACTGGGTGCCTCCATCTTTTTAATAATCAATTACCCTTATTACTATTTTCGTTCCTTTATCTTCATTTAATTTTTTTATGTCCTACTAACTTGTATTATAGATACAAAGTTGTTTTAAAACTAATCGCTCAGTGTGTCATTAAAAATTGTTTAGAGTTTGCTGCAATGTATTTACCCATATTAAAATATATAATAAATTACAATAATTACATTACCGTTGTGAATCCCTTTACAACAAGACTAATTAATAAACTGGAAATAAATTTATGTTTACAATAAAATTGTCTCTGGTATAAGGGTTTAATAAATAATGAGTATTCAACCTCTTTGGACACAAAACTGGCTCACAGTCAATTTAATTAATTATTCGATTTATATTAAATACCTCCATTAAATACATATCATCATTCGCATGATTAGGTCTAAAAGCTAACCGAAAGTGCACATACGTTTGTTATCGTGAACCAATCATGAATCTAACATGTAAATATTTGACAGTAATTATCTAATTTTGAATTTTTTCTACTTCCCATCTTTACTCCTGTTTATGTCATTAATTTTTCACGCACGTTTTGTATCTTTTTAATAGTTTCCAAATTTATTCTTGTTTAAAACGCCTCCACCCTGCTACATATACAATCTATGAATAAATAATAAATGATTTATATATAGCAAATGGCAAACGCTTTGTCGTTTAAATGCAGAGAAATGGCTAATGTTCCTGTTGTTGTGTATCAAATCAGTATGGTGAATAGCGTGCATGCAAATAGCTCGAGTTTAGGATGCCTAATAGACTTAATCTTGTCGTTTATGTAGAACACTCTGGCAGGATAATTAGCAGTGACTGAGTCTTAGCACAAAGGACGCTCCGCCACTATTGAATCCTGGTGCTTGCGCGTCCTAATTACGGCCGCAAGCGACGCCAAATTAAACTTTCATCAGCTATTACCATATGAGAGGCTGTAATTAAGGTGAAGTGGCGCGCCATTGTTTGTAACGCGATCCCATATACAACTTGCTCCAGCCTACAAATGGGCACTAAAGGAGGTTGCTTATGATAAAGCTCACTCATCTAACTCGTAAGAGGAAAATATGCACTTTCAACCGTCACCTCATCAGTTCCCCGATTCCATGAAAAATTCTGCACGAGCATGTCATAAATTAATTTCAAAACTCAAAGTTCTTTAATTGAAATTTCGTTATTAAAAATAACGTCAAGCTTATTATATTGTTATAGGCAATGATCAACCACTTTAGATTTTAGAAAATCATATAATAGTTTAGATAAAATGACCAAAATTAGTACCTATCGATCTTACATTCGGTTTACCAAAAATATCAGACCAAAATTTATACATTATCTTATTCACTTGGTAGAATAAAATTTGACCACAAACGTGAACATACTGCAAGATGATGGAAAAATAGAGAACTAAAAGGTCGAGATCAGGAAGAAGACTAAATGTATTTTAAAAAATTTGAAAAGATTAAAATGATTACTTTCTTATAGGTAACTTTCTGATCGTTTAAATACAACAATTTGTTAGACGAAAGATTGTTTTTGATTTCATCTGTCTTCCTTGCATCTCCATTCGAATTTTACACCGATGAATATAATAATCTATCTTAGCAGTGTTAAAATACAGGGGTTTAAGGATTTACTTTTTATGTGAAGAATCTTTAAGAACCCTCTTGTTTTATAATTATTTAACTTTCAACATCCCTAACTTTGACTTTCGTTCAATATCAGTCTATTCCTAAAGGTTCACACGTGACAACATTCTAATGAAATTTTATACGTGTAATAAAAAGTGTAATTTTTAACGGTTCGACGTTTTCAGGTTGATAGCTGTGGTACAAAATCATTCTCCACCACCTTTGCTGAAGCTGTGGTTGAAGCAGTTATACAACATTTCGACAGCTATTTTGCTTGGTTTCCTGAGATCTTGCTAAAGCAATTGAAAATCCTAAATATGGAATCATCACGTTTATCTATTTAGTTAATTATAAGGGTACCTATATAAACAAATAAGAAGTAAAATTTATGAAATTACTACCTATATACTTTCCTTAATGAATATTGGAGGAAAAAATACTGAAAATTGGGAAGAAAAATAAATATGGGAATGAAAGGGAACCGGCACAAGGGAGTTAAAAATAGATCAGGAGCTAAGTAAGTGGGAAAGAGAATGGTGGAATATTGGGGAAATAGTTAAAAAGGGATATGGAAATGTTAAGGGATATGTTATGAGAAGATTGGCAAAGTGTCATATTATCAGGATATTTGGGAGATAACGGCTGAATAAGTATCCTACCTAGTAAATGAATGCAAAGGATGCAAATATTGGTAATTTCTGTTTTCGCCAACTCCCGTTTCTCCAACTTTCGAATTTCTACCTGTTTTAGTGGCGTTTCGCCAACTGTATTTTATTGCAACCCTTTAAATTCCCGTTTTGCCAACTCTTGAAAAGCAGGTAGTTATATTATATACCTAAATACATATACTATTATATACACAGTTTACTACAGCTTTTCTATATACCTAAGTTTAATTTAAATTGTGGGTAAACCACAAATTAGACTTATTCAACGACTATTTTGTGGAAACTTGGTTGGAAAATAGCGAATTTCGGCATATGTGGAATTGTTTCGGTGAACGCCATCGTACAACAAACGTTGTCGAAGGATGGCATCACCGTATAAATAAAAAAATTGGAAAACTTCACCCCCACATAATGCAATTGACAAGAGCTCTTTTTCATGCGCCAGGTAGATGTTGGAGTTACTCCACGGAAGTGACAAAAAAAATACGTGTGCATCGATGATCTAATTAATAACATTGTAGACAATTATATACATAAAAATGCTAGTGTTGGAGAAACTTTAATGAAATTGGCTTACGTTGTAAAGTTCCAATAAAAAGAGCATCTAGGCGACGAAGAACGACAATTTGTAAATAGTATAAATATATAAATATGAATATATTATATTTTTTGACACATTTGAATCAAAAAACAAACCAGCTTTTAATCCCACCATCTGTTAATTTTATTATTTTAACGATGCCAGTCCTAAGTCAGGGTAAAGTGAGAAGGAAGGCTCTTTAAACATTATTAATACAAACTAGTTCTACATACCTACTTCTTATAAATATATATATATATATATTCCAATTTATATGTGTTTACATATATATATATATATATATATATATTCATACCTGAATAGTTGGCAAAACGGGAATAATAAAGTCATTAGAAAAGGGTCGGTTAGGAAAACGGGAAGGTTGGCAATACAGGAGTTGGCGAAACAGCACTAAACCCAAATATTGATGAAAGGGGAAGAAAGGAACTGTAAACTGTGTGGAACAAAAGATGAACATCTGGAGTATGAATCTCAGGAAAAAAGATCAAGGGATGAATGTGTAAGCTTGATTAAGGAAGATGGTAGTGGACTGACCCTATTAAAGAAAATATTTAAAAACTAAAATACACTAGTAGGTATATAAAAGAGCTTCTAATAGAACATTTCAGGGCGACTTCTTTTGCTTTTCTTTTTGGGATTTGTACCGGACGGGATATCGGTAGGTATATAGTTTTATTTTTTCTTGTAACATAAAAGTAAATGTTTATTTTTTAAATTTTTTTTAATAAAGCATTTACTTTCCTTGGGTAAATAAAAAGAATTTCGTTTTGTTTTCACAATTTACTTAGTAGTTCAAATTGTTACATGAGATTCATATCAGCTGTTTCCGGCATTGTGACGAATGCAGAATATCGCTTGCATTAATGATATTACGGCAATCAGTAGTTATTGTACCTGAGGCTTCATCCAAAGAACACTGAATCCAAGGCTCTGGGCCTCTATTTATTCAAGAACTATGAACTATCAGTTACTTGGAAACATACAGTGAGACGGTTTTCAGCACTTTATGAAATTTGAAATATGTAATTCTTATTGAATACAAAACCTTGTTCACATAAAATATTAAAGTACAATTCTTCTTGTAAGCCTTGAAAAATTGGAAGCAAGTTTTTAAGTACTACTGCATGGCAGGAAAACCTACAAAATACAAACTTACGCTATTGAAATCCAAAACTGTTAACAGTTAGGTACCTAAGTATGTAATAAATTAACTCGTACGTTTCCAAAAATATGTAATATGTTGTATCTCCATCGAAAACACTTACAATCTATTGCAACGAGCTTTCAAGCAAATCGGTTGCGTGGTAAAGAGGATAAGTAAGCCAACATTTGTAAAAGTAAGTGTTGTGCCGAGTGGTTGTAGTTACAAACAAATATGTGTGTACGTACGTATGTCGTTGCTTCCTAAACAAAAGTAACTAACAGCCTACATAATTGTTATCACGTGTAGGTATCAGAGTCTGAGAGCCAGAGAACGAGCGCGTCGCCTGTTTGGCCGATACGAAACACCGCATCGCCGTGCCGGTCGGTTCCCTACAACAAGACAGATGTTTAGTCGTTCGCAGATATATCAAGTGTTTTATTTTTAGGTCAAAAGCAAATAGCTAAAATAATTGTAGTTGGCAAGGAGAGACTTGTCATTCCACGCGCGTTTTTTCACGGCGGCTAAAATAAGAGTGGAGCATAAAATAAACTGGCGGTGCAGCCGTTGTTTGACAGAAGCGTCACCCGTGAAAACGCTCTCCAATTAGTCGAGTGAGATATGTGCCATTGAGTGGCTCGTGTTCTTCCTTTTTTATTCCTCTTCCATGAAGCTACTACCTATTCACTTCACAACAAGTTTTCAGACATTCACACTTTAATTATTAGGTGCATACTTCTACCAACTATTTCATTCACATTTACATACATGCGTTATCAGATCTTCAGCAATGTATTTAAACTTTTTATCCTAAAAGGTTACACAGGACACTCCAGAAAATGTTGGAAAAAAGTCAGAGGCAGATACTTCGAGGATCTCATCATGTTCAGGTTTATTTCGTACGGTCGCCATGGCCATATCTCCACCCCCTCTGGACCTCCTAATTTTCCAAAAACCTCGAAAATTTATATTATGACTTTATTCTTTGGTAAATTTTCTAAATTTTTTTCTGAATGAAAATTTTAACAACACATCAATTTAGTTGTCAAGCGAAAATATTTTTTTTGAGAAAAATATATTGTTATCCTGTTGATGTGAAACATCTATAGCGGCGGGTAAACCGGATTGTTGGCTTGGCGATCGTGGCGATTGCTTGCCGTGGCGACGTTCGCCATTCGCAAGCGCCTGTGCGATTGTCTTCCATTCGGTTCAACGGTGTCGTTTACTACATTATAGTAAACTAGAAGATGGAAGTGAATTAATTATGATTGTTGTGTACATTTCACCTAATAAAAAAATGAATGTTATTTCATTTTTACATGAGAAATTATTTCCGTAGTCATAGAGGTTCAATAATTTTTAAAACCAATAAAGATAAACTACCATTGATTTTAGCTGGAGATATCAATGTAAATTTTGTAAAAGGTGAATAAATGCCATTAATTACGTTCCTCCAAAAAAATTTTCAATTGCAAATTAACAACAATCCAAAAGATCCAAAAGAACCTACTACCAGATATGCAACAACAATAGATGCTGTATTTATTAGATGTCCAATACTTTTGTAACATAAGTACTTCAGTTATCCTCGACCAATTATCACAGTAATGCTGTCGGACCCAACATCGAATAGGTATAACTACATTACTGAAATCACTGATTAATAAAATTGAGTTTGACATCTGCCAGGCGTCCCGTGACGGCTCACCTTTTTTTTTTAATTTGCCCTCCCCCTCGACAAAATTGTGACTTGAGATTACTTTACTTACCTATTGCTTAACCTGGCAATTTTTGGTAGTCGGGCCTATGAGTTTTATGTGGCTACTGGCGCTCTTTTGAATTCTATTTTTATGCTTATCCAGTATTTTTTTATTGATGCACGCTTTATAAAATTAAGTAAAAGTTTTTAGTGTTTTTTGTTATGCATATATAACCAAGTATACTCGATTTCGAGAAAAGAATTGTCCACGTTAAAAATACTAACCACACAAAATTATGTAAAAAAACACATTTCCCCTTTCTTAAAGCTTGTATTGTCCCTTGCAATATGTATCAAAATATTTATATGATTAAACCGCCAAAGAGAGTACTATTTCGGTTGGAAATCAAAGGGGACATTAATGGTATGATGACAGTATTGTAGGTTGTTTTTGCCATAACAATCATACCATTCTGGAAAGCAATAAGACAAATGTTGCAATTATAATGAACAAAACTTGCATAAATAAAATGTTGTGTTCGTTTTTTGCGAGGACGTATTTGAAATGCCGCGTTCCTGTCCGTTGTAAAACAGATGTATCAAAAACAATACAGATCGTAACAATGTCAAGTTACAAGTGCTTTTCGATGCTTATATGAGAAAAGAAGGGCAGTTGACTAAAAATTTATGGCACAGTTAAAAGGCCACGTTCATATTTTATAACTGGGCAAATAAATGCTGACGATATAGGCCGATTCTTCGGCCGTTGATACTGCTGAAACAAAGGAACAGTATCTTTGTATTGTCCAAAGCTAATTTATGAATACCATTGGCGGACGTTTTTCTCAATTAGCGGCGAGTATCGGGCGGGGGTCGCATCTTGGTCGCGACATCTATTCGCCGTGATTGAAAAAAGCTACTCCATAAATCCAGGCATATAGATTGTTATAAGAAGTTGGTATCTTCATTATAACGATGGCCGGGCCATATAGGGACGGAGGGCTCGGGGCTAAATTGGTCTTCGTGACAGCCGATGACAACATCATCAGCGGACTCCCCGTTCGAGACATTGTTTTTCGACACATGAAACATTCATCGTTGACCTGTAACGTACGACCGCGGTCCGATATTAATCGGCAATAATAAATGTTGGCAGACGCGGGTGGACGGTCGATGAGCGAATGCAAGAATGAAACCTTCAACAAGAGATGACCAACTAGTCGAAGACGAATGAAGCTATGCCATCGAGATATTCCGATTCGTGGTATCCGCAAGAACTGAACGCTCTCATGACTACCAAAACGAACCATAAACATGATGTAAAGTATTTGCTTGATGCTTGTTTCTTAACAAGTTTTCGATTTAATAAACCGAGGCTTGCCCTTATAATAGGCCTCTACATTTACTGCAGCTTATATCTACTCATTTCAATCATGAAGTAATGTATAAGTACTTAACAGTAAAAGGAAAGCATTCGTTTTCAGTAAGTACCTATCTTCCTATACATTATTATCTCTTCGTTCTGCTAAGGAATATGAGAACCAACAGAAGAAAACAAAACATCATCATGACCATTTACAATTTTAGAAGAAGTTTTTCAATCTTCAACTCTATTAAAAACTTCAGAACCGCTCAGACATCCATCTACAGGTACTGTACGAATACAAAGTTTGCCCTATAATACTGTCATTGTCAAAAAATAAAAATAAATGGTAAAATTAAATCGCCTCCAACAAGAGTTTAATTCTTTATCCATACGTGCCTCAGTTCCAAGCATCATTGACTTTGTTAACTGTTATGAAAAAATTTTCTTTCATAAGAATTATTAGGTACATTTCAAGAATATAAGGCGGTTGAGGAACTGTTATCCTCCTTTGAATTGACTGAGAAGGTAATCTAACTTGGAGCTTTATTGTGGTAAACGCGATGACCACATCTTTCAAGCCTTTCGAGCATTTCTAACAAACCTTATCGCAGATCTCTGAATACCTTGATAGAAACGGTTTGTTCAAATTACCCCTTTTTGAGGCGTGAACTAGATTTACAATCACAAATCACTGACATTACTTGTTATACAGACCTTGCATTTGTATAAATAAAACTTGAGCATTTGACTAAGACTGCTCAGCTCGTAACAGTGAAACCATGCAACTGTACCACGACAAGGAGAGTGATTTTAAATATATATTTCATCGTGGGTATTAGCAATTCTATTCTACCCTCTTCTTTTCCTACCCTTAGATCTAGATACCCCTGCCCATTACCTTATTACTAAAAACATTCCATTTGTCTATAGTATCATAAGGAACTGTAAAGTGTTTTTACCTTTCCATTTGGTTTTGGATTTTTTTAACCAAAATTGGTTTTCGGCTAGAGTAATGCAAATATTCGTAAATGTCTTGGAGAAAACGTTTTGATTGTTTATGTACGAGTACATACGCAGTCGAAGAATATGGGCAGAGGGCATTCGGTGAGGTCCAACTCGTCAAGTTCGGAATAGCACGACGACAATAGCTACGTCCATGGTACAAATCTCGAACTGGACCACCAACCGCGGACAACTATTTCGAGCAGAAAAACAATACATCAGACGACGTTGCTCGCAGCGTGTCCTCCGCTGGACTTTCACAGATTCAATTCTTGAATTCATGCAATGCAATCCCGCCCACGCCTTTGATAAACGAAATAATCCCGAAAATATTAATCGTTATCCTTTATAACATCTCTCGATCTCGCCCCCTTTCAGTGTCATTGTTCTTTTTCTTGCACTACAAGAGATCCAAACTCGAGATGAACTCCACAATTGAGTTCGTTGTGGACGACACTACGCCCTTCAGTATTCGTTTCTGTTACATTGAAATTTAATATTGACATGTTTTTAAAAGTATTTCGATGGGTTATAACCAAAATTGTTAATTCAAATAAGGTCTAAACGAAATAAAATTATCTAAAGAAATAAATCGCATATCACAATGAACAACTCACTTACCTGCTTTCAAAGCTTGAAGTCTTTGAGGAATCATCTTCAGGAGGATAGTGTGTAAATAGGATGATGTATAATAAAAAAATAAAAGCCAAAGTTAGGAATAATGATTCATATATTGTTATTGCATTTTTAGCACACCTTCGAATATTGTTAAGTTCCATTTTGATTCAACTTACAATGAATTATAACCGAGGTGATATGTTCGGGATAAAAGGGAAAAATTTAAAATAAAGAATTAATCTCAACATACATTGCAACTTTACTGGTCTTAACATAATAAAGTATAATAACAAAGTTCTTCTGCTCTCTACAGTTGTTTACATACAATAGATACAATTTTTTTATACTCTTGCGCGTGCGCACTTGCCGCAACTATTATATATACAAAACTATCTAAAACGAGCGTCTGATCGCCTAAAGAATTGAAGGAACGAAAGAAATATCACATTTACTGTACAAACACTACACGACGGAAGAGAGTTTCTTATTGTCCACACTTATTTACAAAAGCCGAGGTAGATTAGAACTAAAGAACAATCGGCGGTCAAACCTTGCTTAACGCAATTGCTTTGAGAGGTGTCTCAGAACCCGAGGAGCTGGGTAAGGGAGACATCCTTGAGGAATTCGTTGTCAGACCCAATGGTATTAAGTGTGATGTTGAGCTCGGGGTAGACGTTTTGGTTTTTGCCATTATGGAGGTTATAGAGATCGGACTTTGACCAGCTCCCAGAGATCGCGAATACGATTCTAATAATGAAACGTCCGAAGATGCACCGCTACCACTCGCGGCTAACTGTTGGGCAGCAGTGGGATGTCCATAAAGACTTTTGTACAGCTCGTGAGTTCTAGCATAAGGACTGCTGGCAATTCTCGTAGCAGACAATCTTCCTCCTAGGGATGGTAGTATTCTTCCGGCAGCTGTTGAGTAGAATCCTGCAGAAGTGGATTGAGTCGTAGATTCGTTTTCTTTGCTGGCCATGTCAGCTAATGACCAAATCCTTGGTTTAGCTGCAGAAGAAACCGATAGCTGCGGAGGAGATGCCGAAGATCGAGGAGGTAAAAAGGCAGGATGTGGTCGATCGTACAGGCACTCGGGACTTCCAGGTTCGCTGTCTGGTCTTGATTCGTTCCATTCACTTCCGTCTCCTGTCAAGCGGGGATGTGGCGTTCTGTCTCCATCTTCGCTAGATCCTGTCACCGAATCTTTGGAATCTGTAGATTGTTAATGACCACGTAATATATGTAAAGTAAAGGAGAAAATAATAATTTCATACCTGGAATATCTTTGCCATCGGTACTTTTTCTATCGTCTTCGTCATTGTTGTTGTCTTCGTCATCGACCCGATTTCTCGGTTCCCATGTCATTTTATTTTCTTTCTTCAGTCTCCTTCTAGCATTAGCGAACCACGTAGATACTTGCGTGAGAGTCATCTTCGTTATGATGGCTAACATAATTTTCTCTCCTTTTGTGGGATACGGATTCTTCTTGTGTTCATTAAGCCATGCTTTAAGGGTGCTCGTTGTTTCTCTTGTTGCATTTTTTCTTCTTGCTCCATTCAAATCCACACCATATCTGAAACAAAATAACTTTTGAACTTCCGCTCACGAATAATATAAGAGAAGGATTCGTGACTTTAAGAAAACAGAGTAGGAAATGAAAATTTGTTTAAAATGGAACGTTGATAAGTGGTTTAAAACCTTAATCTTTTTAGAACTATTATAAAGCCTTTTACATATATTAAAAGTGATTAAGAAGTTTTTAAGATGTAACGGAAGAGAAATTGAAAAGTATAGTGTCTAGGCTGACGTTTCAGGCACAAACAAGCTGTCAGAGCAATCGTAACTGATGCATGTGTTTGATTGCTTTTTACCGCCTCGCAAGCTGCTCCCGTTTTACTAAGAGAGGGAACGTTACGGATGAGAAATTAATAAAACTGTCAGTTATCAGTTACAGCACGAGCATCCGGACGGAACGTTTCAATCTGATTATGGTAGAAGTTTCATGGTGTGAATCTCTGTTGGGGGGCGTCGCCGGTGCTAAATAAAAAATATGAAAAGATTTCGTGCCGGCGTGTAATGAAACAATCGCTTAATCCCTTGTTATGTTATTAGCCGCAATATATTTTTTTTAACGAGTTGTATAAATTTGAAGTAAAGTAGTTTGTTTTTGAATTTTAATTAAGTGAAGTACATAATAACACTATACACTTTAATTAAAAAACTTAATGTTTGTTTGAGCTATTAATAATTTCTCAAATATAGCTATAAGTATATATAATAACTTTTTAGTGTGGCAATTTTGTATTATAAAAGTTCTGTTAACTTTTAGTGATCAAGTGTAGTACAACTTTATTGCGCGAATTTAAGAAGAATAATGGTTTTCCATTTTTTATCATTTCTAATAATAAAATAAACAACAATTTATGATGAAAACGATTAATCTGACCACGCTTAATTTGTTATTATTATATGTGGGCATAATTGATATTCCAGCATTTCTTCGTTCTATATCTTATAAAAAAAGGATCTTGACATACGGACAACGAAATGATCCTACAAGGATTCCGTTTTTGGTACGGAATACGGACCCTAAAAAAATAAGCTATTCATATGGTATATATGTTATAACATAATCATGAGGCAAAGAAAACGTGACTTCAAAAATATTCTAATTTATTTATTTAATGACTGCAGAGCGACTAGTCACACGGTTAAAAGTACAGGGATGTTTTGATGTTCTTTTGTTAAAAAAGAAAATAAGTTTTAAATATACTTTGATGGTTTGCTGCGCTTAATTTTGGTTTTAACACATCCCGACGTTATAAGTCACTTATGCAAATTGTAACCTACACGTATGGATATTTAATTACGATTTAAGTGTGATACATTTAGGGGCTGTTTTTAATCCGAGGCGTTACTTTTATGCTAATGAAAAGAGCAGATGGCTTTGTAATTTTCAAAGACGACTGACTGAACACCATTGCACCTGGCTTAATCCAAGAATAATGGCTCGAAAGTATCGAACAATTCATGCGGTAAGAATAAAATGATTTATGTACCTATACATAACGAAGACACATATCAGAAAACAATTTTTATGGTAAATTAACAACTTTCTATTTTACATACCTACTACATTTCAACTTGTTATTAAAGGAGGTACTACAGGGATTCAAAGATTTACCAAACAAACTTTCGAAGTTTTCTTGTGCAATCGTAAACATTGCTAGAATTGTTCAAAGGGATTTTAATCCTTCCAAGAAACCAAACCTTTAAAATTTACTTCTGTAATTTATGACGGAAAAGTCCACAAACTAATTTTTTGAACTGAAACTTCTATACTAACGATCCGGACCAAGAAAGAAACGTAAGCAAAACTTCTTTGAGAGGATCGAAATACTTAATAAGTATCACTGAGTAACTACAAGAAAAGTATTCACCGTTTTTGTACGTGTCACAAGTTTCTATTTAACACATTCCAGAAAACTTGTACAAGTTTAATAAAACTCAGTAATATTTTAAATAGGGTGCATGAAAAGGGTGTTAAATTATATTTACAACCAATTTTCGCCAAGAAATATTCCGACCATCCTAATTAACCTTTATATTTATATCGAAAGAAGAAATGCGTATTTTTTATTTAATTCAATTACTTTCCAGCTGCGTTCCTGAGTTTCTATAAAATCAACTCCATAAATTCCTTCTACCGAAGAGACAGTATCGATACGTATGCGTACCTTTGTGTGTACCTAAAGTGCAACCATTCCTCTTAGCAGAAACCAATTACCGCAAAGTTTACTGCTATTTCAACGACATACGTAGTTTATGTACAAAGGTTTTAACGTAGCAGTGGTAGTAAGTAGTTGAGGTAGTCTTAACTTGACTGTGTAATAAAATGCGCCTCCACCTGATGGCGGCAATAGCAGCGACATGTGGGAAATCAATTACGAACTAAGCCCGATATACTCTACTTGTACGTTAATTAATACGGAAAATGATAATTTGCCCTGTCGTAATTAACATGAAAAAAATTATATGGAGGTGTTATCTAGACTTAAGCTGACTACCACACACACCCCATGTATATAGAGTGGAAACTTATACTTCTATAAAATATAAAATAGATACACTTAATTATTTTTATCGGTTTACTTGCTAAGGTACTACTTCTAGTTGCACAAAATAAAAGTATTTAATCTTATTGATGAGCTAATTGTGAACATGAGAATGTGAGAATCGCCATTCAAACTTATTTGTTCTCATCAGCACGCTATGGGTAACAAACCAATCATCATATCAACGCTGCTAACTAATTCTTCATAATTATTCAGAGACCACTTGGGGCATTAATTAACCCCTTTCTACTAGAAGGTTTTAAATAAAACTAGTAGCGATTGATTTTGCTTACTTACATACTAATAACTTAAAATTTCTTACGGCTACTAGAAAAACAAGATAATAAAAGGGGGTGCAAAATTCGCACACTGTATGAAGTAATAAAATTGGCCTAGAATTATGGGAATACATCGATCAGACACTACTTTATGAAATATTTAAAGAAATGAAATTTTACTGTGAGACTGAAAAATTACTACAACTAATTAAACGTGTCCTTGTCATTATTAAGGAAACTGTCCATAGGTACGTTGTAGCTTGTTTAAACTACATAAGTCGAATAATTAAAATAAAATTTACATGTAATTACGATAAAATTTTCCGTTTTTCCTTAATTCAAGGATGATGTTAACCCATTGGTTAGAACTTTGGCATTTGCGTGTCAAAATGATCAACCAATAAATGTAGATAAAGGAAAAGAAGCTTTTTCTTTTTTTAAGCTGATTTTATTTGAATGGCTGACCTATTTCATGCCCATTCGTTTCAAAGGTTTCGTTCTAAACAAAGTGCCAATCCTTATCTAGTAGGTAGTACGTACATATACATATATATTCCATGATTACTTATTCTCTTCAAACAATTCCCTTTTATTTATATTGTGAACTGAATGGTAGCATTTTCTGAAAATAATTTATTTTATATAATCAATTATTTATGCACATGAAAGCTACAGTTTGTTGTATGAAGATATTATTAATTGGTAACTTAATATATTAAGTTATCAAGAGAATTCAATGACCGCACCAATTCCCACAAATGCGTTTTAGTTTTGCTAAATAAGCTATTCTTTAGCTACTTATATAATATTTATCACAAATTGAAATTACGTAGGTAGCTCGTTTTATACACTCGAATGGATCTTAACAACCGTCGCCTTATGTAGATAAACACAATAATATCAAAAGCCCGAGTACAGTTGAACTGATTCTTTTTGGATTGTCCAATATTACGGAATATATACGCATAGGTATACAAAGATAATTGCATTTTACATTTTGAATTATAAACTAACTAGGTACATATTATCAAAAGATTTTAAGTCAGAAGACAATGTTTAAATTAAATGAATAAAGATTACGAAAACAAACTCAGAAAGCAATGGGTTCGTTTTTTAAAATCTTATTAATCTTCACTTAGTCAACAAAATTATAGAGTTATTTTTATTATTGATTATTATATATTAATATGTTTCAATTCAGTATGGATATTAAATATAATTTTGCAAGTAATTTATGCATCTTCTTCTCATTATGTCTACAGAATTAGCAACATTTTCATGTTTTTGTAGCAAAACAGTATTTTTACGCATATTTATGTACTTATATAATAAAAATATGATGATGAAAGATGTAAATTATTAGCAATTACTTGAAAAGGTTATCATTAGTAATAGTAGTCACACGTGGGGCTAATAATTCGTGCTCATTAAATAGACTATGAAATAATTTACCTACATCATAAAATATGTAAAAAGGAGACCAAGACAAGGCCAGGTGTCAACCAGACAAAGATGAATGAATATTTTTTTAACTTCATTTGAAAAAGATAAACTGGTCTGCTTGGGGAATTATTTTTTTTTTTTTTTAGTATTTGTGGAGGCATCAAAATGACGGAATTTCGTTTTTTATTACCTTTTATGTAGAAAAGAAATGTAATACTGTGAGTAAAGGTTCTTCAAAAACTTATACACGACTTCGAGGTTCATTAGATTTTAATAAACCTTTATTTATAAGTACGTACAGATACCTTCCTGAAAATAGAAAAGGCCCATATTAACCGTTGCCCTCGCGTTACAGGTTTGATTGTTATTCAAACTACCTGCACGCAATAATCAATGTTCAAGTTACGTGTAACATGAAAAATAATTTCCCTCAGACCGATTAGTTAGTTGTAGGTTGACTTTCTGTCATTTCCAGCTTTACAAGACAACAAAATATTTGAATATAAGGAGCAAATAACAGCCGTCAAACGGATACAGTAACCAAAGGTTATTAAAGATACGATCGTCTAACAAGTCCATTTCTACCATTTAAAATAAATAATATCGACGGTGGATAATTTCGTGTGTTTGCGTGAGTATCAAAATAAAAGGTTCAAAGGAATAACTTGGCACTATCGCGCATATGGTCCCGAATTAAAGAAAAATTGAACGTGTTAACTTTGACGTGTGTCGAGTCACAATCGAATGCCACACCGTGTGTTTATACAAATGTAAATTAGAAGCGAAGTTACATTTGGTTCACGTCGTCTCGATTTAGTTTCCACAAACGTCTTCAAAGTCACACTATTTTTTGTAGTTAACGAGACAGGCTTTCCAACAAACAAAATACTCAACTTTTTGTTGGAATTCTACTTATACTTAAAAATTAATTATTTACTCTGTATATTATATTATAAAATGTTCCTTTTTTGTTCAAAAATTCTTTATTTTACGGTCTTCCCACACTGACCCACGTAAATTAAGTCACAATCCTTATATTGTAATTGACACTAGAAGTATCGAAGTGGATCCATCAAAATTTTCAAGAGTTAGAAAATAGACCAATTTTCAGTTAGGTCCATAAAAATAACGTAAAGATTTACATTCGCCTGTGAACCCAACACCTTTACCACCTACATAAAAGTGTTCTATAGAAATGACGATGAGTCCGTGGTGCTTAAAATAAAAGCTGTTTCTAGTTAGTTGGAACAACTGCTATGACACCTCGTCTACACGGTTATGTTGGTAAATAAGTTGCGCCACGATGATCTGATAAGATCGATTCGTTTGATAATGACGACGATAGCAGCAATAACGAAGAGGAAACGATCCGAGTACGCGTTGCCTTTAAGGACGATGGTTGGTGTGCCCCGGTGGTGTTCATTCCGCGCCAAGCTTTGTCACTTACACGTTCCGAACCTGAGTTATGGCATCGCTTTCAATGGAACTGAATAATGTCATTTAAATGAACCCATAAAATACAAGATACCCCCTCAGTCTTTTATCCAACTCGATCTCATCCTGTTTCTGACTTCTCAACCGTTTAATGTGATTCCTAATTCAGGAGTAAGTACTTGACCTTAAATAGTCATTAGTAGAAGTTACCTAGTAAAAACGTTACTTGGTATTTTTGAAGAAACGTTCAAAGAACTATTTCATGAAAGAAGGTGTTGTGAAATCGTTTAATCAATACATTCTATAAAGAATCCAAAGCCAACAAATACAAGGATATAAGAAAGCCAAAGCAATATACGAATAGAACTCAATACTCTTTAGAAGTGCCTTACAGCAGGATTAATGGTAATCAGTGTGGTGTGTGGATGTTCAATGAAGGGTTAAATATTAGAGATATTACTGAGAATGAAAATCGTAAAGTATCAAAAATTATTACAAGAAGTTCTACCTCGAAATAATCGGATTGAATATTTTTTAAGTACTTGCAAGGATTTGTAATGGTAACTAGTGCGGTATCAGGATATTCCAAGAATGGTTAAATATGTGAGATACTACTAATAATTAAACTTGTCAATTACAAGCAGGTAGGTACCCATCAGCAGACCCCTCTTTCCCAGTGGGCACTTTGGGCAAGTGCACAGGGCCCCGCGATCGATAGGGCAACCCCTCAGATCAAATACAAAGTCCCTAGTTTCGGTCAGATCACCAAATGATAACTAATATTTATTACCAAAAAACATATAATTCGAAGAAATCGAACCTAAATTACTGACTACAATACCAACTTACTAGCTTTAACATGCGCGAAGCTATTCTATTCTCGCCCAAAAATTAGGCTTTCCGACTTCAGCATGCTTAGATAAATTTAAATATACGTATAATGGTATACTAAACACATACACATTTTAAAGAAAAATCATCAGTAGTACACTCATCAGTGTGCCTCGCTCCATTTAAATTAAGCAAACGAAGCGCAGAATAAAGCTCCAAGTTTGAATTAGCCATTTAATTGAATTGAGAAATTACATGGAAAATTGAAACAAAATGTGCTTGACTTTATATTTAAGGAGATGGTGGAATGGAATCCCATACAAGTTTGGCCCTGGTTTGAATATCGATGTCCAAGAATAATTTATGCCACATTAGTTAGGTATATAAATGCTAATAATAGGTACCTACCTACCAATGAGTTTTAATAAAACAATGGAATTTGTGATCTGATAAATTTTTTCTTTTTTGAAAACTTCGGTTCACATTGAGGTTTTTTTATTATAAATGAAGACTTTTTTATTATTACTTCCGTATATTTTACATAAAAACAATAATTTGTCAAATATCCATTCGCAACAAGACAGAAAAGGCATTCGCAACATGACGATTATTTTCGTACTTAACCAGTAAGTGTATTACATTTATCTATTCGTTTCATGTGATTGTTAATAAAAATAAATACTTAACCTTGTTTATCTACTTTCTTAGTCTATTCTAACAACAAAATAGTGTTCTGTCAAAGTCATCCCTATCCCCATTATCCTAATATGCCCAGGGCCTCCAATAGGTTAAAGACGGCCCTGCCCATCAGAGAAGATACTATTGGGAATCAGAGCATTGATTACACAAGGTACCTTAAATGACGTTGTATTTTTAATGGTATAATTTAAAAATACAATTGTTTGTAACCAAAAACTAGTAGTATAAAAATAAGAAATGGCTACAATTTTGGAACCATAATCCTTCAGACTTAGGGGGGTTTATTATCTACATATCATAAATTGTCGAGTAATAGAGATAGTACTATTGAGAAGTACCTCAGATTCTACGATTCGCTGGTATTAGTAAAAGTACAATTTTCGATCAAAATTTTCGATAAAGAAAATTACAAGGAACCAGGAATGGTTAAGATTTTGGAGCCGAAATCTTCGATAATAAGGATGAAAGATTTTCATGAATCATCAAGTACCAATGAAGATGCTATTGAGAATCAGAGCCATTGATTTCAAAAAGTATTTTTTATATGTAATTATTTATAAAAGCATAATTTAATAATACAACCGTTGATAACCAGACAAGGCTCTATTGGGAACTACGAATGGGTACGATTTTGAAACCGGAATCCTTGAGTATCAGGGTATTAGGTATTAGTATTACATATCATAAATTGTCGAGTCATAAATTGTTGAGTAACAAAGAAAGTGTTATTGAGAACAAGAGATTCCACGAATCGCAGGTGTTAGTACGTAAAAGTACAATTTTAAATCAAAAGTATCGATGTCAGTGTCAGTAATGGTTAAGATTTTGGAATAATTTTTTACTTTGTATCGATATTTTGTGATCTTTGCGGTTCACTTTTCAAGGGATGACCTACATGGATCGATCAAACTAATAAAATCAATAGAGAAGGGCACAATCCAAATTAGTTTTAGTTACACACGTTTATGTGCCTATACATAGGTACGTGGTATGTAACAGGTAGATATTTATTGAAGTAACACTAGTGTGGTCTGTGGGTCCTTCCTCTCTTGGGACCGCTCATATTGTTTGTAGATATACGTCGTATACGTATGTATAGAGAATTAGTTATCTACAGCAGCAGTCAAAGTTGAATGGCACGTGGACAGGAAGTACATTATGGGTATAGGTAGGTAGTTGTTATAATAAATACATCGATGCATATTGTTCAAGTCGGCTGTTGTGCCACTCATAGCACTTCCTTTTCGCGTCTACGAGTTCTTTGATCAATCAGTATGTCGCTTACGTGTAGTAGGAACAGTAATCAGTAATACATACGTGGTGTTCGACAATTGATAGAGTAGCACGTGGACGGAAGGAGCGTCAATTACAAGCCATTGTCGTTGTCAAAGCAAGAACTTTGCCTTTACGGTGCAAGCGCGAGCATTATGGACAATATATGAATTTATTATTCATTTTTAACTATATGTAACTAATAAGGACTGCGTGTGTATAACATAAGCTAAATTTAACTTGAAAATGAGGTGAACAATCCGAAGCCACTATGAAAAAATAAATAAATTTACAATCCAAATCGGTTTTGTAACGTACCATGGAGATAAATGGGCTTAAAAATAAAACATCAATAATTGATTTGGCGGCTAGTTTGTACTTGGGACTGAATAAGAAATATAAACGATAAGGTTCGGGAAAAGTGTTCAGGAGAAATTAGGAATCTTTGATAACAATGTAAATAGAAAACAGGTGACATGATAGATATGTTGTAGGTTAGCTTTTCTGTATTGGTAGATAAAATAATCAAATAAAACACCACCCAACATTGCCACTACAAAAGACTTTTGATAAAGTCCTCTTGGGTGAAGTTGTTTTAACGGAAGAATTTCTGCAGAAATTGGCAACGACTTTAAGTCTTATTACTCCTTACGATTAGTTAGCATAAACAACTAAGTAATTGTAGGTAATAAAGATAATTTTCGCATCAAAGACACCGTAGTGCACCTTGATGGCACGATCTTTTGCATTTTTAGTCTAACCAAACCATAAGTTTATTTCGTTGGTGAGTCACAAACCACGACGCTCGCCGGTAATGCATGCAGATTTAGTGTTATTGCCCAGGTGATTGATTTCAGCAGTATGTTTGTGTCGCGGAAACCGGTCACGAAAGCGCACCAGGCGACAGTTATTTCAATAAGGACGTAGGACGTGGCGGTGGCGCGATCAGAAGAGGCTACTTTGGAAACACTTCGCGGCACCGTTCCGCTCGCTCGAAACGTGAATAATCTCTCTATTCGATAAATTATCAATCGACACTGACTGCGAAGCAACTATTAAGTATCCATAGAGAAAGCACTACTAAATTTAACTGACGTTAAAACCCTCATATCTTTGTATGTATTTTTCGAAGATTAAACAATATTTTTTGGAAATTCCATGACCGTTGAGAAGTATGGATGACATTACAATTCATTATAGGATACAGTGAATTCCAAAAAGCACAATGTCAAAAGAAATCTGAAATATGTAGGTAATGGCAGTAGGGCAAATAAAAATAGAAGACAAATGACAGAATTTGCCTATTTTCAATATTCAGGAAATTGAATAAGTCAGGATTAAAAAGGTGACAGAGATACTAAACAAGGAATCTTGAGACCGAAAATTTGACGCTAACACGATGATCAAGTAGTGAATCAGCGGCAGGTGGTTTAATTTCAAGGAATAAGTGAGGTAAAATGGCAAGACACTTTTTGAGACTTTAAGAGTTAGTTAAAGACGAATTAGAAACAGAACGAATAAAGGTGGTCAAAGGAAGATCCATATTAGATGACTGTAAGCAAATATGTAGTTGCAAAATGTGTGAAGATTGTTCCATTTTTAGGAAAATGCAAATATTGGATAGCGAAAATGAATGTCTAATCAGTCTGTGGACTGAATACTTCAAGAATTACGATGAAAATATGGAAGCTTCGGCAAATATTTTAATTTTATTTTACTATTTTAGAAAAGTAATAAAGGATTCAACCACCTTATTAACTACAACGAACTATTAAAAAAAAAAGACAAAACACATGTCATATTTTTCATTTAAGTGGGTTCTGTAACAAACAGCCTGTATGTTGACATGTTAATGTGAAATAATGTGACATATTCAAATAAATAATCGGATCTTCTTAAGAAACCGATAATTTTATTCTAAGGAATCCATTGCCTAAAATTTGATATTATAGGTTCACTTAATTATGATAAACTCTATGTCGGTAGTCTTTAATTAAAAGACGGATGTTGTTTAGTAAATCTAATAACAGATGTTCTTATCTAATTTATTAAAATATCTGAAATGAAACAATTTTATTTTCCAAGAAGTTAATTTTTGTCAACACTCAAACTTGACCCAAAAGTACACCTACTTTTTTCTGGAATTTTATTATTTATTCCATGATAATAGTAATCAGAAAAATAGTCTACATTTTGCAGTTTTGTCTTGATTTACTTTGATCTTGCACATTTAATAAGACGTACTTTACAACCAAAATATAATTATGCTTATCACAAGACCAAGACTTGTCTTGGTTTTGTGTTTGTTCATCACTTGACGATAAATACTAAAAATACTAACTACATAGTAGGTAGATAATAATGTTAAGTAGATTATGTAACTCCCAGTCAATGAGTGTTAGCGAGTAATTCACAAGGTTCGATGTGTTTAATGACCCAAAAACTGACAAGCCCTTACGCCTTTACAGTTTTGATCTTCTGCCGAGCAATCCATCATCATATTTGTTACGTTATGTTTTACTTTGGAATTCATCCAACTTGAGCTAATTTAGACGGTCAAATTTTCAAAAGTACATGAGTGATGACTCTGTTTTTGCAATCCGTATTGTTCATCGGTTGACACTCAGAAATCATTCATTCATTTCACAAGGAACGTAATAACACGTGGAGACGTGTTCTACATAATGGAAATAGACTTAGACTTGTTTCGGGAGGGAAAAAAAATAACAAAATAAATTGGAATGATTCAGACTTTTTTAATGTATTATGAATGTTCGGTGTTAGACCTTTTAACAGAATCAACGTTATTAATGTCTCCGACTAAGCGATTACTTGGAACTATTAAACGAACGATTTGTTTCTAGTATTTATTAATCTTTGTATGCCTAGACTTGACCAGTTGGCACGGAAATTTTAAACAATGTAAAAATACGAAAGCGTCAAAGATAAAATATCTCTCGCAAATGTTGGCCTATCGAACATGTGAAACGTTTTGTTAGAGTCGTTATTACAGATTAAGTGAGTGTTAAAAATTATCCAGCGCCTTGTTAGAACATCCGAAAGAATGTAGGACGGTTGCGATGAAAGAAGGATTAGAGCTGGTAAAATCTACTAAAAATGAGTCTCTTTTTATCTGTTTGAAAGCATTCTTTCTGGATTGTTTTACACATTCGGATAATAAACGTTTGGTTTTGGCAACGGATTTTACTGTTAGCAGTTGCTACAAAATTTATGAAGGTGTGCATTATTTTAACAGCATAGACTAAAAAAATATTTGCTAATTTATAGGTTTACAGTGTATCTGCATCATGTTGGTAATAAATTCTTTCAAATTGGTAAAGGCTTTCGTGGCCAGTTGATGAAGAAGAAGGAAGGACCTCTGAAGAAGCTCGCCACTCGTGCTAGCGAAACGTTAGGAAGAAATTCCAATCGACGACGGCCTTTAAACCCGACATTCAATATCACCGATTCAATAAATTCTTTGTTTAACATTCTTTGTTAAATAAACTGTTAGGTTTATGTATTCCTACAAATAATGCAAAAATCGAAATAAAGGGGAAAGTAATAAAATGGTAGGACACCTCATGAGCCATAGAGAGCTAGTTACAGACATATTAGAAGAAGAAATGGGAGTAAAGAGGAGTAGAAGAAGACTTACAATTAGCTTAGAATGCAGTTTGTAATTAATAGTTAGAAATTTGCGAAGGTTGGTTCATGATGTCAAAGAAAAGAGGGATATGTCCAGTTAGTCTTTAGACTGAACACGTTGTAATAATTATGATAATCCTTTGAAATTTTTAAATTATTACGAACAGAAAAATTAATTGAATTTAATATAGGTAATTCCCCAACTGTTACTCGTAGATTTTCAACTTTTCTGGTAGTTATGTTTTTCTTTCTGAATATTTTATAATTATATACCATTTTAACAAAAATTTCAAATTAAACAGTACCAATAGATATTTGGCGAAAATGAATACTAAATGAATATCGAGTTGTGAACAGTGGAAGTTGATCTAATTTAGAATTTGTGATTTTCCTTTCAATTTTTTTTGTTGGTGACGCAAATGAGGAGGCAGACGATACGTCTCGACGTGGCGTCTAAAACTAATGGCAAGATAATGTGTTCGACCACGGACGAGGGGGGACGACCACCGTTGACAACAAAATTTCCACACTCCACACAACACCACGTCATGCCTTCCCACATCTCCTCACTTGGTCCAACTCGAGTCATTTATTATTTAAGGCGATAATGATGCGGCATCCACCCGACCATCGACATCACTCTCGTCTCCCTTTTCTCGTCGCTATTCCCTCGGGACTGTTCGCTCGTTTCTTTCAACGAAATACGTATTTCCCTAACCGAGGATTACAGAAGAGTTGATAAAGTCAAATGTCAAATATGGGAGGAATAATAAAATTCAAAACAATTTTTGTTTTCATTGGATTATTTTTTAGTAGTCTGAATAATGCAGTAAGGTGGCAGCTAAGGCAACAAAACTTCCAGCAATCTTTCTAATACTACTACATTTTCAAAAGAAAATATCAATTTTAAATATAGTTAAACTAAAAATAATGACTCACGTTAAATATACAATTTCAATAGTAAATTTTCAATAAAAAAATCTTTGTTGGAGGTATTAAAATAAAGAGCAATGTATAACTCTTGCACATCCTGAAATTATCCTACTCTGTTTCTTATCAATCTCTTTTTTTTTGTAAAACAAACGCAAAAGTTTTCAAAAAAGAGTAAAATGAAACCATGCAATATTTTCTATAAACTTACCCATTAAAGGGGTAACCAGCAAATGCTGCATCGTAGGGATGATACATGGAATGATACGGCCACGTAGCTGCTCCTGCTAAATTTTCTTTCAGATCCAAGTTCGCCTGCAATAAAATGAAATATCCAATAACAATAAAATATGATTATTTTTCAAAAATATGCAAAGTTTATTTACTATTAAGAATATTGTTTATATAAAAAAAAACATAATAAATTTCTTTATGCCAACATTAGAAGCACGCTTTCAGGTATACATAAATTAATTAAGTACGTGATTAGATACTCAAATCAAGACCCACAAATATTTACTTTTAATTAATGTTAACCAAATTGTAATTGTTAACTTTAACAGCCCAATTTCGTTTAAATTGATTGTAAAAATTTGTAAACTGAAGTGAAAAATATTTAGTATTTGTTTTTCAGCTGATAAGTTCAACCACAGATTTTAAGATCAACCAGTCCGGTAAGTCACTAACTCCATCTATAACTACTACTCTGTTTCTGCTGATGATATTCACATAAGAAATAGAATAATAACACAGGTATTGTCTCATCGTTAGTTTGTGTTTTATTGTAGTTGTGGTTATTCTGTCTCTTCATTAAGTCCACAATGTAACGAGTGCATTTCTCTATCTAAAAAGGCACAATAAATTGTAATATTTTTTCTTGTTCCTGCTAATTAGTTGTAGAAAGTTTACTCCATTATTGTTAATTAGAAGCCGTAAACTACCCATTATTCTCGTGAATTAGAAAAAAATTGGAGAGAGCTTCTCTCAAGGAAATTGGTTAACACAACATTATGATATGTAAAAAAGGTTGCGCGCGCAAGCTTATCGTGCTGAAACTTCGGTTAATCAATGCGTGTCTTTTTTTTAATAAAAAGGAAGACTAATATTTTTGCAATGCCGGTTTTGTAGGCGATAACTATTAGACATGTCTTGCCAAGCGTAGAGGTTTTCAAAAAAATTGCAAGAAAAATGTACATTGTAACTTAAGGAATAAATCCGAATATACACGCACATGCCTTTTTTGTGCATTAATTAATTGCCTTTTTCTGTCTGAAATACATTATAATAATAATCCATCTTGATCAAATGTTTGTTGAAATATGAATATGTAAAAAGAAAACCAGGGACGCTTGTTACACGTAGGAATTAAGTCAATTTTGTTGCGAATTATTTTTAATTATTTATAGGAACGCAAAAAGTCGTTAAATAAAGATAACCCGTCATTACCTATTTGAAATTAAAACATTGAGAGTGAGCTACTATGCTGCAATGCATCACCTACACTTTAAACAATAATTCAAGAAAATAATAATTAAGATAAAACTAAATTATATAGAAAAAAAAGAAACACAAGTAATTTTATTGATGATACAATAATTATTTCGGCACACTGTGCCTTCTTCAGATGTTGAAGTTTTCTGATAAAGAGGGCACTGTGTCCTGAAATAATTATTGGGACATTAGTAAAATCCTGTAACTCAGTTACATATTTGTGTTTTTTTTTTTAATGTATGATGGAGTTATAACATTTAAACGTTTCTTCCATTCAGTGGCGGATATACACATTTGCCGCCCGTAGGCTATTTATAATTTCCCATCCCTACAGACACCAGCAATTTTATAGGTACCCTAATGCACAATCAATTTTTTGTCAATGAAATTGCAACTTTATGATTGTATTATATTTTTATCAGACTAATCAACAAATATTGATACGGATTCATTAGGATTAAAAATGTAAGATTGTTAAGAAGAACTTTCGTTGAATGGATATTTACAGCTTTTATTCATTACAATATTATCATTATTGTTTTTTTTTTTTTAATTATCATCATTCTAATAAGTAATGTGTAAAATTTATGAAATTCTGTGCAACAATATGCAATTTTGTACGTGTAAATTTATTAAATTTTTATTCTACACTCAAACAGGTTTGTTAATATCATTAGAAATATCAATTGAAAAGTATTAATTTTCCACATATATATCTATATAATATTTGTTATTGTTATTTTTAAGCAATTTTTTTCGGATCCCATTTCTCTTCGAATAGATATCTATATTAATGTGGTGAAACATACTTATTACACATTAATTGAATAGTGTGGGTGGACTTAAAGAAAAAATTATGGCAATAATTAATTTAAAAAATATGGAAAAATACTAAATTTCAAATGTAATACTTAAACGCTATTGGAATACATATTTTAAAAATACAAAATCACAATAGTATATTTTATAAATAAGCGTTTAGTAATTTTTCATATACAGACGTTAGTGTACTCAGTATTCTGTATGGCACTAAAATATTGTAATTTTTGTTGATTTTTTGAGCCTCGTTTTTTTCCGTGTATAAGATAATATTTTTTTTTCTGTAAGACAAAAAAATTATTGAGCAATGTTTGCCGCCCCCTAAAATCTGCCGTCCTACGCTCTAGCCTATTCAGCCTGCTGGTAAATCCGCCACGGCTTTCATTCATTTTATATAAACAAAAATAACTCCAAAATAGTATTTCGAGACTTTGGAAGTAGTTTTTGTGTATTTTCCGGGTTTTTATGCCGTGGTCCTGTCTTTCTCCTTTACTAAACGTTTCGCCAGTCTCGACTGCTGGCATCCTCAGTAGATTTCTGCTGCTCTTGCTGCTTCTTCTGCTAAGACAGATGAAAATACTTGGTTACCATACGAACGCCGGCGGTGAAAGCCTACGATCATCATTGAGTTTTTGTATCATTCTTGTTTTCTTTTGTATTCATTGGTAGTAAAATATAGACCTTACTAATGAGTAATTAGTTCTTGTTGTTTTCTTCTTCTAGTTTAGAAAACAAAACAAGACCAAAACATTTTTTATTCATTCGCTGTCAACCACAACAATATTTGAATCTTTAGTTCTGTTTAATAAAGGTAACTATCATGGTGGACAGTTACTTGATATTGATAAATTAAATGGTTTTGAATACTTAATGAGCCTTATAATTACAGTTTTCCATACTGGCTGAATGGAAATAAACTGAAAACTTGCTTTTTGGTTCTTTTGGGACGTGACTGACTACTGCTTGTTCCTTTCGACCTTTTTTGTCACAGTCATTGTTAATACTGCCATTGAATGCAATATTTTGATTGAATAAGTGAAGTTGTTTGTTATGTTTCCAGTTCAACATAGCGGAATTAATTTTCCCCGGTACATAATTAACGCGTGTTTTTCCTTAGTTCTCATCATTATTTATGTGTTTTCCGTGACGTCTGCCGCGCAACTGACACGAAATAAATGAACGTGAATAGCGCGCACATAAGTATCTGTGTGTGTAAGCACCAAACCTATTGTGTGTGTCTACTGCTTTGCCCTGTCAGGGCCTGTTAATTAGCACAGAATGCCATTCCATTGTATGATGAATTGATACAAACCCGCACTATTTTTACGATTGTCGCAACTGACTACTCGGCAGTCAAACCAACGACGTTCTCTGTTATTTTTTCCGTAAAAGATGAAGATAATTGGAAAAATACCAGAACAAATGTTATTACTATGTTTGCCATCAAAATATCTTCAGATGTCATACTTTAGTTTCAAATTTCAATAGTCGAGATGGTGGTGAGGCTTGGTGAAACATTTTAAAAATTTATAATTCGAAAAGAAAACGCTTGGTTTTTTCTGTTTCACTTCAATTTCAAACTGGTGTCCATTGACTTGAAGGGGTATTTCACATCTAAGTTACCTTCATCTTTATTTTCTGTAAGAAATCGGTGGAACTCCATAACACATCTTTTGGATTGTTCATCATTTATTTATTCCAAATAAGTGATAAGGATTAAGGATATCACATAGACAAGAAATACACTCAAAAACGACACCTGAAATGTACACCAAAAATTCCGAGGCGTTTTTTTTATAGTTATATGTAATTCTCTGCAATCGGAAAAATTGTTCATTTTATAAAAGTAAGTAAGAATCTTTGCTCCTCTTTACAAATACAATAACTTGAAATTATTTATCAAGTCTATGAAATCCCAATTAATCGTTTTCTACGCTGCGTCATCTAAAAATCTACAACCCCAGGAAAATGGAATGGAATTATGCCTTCGCTTGAGAGAAGTCTTCGTCTAGTCAATCTTAGACCTTTGTTCATGAGAAACATATTTCAAAAAATGAATTGAATTCATTATCATTAATCATGTTATTATGATCCAGCTTTTCGTAGTTTCCGGTTTTCCGAAAATTTCCCAACTCCATTTACCTAATACCTTTTTCTTTTGGCGCAGATAATATTGGTTACAAGGTAGAGTTTACTTTTAAACTCCGAACCTTTGGCCATGTAACTACACTGGAGAAGAAAAACTTTCAGAACTTATGGATTTGATACTTAGCTAGAAATTTGAGCCAACTGAGAATGTTAAAAAATCGAATGGATATAACTCGAGAAGCGTATACAAGCAAAAGCAGTATTCTTTTTGTTTTTAAAAAGCAATTTCGATTTAGTCAATAATTGATTGTATATTGATTATTGACGATTCAAAATCTAATGATTGCTATAAATTACCTGTCAAAACCTTAAAGTTTTTTAATTATCATAATAAATAATATAGCTTTTCCAATGCATTTTTGCTAAGCCTTTTTCAATCGCCACATATCGTCCTTCTGATTTGGAAGAATCTACATTCCCTGTTACCACAAAGCTTATATAAGATTCCAAAACGTTGTTTGGACCAAATCTTATTCAATTAACTCAAGTGTGGCAATGACATTGAATAGATGAAGAAAGAGGTTCCAATTTGAACTCGCAATCCACATCTTGTGGGTTTCGATAAATTATTGACCAAAACATAAAGCTGCTTATACCCATAGGGAAAGCTTTTCTAATGCATTTTTGATATGACTCTTTTAATCATCACATAATGTCCTTCCTGATTCAAAAATAAACGCACATTCTCTGCTATAAGACAGCTTAAGATTCCAAAATCCTGTTTAGATCGAATCATTTTGAATTAATTGACGTGACAATGACATTGAATGACATATGGAAGAAGTTCCTATTTGAATTCGCATTTCACATCTGGTAGTTTTTATAAATTATTGACCAAAACTTTAAAGCTGCTTATATTATGCCTGTAACATGAGCTTTGCCAACGTATTTCTGACATGACTTTTTCAATCACATAATGTCCTTCCTGATCTGCAAGAATTCTCATTATCTGCTACTGCAAAGCTTAAGATTCCGAGTTCTTATTGGGATCAAATAATTTTGAAATTACTCGCTTGTAAGTAACAATTGCAGTAAATAAAATAAGGAAAAAGTTCCAATTCAATTCGAAATCACAAAGTACTGACCATGACAAAGTTGCTTATCTGAAACGGGAGCTTTATCAAATCAATGCATTTTTTACATGGTGTTTATGCCTTTTTGAAATGGAAATTTGTTAATTTAATTTTTGTTCTAGTTAGGTTTCCTTTGCCGATAATATTTAACAATCATTATCAAGAATCAAAATTGTAACGGTAGGTTTAGGTATCTAAGTATTGATGAAGTGTGCTATGTGCGACATAATGGAAGTCAAAGGTTTCGATTGAATCAATGATTTAAGCAAAACACGACGACGAGTAGGTACTCGACAGCTTTCCAAATGTCGCGGTTTGAAAACACTGATCGAAATCCAACAATGTGCTAAAGTTTTCAACAAGTGGTAGTGCCTTACAATGTTGTACGCGGCGGCTTCATTAAATCTTGCGGTCGGTAAATTCACATGAGTACATCGTGTCTAGACAACGCACACCATTCGAAATAAACAGGTTCCCACGAGATAATCTTCACTTTGACTTGGCATTTTACATCTCGCCGAACGAGTCGATAGTCAAGAGAAGAGACTCTTTTACATCCGTACTGTGAAAATGTATGCTTTACATGTATGGTACATGGGTACCTAAACTACAACTGTGTGAATATTCGTATCGTTGTTGTACGTGCGTACGTGTATTTGGACCTCGTTAACGTTCTCTAGTAATCAGCACTGTAATGACTGTTGACACCTGAAACGTTTAACGATTGAAATTTGATTGTATACGTACAAGTTTGGTGCCTTCGTACCCATTGTACAGTACAAGTGTGTATGTCGATGGTGATTATTGTTACCAACATGACACCCTGATCCCAAACTATCTGCGTAGGTGGTTTAAGTGCTGTTACTCGAGTCAGTCAAATTTAACGACCAGCTATGGCTGCACAAACTACGAACGAAACTTTGTAGGTTAACTAACGAAATGGTCTGTAAATGAGCTAGTGATAGAATGTTGAAAATTCAATAAGTCATGATCGCCTATTGACACCGAATTTAATAAAATGTGATTTGGAAGAGCTTACACTCAGTGTACCAAGAAGTTTAAGATGCGAAAAGCCTATTTGGACGCATGACAATGGCATTGACTAAAGTAACAAGCAAGTTTCACTTAACTGCTGCCCACTAGAAGAATTTGGATAAATTCAACGTAAATCTTCAGGGTGACAAGGTTCAGTTCGAAGATTGGACTCAAACCATCATTCCTTCCTACCCTTAGTTAATCTTTAGAATACTTAAGCTTTCGTGGGTGTATTGTAGATGGAGCATTTTTAATATTAAGAAAAAACAAAAATCATGCTTCAACAAAATTGTTTACATATTTCTCAACAATATTGTTTCGACCTCTAAAAAGTAATTTTCTAGAGTACCTACAAATCATAGTTACGATTTTAAAGGTTGAAAAAATATTGTCGAATAATTAATAATTTTGTTGAAGCATTCTTTTTGTGTTTTCTTAATAATCTCTAGATTCCCCAAAAACTAGACCATCCCATCATTCCTAACAATGTACGTGGGAACAGTAATTTGTTCTAGGTCTTGCTTTGCTCCTTTCCATTTCTGTTTTTGTTTATAAAATGTCTTTAACTACCCCTTCACGTCTTAGAAGGCATCCAGCCATTATTTCTCTTCTTTTTCCCCGTTGTCTTTTGTAACGCTCTCAGTTCCCCTGCTTTTTCCAACATCTCCTCTCTCCAACTTATTTTTTCACATCCACTTATAACATCACATTCTCTTTTCCTTTTCCGCCACGCCCACCGTCCATGCTGTAGTTGGAAAATATTCTAATAACACTTACACATGAAATATCAAAGTTTCAAATAAGTTTTTTGGAGATATAACGAAATTTCTAATTTTTGTTTTCTGACTACCTCTCCCAACTTTTAAACATTTGTGTAGCCTAATTCTGTAGATAACTCTTTAAATAAATGAATTGCTTCTATGATTTTCCAAAACCTCCTAGAGGCGTGATGCGTGATGCAATAGATTAATCAGAGATTAATAAAACGCACAAACCGAACAAAATAAATGTTAGAAGGTCACCGCCGTCTACGGCGTGGAAACCTAGCAACAATTTGCATCCAATATGCAATTATTTATCAATCATCTTTATGAGGTAGGCATAACTAAAGTGACGAAACCTAACGAATGTTTTTAATTGATTAAATATAACTCGGATTAATTTCCTAACTGATATGCGCATGTAACACAACTAATTTACATAATTTGCATATGAAACCTTACAAATTCTGTATGTTTCGTAGTCTTCTCTTCATGTCGAAAAATATAATTTATTTCATTTATGTAATGTACCTACAAGTTATTAAGTAATTATCTAATAATAAAATGTATGCAATGTTTACTGGAGAAATTACATATTACCTACACTGAATAATGATTGAAAATTATGAATAATCTTTTCTTTATAAAAACGTATACCATCTAAGAACTTGACCAGAACAACATTCACGAACCGCTTTATGGTTGTTTCTGGGAACATACGGTTACGGCAGGAAATAACAACACGAACAAAGAGCTGTAAACCCTTATCTAGACAATTACCAATAATTTAATTATAAGGTCATTTTGAGACTATCGCCTTGGCCCTTACACAGACCTTAATTATGAAAGTTGTATAGTAATAAAGAGAAGAATTGTAACTGAATTAACAAAATGTATAGATATGTAATGAACTGATTAAAAGCAAAGTCTTAATAAGCGAATTCCATTGGTTGATTGTATCGTTAATTTTTTTTTGTTGCTTCATGTAACAGGGAATGTGTGCAAACGTGTACAAGAAAATGTTAAAAAATAAGATGTAAGACAAGTATCCATCCGAGTCGAGAGCCAGCGTAGGCGCGCAATGAAAGACCGGTAAACATACAATGCATCATCTTCCAACGCTGTCAGATCATTGTTGAACCTCAAGCAGCAAGTGATTAATATAATAATCTCTAATGAAGTTATAGAGACACGTCCAATCCTGATTTACGAGAGGCACAATTCATTCCGTATAATCTTCAGCAGTGTTTGTATACAAGTCGTCCGGACTCTCTTCTCTCTCTTGCGGTAAATCCCCGAGAGCTTAGATCCACAATGACCAACATTCATATTCATAAAGCTCGCCGGACACATAATTAAATTTTAACTGTCATGTTTACTAAATTATTCCGTTACCTATAATACCTTCCTCGCCCCGGCACCGCATGAAGCAGCGGACAACCCGCCAAACGGACCAAGTCCGAGAGGTAGCATACGAACGTGTGAACTCCACTTAAAAAAAATCTTTTATTTGTGCCGTCAGTGTGAAGATAAATAAATTTTTATTTATGCCAGTTTATTTATTTATGCGATATCCCGGGTTGCTGCAATGATACATGGCTTTCAAATAAAAATTTAATTGAAAGGAATATTATTAGATAAGTGGGTACTTTTATACAAAATCAAATAAAAGAAAGTTATACCGATAACAAATAGACATTATGATTAGAGAATTTAAATACAGAAATGTTACAAAAGTGTGGCGAAAGTCTTTAGATTTAACTTTAGAGGAAACAATATGTTAAAGTCAATTTAGTTACGGTTACGGTAGGAAAGGACAAAACGAACGAACATTCCTTCTTCCCTTTTATTTAAAAGAAAATCAATGGGGTGGATATACAAAGATATACCCAATTACCAAATTTTATAGTAAGTAAGTGGACGTATGTTAATATGTTTTCTTCATTATTTACCTGATGCATAAAAAACTATTTTTATGTTTATATCTTCTAGTAAATAAATACATTATTACCATTCTGAATTATGCATTTTCTAACTCATTAATTTTGAAAATCAATTAGCAATTTATTACCGTATACAATAATAACACGTGTTTTTTTATAACTAACACGCATATATTACTGCAAAAATGCATTTTCTTTTCTTCATTAGACAATTTCGTTGCATTCGCATAACATTTTATAATAAAATCCATTTAAATGATATAAACTAAGAATAAAAAACGATTAATGTACGGAACACCCACCGTTATTAAAAATATTTTGTTGATAACATAAAGAAACAGCTGTCAAAGTAAAAATAACATGAACTTAACGATAACCTACAACATCAATTAGCTGAACAGAACAGAGAATGCAAAAAGCCACACAACAGGGGTCATTTATTTTAAATAATATGCGTAGTTGTAATTAAATTATTTACTTTCGATTCAATAAAAATGATTTCCGTAATCGCTATTTTACTATTATTTAACTTGCGTACGTGACAGTACAAGTGTGCAAAATTGCCCCTGAAGCCGTCAATATTAATTTAATGTTAGTTTAATTTTATTTGGGATATAAAGTTGCCCAACACAAAAGATATATTTTTATTTTTATTGTTTTCAATAACGAGCTTTTATTATGTACGCATAGCACATATTAAAAAATAACTTGGTTCGTTACATTTTTGAATCAATGTTAATTCATCAATTAATCTACCGTTTATCGAACGTCGAAAGGTACACGTACATCGGGGACATCGAAAGCAACAGCGTGAGGAAGTAATACATTATAAATTCCAATAGATCGCTGGTCAAGTTCAGAAAAGTCGAAACATACAAACATATAGTTAGTCATCATACGACAACGACACACCAAATAAATAATAAATAAATGACAATGCATTAATAACAACTTCCTTCATTAAAATACAACGAGAACGCGTATCACTTCCAGTTAACCTTAAGGTTAGTTAACAGTTTCGCTTCCACAACCGATTGTCATAATATGTAGCTAATAATAAATGCATTTTAAAGAACGCTTGTTCGAGAATGTGGCATTAAAGGCAATTAGTTTAAACGGCATATCTTCGTGCCACTTTAAAATGCATAATGTATTTTGTTAACACTAAAACGGACAGTTATGTAAAGAATTCCTCCGCTCCCATCTTATTACAGCAGTTGTTGTTACGCCTGCTTAATGTAAAGATCAGGTGCTTTCTGCAGCTTTGTAGAACAATGTAAACTTTTGCACCTGCACAGTTCAACATTTTTCCGTGATAAATACACAACTTTCTTACAAATTAGGTTTGGATTTTTGACAAACCGCTTTCAAGAGTTTAAATATTCCAAAGATCATATTTCTGATTCTACATTTCGTTAAACGTTTTGCTTGTTCGAATAAAGTCAAAGCGTCAGTTTATTCTGTCGGTCTCTTCAAGGAACCACAGAGTATAATTACATAGAAATTAGAAGTAAATAAGGAAATGCAAGAAGTCAAGTGAAGTAAATATGACATGCTCCTATGATACTGCCTTCAAATTTAAGTAGCACTGTAAGTCCACAATGTAAAATAAAACACTTTTTAAAGAAATTTCAGAAAATTTTCTGTCTCTAAGAGAAAGAAGGGGTAGAGGAAGACCTAGATTAAATTACTTATTGTTGCAAGAACCTTGTTATATATAGAAGATTTAACACAGGACAGAAAGAAGTGTGGAGCTTCGCGTCTAACCATTAGTCTTCGGGTTGAAGATCAAATGGTGATGAGTTATGTAAAACCAAATACTCGTACGAATCTGATAATACTCCTCTAGCATGGTAACGTACGACCTAATGATCATCAACAAACCCATAGAGAGGGTATCACAGTTCTCCTACCTAGGAACCATGATCAATGAGGATTGGGATTATTCTCAAGAGATAAAAATTAGAATAGAGAAAGCAAGGATCGCCTTCAATCAAATGGCTAAATTGTTTACAAGTCATAGTCTGAACATAGAAATTAAAATCAGACTACTCCGATGCTACATTTTCTCAATACTTTTTTACGGAATGGAATCATGAACATTAACAAAAGCAGCAGAAAGAAGACTCGAAGCTTTCGAAATGTGGCTATATAGACGAATATTGAGGATCTCATGGATGGACAGAGTGACCAACAAATCAGTACTAGGACGAATCAATAAAGGCTGGGAAGTAATGAACACTATCAAGAAAAGAAAACTTGAATATCTTTGATATATTATGAGAAATGATAGTAAATACGGCCTCTTGAAGTCTGTTCTCCAAGGGAATGTCTATGGTAAGAGAGGACCAGGATAAAGACGTGTATCATGGCTTAAAAACATAAGGACATGGTTCTCAAAAACTACTACCGAGTTATTCAGAGCGGCCGTGAACAATGTTATCATATCCAGGATGATCGCCAATATTCGGAACGAATAGGCACCCGAAGAAGAAGTATGGTAACTAAAAAAGATACAGTATGTTTGTCATGGTTTCAAGAAATTAAATAAATACCATGTTAAAAACTGAAGGAGGTCCAAGAGAAAGACGAATAATCTGTAAATAACAGTGGTGGAATCTGACGAATAACTGAACTGCTGCATCACAGGTTTAGTTTAATAAGTCAATATCCTTAATTGAAATTGACATTTTTTTTATCTCACAATTAGCTACAAAATTCTACAGACATAGTTCTCAGAATGTTTCAAGGCAGCAGTTGAAATTGGTGACTGTTATATCGTGTTGGTGGGATCCAATAAGATCAAAACCCCAATCCACAATACAACAGCTATGGTTTGGAGTCTAGATACTTTCAAGAGTTACAGTGAATTTTAAATAAGCTGTTACCTATCCCCTTTTGACTAGAAGTAGACACAAAACTTAATTTTCAGTAAACTTATAAATTCATAAATCAATCAGTAATTACTGAGATTATTTTGAATCAACCAAAATAATTGAATTTTAACAAAGATCTTGACAAAGTCTGGAGCAAGCTTAACTATCTTTGATTTATTTTCTACCCCTTTTTAAATCGATTGATAAAAACCAACCCAGAAGTAAGCAGATCTGTCGAAGTCTGAGCATTATGTTCCAAAAAGTCTTCGGATTCTCCAAAGTCTTTAAATATTGGGCTTGAAAATCATGAGCACAAATTTTCAGACTTATACGAGGAAGATCTAAAACTTATAAATGAATGAAAGCTGTTTTTTCCTAAATTAAGAACCGACATCAACGATTCTCAAAAGGATCTATAGTATCCTCCGCAGTAAATTTAAACTTACAAAAGATCCATGAGAATGGCTTCCATCATTTAAGCAGATCGTCACCGACATTTTAGCTTTTCCAAAATGGAATGACAATTATATAAACTCTAATAACCCAATATTATAAAAGTCTACCCAAAACAACTGCTCTTGACAAACTGTTTTAACTCTTTTCCAAGTATTTATAGGGTGAATGTATTTTGGGAAAAAGTTGTGATAGTGACACTACTTACCGTCGTAGAATAGAAAGCGGCTTGATCAGCACCCAGGGCGGGGACGTAGGCTGGCATTCCTTCGGGATACGGCGAACTATAAACCGATAAAGGAGGAAGTCCCGGCACTCCACCGGCTAGTCTTTGGTAGCTAAAAAGTTCATATTGACACGAGCAAATAGTTAGTCCCGTTATTGGATCGGTATAGAGCGGCCGACCTGTATCACAGCAACGGTGGGTAGTTGGCGGACTGCCCGGTGTTGGAGCTGAAGAAGTAACGGCCATACTGCTTGGTGGTGACGCTGTTTGACTAGGTCCAGAAGATATTGTACTCTGAAATAAAAAAAAAAAAACAATAAATGCTATGCACCACCAATATTAAGGTCATTATCGCTCCAAAATAATTTGGCTAGGTACAAAGTAGTCGTTATCGAAATATTGAACACAAATTTAGAGGGATTAAACTTGTCATATTAAATAACGTCCTAATTACCTTAATAAGCTAATCTATGCTTGTAATAAAAATTTGTTCGCCTGTCTCCTCTGATGATTATAAAAAAGTCATATCAAATATTTTGAAATTTTTATCCCACTATTATATACTATAAAAGTCCAAATGTATTGACATTTATAAGTTTGTATAATGTGATGAAAATTTATGCGTGTTTGGGCACTCATGTTAAACTTGCTACTAATGAGGTGTTTAACAGTTACCCGTAAGTACTATCAACTGATTGGCAGTTTATGTAAAACATAACAAATAAAACTACAGGTACAAAAGTTACCATGAAAACTTGTACTTAACGTAATACTACATAACATGAAGCACAGTGTAGCATGTAGTGGAACAACAACCTTGACAATCGAGAAAACCGACAAATGGAGTACACCTCAAGCTTTTTAAATGTCACTTCACTAGAACATGGCGTGCACGTTCTTTTATGTTATTATTTATGCTTAAAGATCAGGTTTTAATTTATAGCTCGGTTTAAGCAAAAAGTTGCTAATGTACGACTATCTGTTAGAACTCGAAATGTCATTGCAATATTGTCAAATAAAAAAAGTAGTAAGTATTAATTATTGTAGAACGTACTTAAGTGCTTTTTTCCTCGTAAAAAATTACGTTTTAAATAAAAGCAAAAAAATGTTAGTATTTTATTACTTACTTATTTGCATTATTTCGTCTAAAATAAGTGTAAAATGTTTGTTGAAATTTTTATTTAGAATAGTTATCCTCAAGAGATAAAATATAATTATGTAGTAGGTGCCAGAATAGCAAGAAGCAGAGCCAAAAAAATTGGTAAATAAATTTATTAATAAAAAAGCACGACATGGTCGTTTTTATTAATTGTTTTTACCCCGTTTTGGCTCCGATTCTGGTACTTCTACAACAAGGAAATAAAATTCATTTAATAGCTTAGACAATAATATGGATCTGTAAATTCAGAATTATTCATAAGAATAGAAACAGTTTTATTCAAATTGTTTCAACTTTGCTGAATTTGGTCATCTGAAATTCTACCTCATATTTTTGTTATAAATATTTAAATCTAAAGATATTTATATAAAAAAAAAAGTCCTGACTGATTAACTGACTCATCAACGTCCAGACCAAATCCTTGAACTTAGAACGCTTCTTTTATGATGTATACAAGAAATAAAAAAGGATATTTTAGAAATTAAGGTAAAATGGGGTTGCTACTTTTCCCTTCTACGTTTATCAACAAATTTTATTAGTTTGTTTAATAGGTATTAACCAGATTTGGTGTTTATAATTTAGGAAAAGTGTTTTTTATACATTAAGGGTAATGGCAAACCATTTTTTATGATCAAATTTCAACCATTAGGCAAACACTAGTCTTCTACAAAAATAGTCAAATATTCTACATTACAAGTTATAACAAGGAAAAATCAGGAATCAAAAAAACCCATCTGTATGAATCTACAAAAAATAGGTAAATAAAAATCAAGTTCAACTGAAATTTTAACAATGTCAAGCCTTTTGTAAGAAGTACATAATTCAAGAAGTTAGTGATTTTTATAGGAAACATTCTTCCTTTTTCCATCGAATTTTCGAAAGGTTTCTGTTTGGGCCACCCTGTCAATAGCTACAGATGTAGTCCTTATATACATAGTAATATATAAGGGTTGAAAATTATAACAGCCGGCGGCAAATAGACCTTATGATTGTTTTGTAAGATACAGGGCCGAACTAAGAAGAAACGCTCTTTTATTATGTTTTGTATATCTTGCAAATTTTACACAACCACAACTCAGCTTGTTAAGATAAAACCATGGGCAAACACCCCCAAGTCATATTGCAAGGACTTTACATCCACCTACTAGAAAAAGATAAAGAAAAAAAATTTATGCATGATTAATGACAATCAGTGGTACCTACATGACTCAATTTTAAGTAATTTAAGTAGCGACTTCATGTAGAATCTATTAAAATTGGAGTAAGAGTCTGAAATACGTGAAAATATACCCTTATTTCTTGAACTATTGGCTCCTTGTACTCAAGACCGACTATTTTAGATTCTTAGGAAAATAAGGTATGAAAATTCACATCAAATGGAGTACTACTTTAAATACAGGTTTAGTCAGAGTATCAGACTAAACTAAGCACTCAATATTATGTATATCCCGCAATATTCCTAATCCGTGGTACCTATGCACGAATAAAAAGACCCTTTTAAATCTCTTTAACTGACGCGCTTCCGTAAACAAAAACTCCTTCCCCAGGTGTCATTTTGTGACGGTTTTTCCATTAGATTGCGAGCTCGTTCGATTAAATTACTGTCGTTAAGGTTTTCCCGTCCCCTTCGTTCCTACAGGGAGCGCAAGAACGCAACGGTCGCCGAATGCGTTACATTAGTAGTATTATTATTATCATCCCTAAAACGTCTTAACCAACGGCGCATAAGGGCGAAAGATCGAGGGACAGGGAATGAGAGGAAAAGATGGTATAAAAAGAGACCGAAAATCGTAATTTGATATATCGAATTACGGTTGCGCCGTAAGTTTATAGCCTGCTTTCACGCCCCGTACCTTAAAAAGGGCAACTGCGCATGCGTGCCAAAGCGCATCTGCTGAGGTGTAATAACCGCATTATTTATTTACTTGGGGGGAAGTTCACTCATGCGATCAGGCCATTATTAAAAATAAATCTGCTTTTTGGAGCTCCCATCGCTCTTCTTTCGCCCGTCCCCTTCTATTTACCAAAACTAAGTTTTAATACATACGCATTCATACACCGTAGCAAAAAATTAAGGACGAAGTGACTGATGGGCGGTGGTAGTTAGTTATTGTATTCATGGTAACACTTAGGTACTTGGGTGCTGGGTTACAAAAGTTACATAAGTTTTAGACACAAGGTATCCACACGAAGAAGAAATAGCTGACAGCATATCATTATAAATAAGTTTTTATAATAAGTATAAGTGGTAAGGATTCAGGATTTTAACTGTATTCCCTAAGAGGGAAAACTGAATGTGGTATCTGAACAATAAAACGATTATAAAAATATAAGTACCCCTGAAAAACCCCAATGGGATTTTCTAGTTCTAATTTGTATAATATCATTTGCAAACCCGCCTTAAAAAAATATGTAATTTATAGAATTCCCATTGCCCATACGGCCCAAGAATAAGTCAAACCCGAGTGTCCTCGGTATAAACCGTCGTAAGTCTGATGATATTTAAGACATAAGAGAATAATATTGGGAAAAGTATGTATAAAAGATGTTCTTACTTGTAATTAACTTTTCTCCCCTCTATAATTTCGAGTAGATCAACAATAACTAGGTGCTGCTGACGTTTTGTTATCTTAACAAATAATATGCATTTAGCTAGTTTAATTTTTCTATTAATATAAGTGATGTTGAGCGGTTGCTTATCTCATGGTGAAACATTTTTAAAATAAAACTCAAATGAAACACACTTGGTATTTTGCTTCACAATTTATTGTTAATAACTTAACGATACCGTTTCGGCAATTACGCCATTATCAAAAGATAGGAGTACAATAGACACTAGTGATGGGCACTATCGAATAAATTGAACTATCGAATAATTACTAAATGAATACTTTTAACTATCGAATGAATTCATTCGAATGAATTTAGTAATTACTATTTTTTTCAATTACACGATAGTCAGGCAGCAGACGGTTATCCAATCGCTCGGTCCATACTAACATACAAATATACTGATACGAACGTGTATACCAACAGACAAATATACGATTAATATGCTAGTATGGATAAAAAACAAACAGGCTATGCTGAAAATAATAAATAACCTCGACTTGAAACATGGTTTCTAATTCTTATTACTTTGATAAAATTATTATTTACTTAGGTAAGCGATCTTTTTTTGTATTATTTATTGCTATACGCACTTTATTGTTATTGAACTAAAATAAGTATTTTAGAAACATCTGTTGTTCTTATCCAGGTATTTGTTAGAGGGCGACGAATAAAGAGTTTTTTATTTTTACATTTAACTACTTTTTTTTATATGTTTCTGCACTTATTATTATTATTTTTTTGGGTAATTATAAGTACGCAGTACAAACATATAGTACCTAAGTATTTATGACTCAAATCATCACTACACTAATTTAAAAATTATTAATTCTTTATTTGCATTTTATTTTGCCTCATATTTAACTAGTATAAATTGGTGCCATAGAAAATTATGTTTTTAAAGTATGTATGTATGTATTGATAACGTCTAATAATTATAGAATTGTTTATATTATTCGGCTCTGCTACGAGGAAGTAGCGAAGTAGTAGACAATGCGCAAACGTATCATTTACCCATTCCAACCACGACTCCAACGTTCAGTTCGATAGTTGAAAAGTATTCGAATAAAAAAAGTAACTACTATTTTCAGTAACTACTTTCAGTTACTAAAACTATTCATTACTTTTTTATTCGAATAAAAATAGTAACTACTATTTTCAGTTACTAAAACTATTCATTACTTTTTTTATTCGAATACTTTTCAACTATCGAATAATTCGAATAGTAGTGAACTATCGAATAGTTCGATAGTTTTTATTCGATAGTGCCCATCACTAATAGACACTAAAACTAAGTTGCAAATTTACTGCTTAAGTACCTTTATCAGAAGGTAGCTTTTAAGAGGGGGGACAAAGTCAATTCGATTTGGTCATTAGTGACCAAATGATTGTGTTGTTTTGCTTTTGTTATTTCAAACATTTCGAGGAGGTCTAGTTTTTTACCTTTATTAATATTATGTAATATTCTGGGGTTTTACGTTAGAAAAAGAAAACAACGACTCTTTAAATTTCCTAGATATTACTCTTTCAAGAAACGATAACAAAATTAATTTTGACATTCACAGAAAAGCAACCTTCACTGACATTATTCCACATGCAAATTCAAAACAATCAATAAATATTAAATACAGTACTTTCCATTGCTACATACATAGACTTCTTGCTGTCCCCTTAAGTGAATATAACTTTCAAAAAGAAATCAATTTCTTAAAGGTTTTAGCCAAAAATAATGGTTACAAGGAAAATATAATAGATTTACTTTTATAGGTACAAAAAACAGAAAAAAATGTTACAAAAAACTCTGTATACCTCTCCAGGTCCAAAGGATGACCAGAAGTATCATTACATTAATTATGTTCCACAGCTATCAAATAAAATATGTAATATGTGTTAAAATAATATAAACACCATTGTAGCAAATAAATTAATTTTATGTTCACTTGTAAACAACAAAGAAAAGGTCAATATACTACAGAAAAATGGTGTTTACCAAATAAATTGTAAAAATTGTGAGGCCATTTACATCGGCCAGACTGGTCGAGCGCTAAAGCATAGGCTAAAAGAACATGTAAGGTCAATTATACAGAAAAATAATTGCACAGGGTTTTCTGACCATTGTATTTTAAACAACCACCAAGTAGATATTGATAACCGCAGAATATTACATAATATTAATAAAGGTAAAAAACTAGACCTCCTCGAAATGTTTGAAATAACAAAAGCAAAACAACACAATCATTTGGTCACTAATGACCAAATCGAATTCACTTTGTCCCCCCTTCTTAAAAGCTACCTTCTGATAAAGGTAATTAAGCAGGAAATTTGCAACTTAGTTTTAGTATCTATTGTACTCCTATCTTTTGATAATGGCTCATTGCCGAAACGGTATCGTTAAGTTATTAACAATAAATTGTGAAACAAAATACCAAGTGTGTTTTATTTGAGTTTTATTTTCTATTAATGTTGCGGTATTTTTGTACCTAAAACGTTTTCACCTGCATCCGCATATTTGCAATTTTTATTGTTAAAAGACTAGCCTTAATAAAGTGTTTTTTTGATAATAAAGATTATTCACCCTGTTATGCTTTTTTTGTTGTTGATCTACTCGAAGTTCCTATTTTCCTATTTATTTTCTTAAGAAAGTACATAAACTGCAAAGATTTAAAGTTCTGAATAAAAATTCGCTTTATATCTATCAAATGACTGTTATGTGTATAAGATAAGTTTAAACCGATATCTACTAAATCAAACGCTTAAAGCAGCAATATATCATGGCTGGAATCTTTTCTCGAAAATCAAATCGCGGTTATCAAACCATAGGCACCAGAGACCATTCCAGGAATCGTCCTTCGGAACGCGGAACCACGAACGTCGGTATAATCCGCCAATAAATCATCCAAAATTACTGCGCCCCATAGGCACTGGCCATATTATTCCTCTTCCGTTTTCGATCGCAATTCTACTACCTATATAAGTATAGCTACTTATATAAGATTGGTGTAAATATGTACGTTCAAATATCTATTTAAATTGGAAGTCACAACTAAACATTTAAAAAGACAGAAAATTATCCTAAAGGATAAAGAACATAACTCAGAATGTAACCAGAAAATTCACAAATACTTTTAACAAACTATGCAAAAAAGTGACAATAATGTGATTTATTTTTACAAACCATAATTATTTATTGCATCTGTAAATAGTGTATGGGGTGTTCTAAGAAAGTGTCAGGTCCAATATTTATTTGTACTTAAAAATAATTTTTATACCAAACCATTTAAAATTCCTAATGCATGTAAACTATATTTAGAAAAAATAATAGGGTTTACTAAATCATATTAAATATGTTTTGTTTTGTTAAAGAGAATTATTTCACAAATTAAATCTAAAAATTGTTTTTTCCGAATGCAGCAGTTTAAATTGCAAAATGGCCGGACATAAAAACGTCATATTGTCCATTCGACGGCGTATAAAATCTGCTGGCAGTTCCATTTATTTCTTTTGGTGTCATCAAAATTGAATTCCGTGTGAGCAATTGTGGCCCTTTTTATATAGGCTCGGAGCGACGGAAAGTTCTCTTTATTAGCCATTATGTGCTTTATAAAGTATAACCGAACAGCTGGACGACCCTTCTCGAATAACGGGATTTTAGTTACGCCAAATTTCACCCATCAAAATAAATATTAAATCCTTATAAATCAGGAGTCTATATACGACCGTTTTGCCGCTCGGTGGCAAAGTGAATTGTTGCTCGCCATTACTGCCACCCGGTGACGGATTGTTTCCAGTACCATAACGGTGAGCTTTTGTCGATATAATCCAATACAAATTCATTGTACGGCCAATTAGAGGAAAAAAATATTACCTAACCTACCACTGCCTGTTAAAAATTCATCGAAAAATCCAAAAGTGTGATTACAAATCACACCATATACGTACCACTTATTTGTTTAAATTTATTTTAAAACAAAGGATTCATGAGCGCATAAAATCTTACACCCCTAAATACGTGTCAAGGGTCGACAAATGGAAACTATCGATAGCTTCGTTCGCAAAACATTTAGGCATTCATAATTGCCATGTATTGTGATCATAATTTATTCAAAAAACAACACAAATCACATTATGTGATCCTCTCAATTAGCTTATATTTATAATGCAGTGTAGTCATAATATACTCAAACAACACACTGTAATCTACTGAGTTGGCTTGGGATTATTTGTGAAGATTCTCCGACAAAAATACCACGTTGTTAATACTTACAAGTCATTAATTTCTTAACCAGGCCAACCTATTAATTTTGACAAGAAACCCTTGCATCAACATACAATAAAATCTTCGCCAATTTATCCTGAAGACGCCTTGATTATCTTTTTTCTACGAAGTTGTTGTCCACTGTTTGAAAACTTTGAAGGGTTCAGTGATTGATCATGATGCAACGAAGCACAAGTTCTGCAATAAATGCAACACAATTACAAGCTGAAATTTACTGCTTTGGGCTAGCGAACGTTGGGTTGTTGAGGGTAACATGCATAACCCCCCAGTGGGGCGCAGATCCTGTTCCGTAGCCCAGTTAAAGAGTAACTCAAACGTCTATTTATTTGGATAATTTACCACAAATACTGCACATTTCTGTTTTTTTTTTCTAGATATAGTCACAATAAATAACAACCCTGGATAATGTATCAAAGAGCATGTATAGTGCAATATCTAATTGAATTCCTTATAATGTGTGTTTGCTCCAAAATTCTTCAGGATTACTTTTAAAGATTTCACGACAAAAATATCGCGTTGTGGATACATAAATTTGAAAGCCGACAACGTCATGTGATAATTTTTTCGTCTAGTTCGTATTTTGTATATTTTAGCCCAACCTCTTATTATTTGTGAAAGAATCCTTGTATATATATTCAATAAAATCCTAGTCAATTTATTTTAAATGTGTCTTCAATGATCTTTTTTGTATGAAAATTTGTTTATCGTTTTTTGAAGAGTATCTGGCCCAAGTTTGCTGCTTTATTTGGGCTAGTGAATGTTTGTTATTAAGGGAAGCATGTATTGCCCTAGTGATGCTCTAAACTCATTCTGTAGCCCAGATAGAGAGATAAGTAACTCAAGCTTCTGTTTGCCTCGATAATTTACTCACAAATACGATCGTAAAACTGCACATCTCTGTATGTTTTCTAGATATAATCACAATAAAAAGAAGCACTGGATAATGTACCTACAAGCATAAGTACTACATCTAATTGAATTCCTTACATGTGAAAACGTCGACCGTGAACCTGTCTCGCAAAACAGTTTTAATACATGCGTATTATATACCTACTTATCACTCTTTTTAACAGTAGAATCTTATTATGCCCAAGTTCAGGGCAACCTACACTAGGTATGAGAACGAGGTGGGTTTATAAATCCAACCGCTATGGCCTACGTAGTACCTACTACCTAGTGGCCTCATCAAGTTGGCGTTGTATGTTGTTTTAACGAGGAGAGTTTGTGTAGCATCTTCGTAATCAAGTCGGCAAATAACGTTTCGAAAACGGGCGGCGTTTTCTTTTCTATCTGGAGGTCTCTCTAACGCGATCCATGATAAGGTTGTGTAGGTATTTAAGTCGGGGCAATATAATAAAATTGATGTCGTTAACTGATCCTGGTATAAAATAAAGGATTTATTGATGTGTAGTAAGTACATACCTACAACGCAACGTAGTGGCAGTGAAAGGAAAAAAATTAAACTGTACCGGATGCGAAGACAGTGATAACCAACGATTGGCTACTGCATACACTTTTCCTTTGTCTCCTTATTAAGACAATTATTGTGCAATAAATTATCTTGATACGATTTAATACATACATAGGTATAGCGTACTTATGTATGGGCTCACAAGATACTTTGAGATTATAAAAATGAAATATAAAAAGCTCCACAAGAAAGTTCATGACACACAAAACATTAAAAGTGTTTTAAGGTAAAAAAAGAAGAATGAATCAGACACGAATTTGAGTTGGGCTGATTGTGATACTTCCGTACGTTGTCTTACATATTATTAAATGCAGAAAGCCAAATATTTTGTCTTTTCCATAGAGGTACCCATGTGAGGTACCTACAAGCCCAAAATCCCGACACAAAGAGTTAAATTTTACTAAGAATTGTCATATTTCTAAATTTAAAAGTCAGACGAGAATTTCAAATAAAAATACCTATAAAACAGTAGTTAATTAAAATCCAAATCAATAAATAAAAATTGTGATGTTTTATTGAATGATTTTTAAACGGACCTCAAACTTTATTGTGGCCAAGCTTTGGGCGGATCTAAGGTGGAGCGATAGGGGCAATCACCACCGCCCCTCTTCAAAACATGATCCTGAAGCAGCAAATTTCCGCCCGATAACTCAAACAATTTAACCACAGTAACCATGTGAATTAAATCTTCTACGCCCCTTACCCCTCTCGAATATCTTTACAAGCCTGTAATCTAAACAATTTTAAACCCCATATGACCCTTTAATCTAAAAAACCATTTTAAACCTCACAAACTGGAGACCAGTTAGCCAGCAAACACACTTGAGTTTTTGTACCTTCTTTTACTATCGCCTCCACCCTAAGAAGACTTATTATAGTCCACTACTAGTCAAAATTGTCCTGGTCTAACTTGATGTTTGTTGAGCTTCTTTAGCGTTGGACATAGATAGTCAATTGTACATTTTTTGTCAGAACAAACATTACCGAATTGTCCAAATTATTATGCATTGAAAAAAAAATATATATGTAAATCACTACATTGGTACTTATAATAATTCATTGGAGAAACCTTTGGGGAAGAATTACTTTTTTATTCTGTGCAATTTTCTCCAATGTTCTCACAAGTTTAGCTAGGTAAGTACCGACCTACGCGACCAGTCGGACAATAAGGCCCAAGAATTGTATCAACAAGGAGAGGTTTGAAATAATTCTGAAATCATTTATATTGAAAATTAATTCTCATTAATTTTCAATATAAATGATACCTTTAAATTTACACGGTTAAATAATAAAATTATCGGTTCTAACTACAATATGGGAAGTACGAAGGAGTGCTGCGGGAAATGCAAAAAGAAAATTTCGAATAATGAATGCATTGGTTGTGAAGGAATTTGTCAAAAATGGTTTCACGCAAACTGTGTGTCAATCACAAAGGCAGAACTGGAAATGATAACAAAGATCACAAATCTCAAGTGGATGTGTGATGTGTGTAATGACCAATATGTCCATATGGTTGATAATTCTGTAAAGAAAATCATGCAAGAAACAATGGAATCAATGAAGATTACAATGGAGCAAATGATGGCGAAGAAATTAAATGAAATCCTGAGGAAGAATGTGAACTTGTGGAAACCAACAACTGAGCACAGGGTAACATATGCTGATCGAGTCAAGGAGCCTAGTCAAGAGGTGCTCATTGTTCACCCGAAGAAAAATCAAACCAGTGAGAAAACGAAGGAGGATTGTCAAGCAAAGCTGGACCCAACCCAAATGAAAGTTGGAATTGAGAACCTCAGGAAAATAAGGAATGGTGGTATTGCCATAACCTGTAAGACTAAAGATGAAATTCTGAAGATAAATACTGAAGTCCAATCAAAGATGGGGAAGGAGTATGAGGTTAAAATTCCAACCTTGAAGAAACCAAAGATAAGAATATTTGATTTGGAGGAGATGACAGATGAAGACTTATTAGAAGCCATAAGGAACCAGAATCCTCAGATTGTCAAGCCGGAATCGGAGCTGGAAGTGAAGATAAATAAGAAGGCTAGGAAAGCATACATGGTGGTCATCGAACTGGATCCTCAAACATTCGAGAGGGTCATGGAGGAGAAAAAGCTGAAGATTAAATGGCAACGGTGCCAAGTTAATGAATATCTAGGGATCTCTCGATGCATAAAATGTTATTCATATGACCATTGGAATGCTGAATGTGACAAGGAAAAGAGGTGCTTGAAATGTGGGGAAGAACATATGGCAAAAGACTGTAAAGCTGATCAATTAAAATGTTCAAATTGTGTTAATGCAAATGAAAAGCTGCATCTTAACTTGGATGTTAGGCACAGTGTACTCAGTACTGAGTGTCCAGTGTACCAAAGGAGAGTGAGCATGAAAAGGAGAGCAATAATGTATAAAAATATATAGCAACCACCGAGGCAAGATAATCAGGATAATGGAGGTGTCATTGTCTTAAATGTTGATGGTTTGATAGCTAAGAGAGACATGATTTCACTCTTTATGTTTGAAACTAAACCAATATTGGTGATAGTTGTTGAATCTCATGTAACTAAAGATGATGAGGATGCGCTAATTAACATTGACGGTTACTCATGTATTAGGTGTGATTCATATACTAAGCATACAGGGGGAATTGTAATGTATGTTGTTGAAAACTTGTCATTTGAAGTTGTAAAAAGTGATGTGAGGCAGAGAGACTGGTGGATATTAGCTATTAAGTTATTTATTGGATCTGAGTTAATAGGGACATTTGCAGGGGTTTACAGATCACCAAGCTGTAGTAAAAGTGAATTTTTAGATAGCTTTTCATTGGTTATGGAAGAAATTTTGGACATGAGCCAAAAAGAATGTACAATTGGGGGGGATTTCAATATAGATTGGTTCAAAACAGATGATTATTATACAAATAGACTGAAATCGTCTATATATGGGGCTGGTTTAAAGCAAATGGTAACTGAAGCAACTAGAATCACCAAAGACAGTGAAACTTTGATTGACCTTGTGCTTACTGATAATAGGAATTTAGTATGTACGGTTTTACATGAACCAAGGCTTTCTGATCACAGTATGATTCATTTTAAAGGAGTGTTAAATAGATACATTGGTAAAAGAGAAAAGTTTTTAATGAAAGGGAAGATTGATTACAACAAGTTATCTGATGTACTGGAACAAAGATTGAGAGAAACTACAGATGTAAATGGAATGGATGTAGGAATTGAAACTGGGTATAATATTTTGAGAGAGACGATAATTCAAAGTGTTCAGGCGTCTAGGAGGCCAGATATATGGGTGAATAAACAGCCATGTCCATGGTTTTCACCAGAAATTAAGGATTATATGAGGCAAAGAGATATAGCATATGGTAGATTTTTGTTATTGAAGGAAATAGGCCAGGGGTCAGAAGAAGCATGGAATCTGTACAAACGGTGTAGAAATAACTGTGTAAATTCATGGAGGGAGGCAAAGAAAGAGTATTATGAAGATAGCTTTCAAAGACTAAAGAATGAACCAAATAAACTATGGAAGCACTTAAAAACTTTGTACCAAGCTAAAACAAAAGAAATGAAATATGTTGTATTTGAGGATGAATATGTATTTAATGCCCAGGAAGTGGCAAACAGACTTAATCAATATTTTGTTAACAGTGTCAATGAAATTGTTGCAAATATACCTAACACAAATGGTTATGAATTGATTGGGAGGGTGCAAGATGTTAGTCTAAGTAAATTTCCTGAAGTAAGCATACTGGATATTGAAAGGATTGTACATAATTTAAAGAATACAACTGGACCCGATGGCATTAGTAGTGAAATTATGAAAAAGTTGTGGCCAATAATTGGTGATAAAATAACAAATATTATAGGAGAGTCCCTCACTCAAAGAATGTTACCTAGGACATTAAAAACATCGGTTGTTGTTCCTATTACCAAGGTTAAAGGAAGTGCAAGGTGTAATGATCTCAGACCCATTAATACTCTCCCAATAATTGAGAAAGTTACTGAGACTGTAGTATATGAAACACTCCTAGAATATGTTAAACAAAATGACATGATAACAGAGCATCAATCAGGATTCCGAGAAAAGCACAGTACTGGGTCAGCGCTACAGTTGGTAATAGAGGAATGGTTAAGAGCGATTGACAAAGGAGAAGGAGTAGTGGCAGTATTCTTGGATTATAAAAGAGCTTTTGAGACAATTAACAGGCCCTTGCTATTGAGGAAATTGAGAGATTTGTATAGAATTACTGATCAAGTATATGAATGGATAGATGATTACTTAAGTGAAAGGTATCAGACTGTGCGTTTTAACTCTAATGTATCTAAAGAGGAGGAAGTCATACATGGGGTTCCACAAGGGAGTAAGTTGGGACCATTGCTATTTATACTGTATATAAATGACCTACCTGGGGTACTTGAACAATGTAGGATACATATGTTTGCTGATGATACTTTAATATACATGAGTGGGGAGAATGCTCAAAATGTTGTCAATGTGATCAATGAAGAATTGAATGTAGTTTGTGAATGGCTGTGCAAGAACTATTTGGGGATAAATGTGCAAAAAACAAAATGTATGGTGCTGGGGAAGAGGGGATTCAGGGATGAGACAGAGGCCGGACACACAGTTGTACTTATGGGTTCTAGTCTGGAGTGGGTAAAGAATTACAAATACCTTGGAGTTATTATAGATAATAGTTTAAGTTTCAAAAACCATGTTGAATACATTAATAATAAAATAGCAAAGAAAGTTAATCTCTTGTACAAATTACGAAAAACACTGTCAAAAACGGCCAAAGAATTGTTATTTAAGTTACTCTTGGTTCCTCATATAAGATATTGTTCTACTATTCTATCTATGATAAGCAAACGAGAACTTGGAAGTGTACAACGTAATTTTAATCGCGGAATGAGAGCAGTATTAAATAAAAGGCGCAGTGAAAATATCGGCTCAATGTTAAAAGAGCTAGGTTACTTATCTGTTGAAAATGAAATCAAAAGGGATGTGTTAACATTTATTTATAGATTGGAACACAGCCTCCTTCCAGTTTATTTAGACTGTCTAGTCCAAAAAAACTCAGATGTTCACAATTATTCAACAAGGCAAGCAAGGAACTTCCATTTGGAGCCTGTCCATAGCAGAAAAGGATTAAAATCATTGTTTGGAAATGGACTTGTATTGTATAATATGCTGCCAGAAGAAATAAAAGAAGCTGGGTCAATAAAGACATTTAGGGATAAAGTTGGGATATGGTTGGAGAAAAAGACATAGTTGTTGTTAGTGATTGTAGTGCTTTAGTTAAGATTATGTCTTAAAATTGAATTGTTGCTGATGGGGTATGCAATTATTTTTGTTAATGTTTAAGGACTGTGATTTTATATTAGCTGTCAGTGGAAAATGTTGGATTTGTAAATTTTATTAGCCGTAGGCTATTTGTTAATAATTAATAATTAATAAATAATAATACTTTTGTTCATTTCTGAGTGCCAATAACGCCACAATATGGAATAAAATGATTAGACACTAACGGAATTGTTCCAACATATCAAAATATTAAAGAATAATACATCTAAAATATATGAGAGTCTGCTCTCTGTTCATGAGGACCTAAATAGCTCCTCGAACTCGGGAAGCGACTAAAGTCTCAAGAAAAGAATGATTAAAAAGAATTCTGGATCCATCCTTGGTTCAAGACTTAAAATTGTCCTGGTCTAACGTTTCACTTTTTTTTTTCAATCTTCTCATTAAAATTTAGGTATTGTAGATAAATACCTACATGATTTGCGACAAGGCCGAAAATGTGACACAGAGTTGTGTCAGCACAAATGGGTTTGAAATACCCTGATCTCAATCTTCAATACTCAAAAGATACTTATAGGCTTTTTTGATTACTTACAGGACGTGCAATGAAGAGACAGTTCAGTAACTTAGATGTTCCATCACATCAAAATTTTAAAAATTATTAAACCCTATTATACTGATTTGACTGAGTTGGTGGATGTTGAGATGAGGTTCTTATCTCAAAATGTCAGAGTACTAAAATAATTAATTTCAGTGTTTTGCAATGGGAAACTCCAATTGATACCAGGATAGCTTTGGCATATTGAAATCTTGATCAAAACCAAGAAAAATAAATTAGCATCATTTTGTTTTTCAGATAACGATATTTAAAAAACTTAAATGATATAGAGGGATACTTATGAGTCTAATATCTGGCTAAATTACATTATAGATATTTTTTTCAACTCCTGGGTTTGTTATTGGAACGTTCTTTGCTGTATGTAGGTAAGTAAGTATTAATCTGTTAATTAATGCGTAAGAATTAATCTTTATTGAATGATTGTACGATATATAAACTGCACGAATCCTATAAATCTTAGCGTGGAAAAAGCAGCTAGTCCGGAGCAAAGTAATTAAACTGACATTAAATTTGCCACTAAGCAACTATGTTCTCGACTGGAAACTTATCACGTCCCGATGGCTGATTGTGTTTAAAAATTAATTTCATACACATGTATAAAACCGCAGTTATAACGTCATTATGACGGTAGCAAAACACCGCTAATAGCTAATGCTATTCCTTATTTGAAAACATGCCATTCGTAGCGTACATGTCACACATTGCCCGCACGCCGCACTTTTTCTTACGCAACAATTATTAACTGTCACTGAATTAATGGCAAATAGTAGCTCTCTATGAGAGAAAAACATACGTAAGACGATCAACTAATTGCAAACGTACACATCAACTTGGCATAGAAGAACGGATTATAGCAGGTAACTACCTACATTTTTTTAATTAAAGGTGTTACGTACCTATAATAATAATATTGGAAAGCCAAAATATCAAGCAATGATTCATAGAAATTACAAAAAGGATAAGAATCAATACGAATAGTAAGCTAATATCAAGTGGTAATAACAAGCCGATATGTTGAATAAAATAGATTCAACATCATGTGGTGATGAATGGGAAGAATGGAAAATGTGCACTGAAGAGTGGTACATTTACATCTTTAATAATTGTGCAAAGAAGATAGCACAAAATCTGTATGGTGTTGATGAGAACTAAGATCTGATATTAAATTATTGATCAAGAACATATGTTACAAGAACATTATTTAAGCATCTCTAAAGCATAAAAATCAAAATTTTCGTTCGAGGTGGGTCGTCTAAGATTACTGCAGAAATGGATCGAGAGGTAGTTTCTGAGTAGCTTCAATGGGGCATTTTTCGATATATGGTACCATAACCAAGTTGATTAATTTGGTTTTGGCTCTGAACACTGAATTTTGAAAAATCGATTCTCATATTAGATTCTTACATTCATAAAAGGAAAAAAGAAGAATAGTAGATGCACTTGAAGTAAAATAAGTTAATGCTAAGTCGTATTTTTTAATGAAAAATATTGAAATTAAGAATATCACAATGAATGTTATACTCTAATTCAGCACACTCAAATTGGTCAATTTGTTCAGAAGCGTTCCGCCTTTTTTATAAGGGTCCGTAAGGCACAAGCCCAGGGCTCCCGACATGACAGGGATTCCAAAATGCGGACAATAAAAAATAGGAGTTCAATATTTAGTTCAACCTTACTCAGAATTGTTACATTTCTAAATTTAAATGGAAACCAAAAATCAAATATTTCCTAAACGGTGAGAAAGTTTTTCTATTCGAAAATATTTAAATTTCAATCACTAAATACAAATAAAAACTGGTGGATGTTCATTTTTCTTATATTACTTTTTAAAAGGACCCCACACTATATGTGCCTAAAGCATACGCGGATCTAAGTTGGGGCAATAGGTACAATCACCCCCTTCCCCTCTTTAAGACTTGACCCAAACGTATGGCTTTTAAAATAATGCTCAAATTTCTGTAAAGTTAAAATTTCCAATAACTTAATGAATTTAAAAACAGTAAGGCTGTAACCCAAATCTTCTATAACCTTTATGATTATTGCAGAAATTAATATAGGGATCGTTCCTGAGGAAAGATTCAATGGGACATTTTTTGATTCCATGGCCAATTTTTGCACCAACAGGGGGTGTTAAAATTGATTAATATGGTTTGGCTATTGTGGCTAATTCTTAACCAATCATTATTGAAACATAAGTACATGGAAGAAAAAAGGAAAAAGTTTTACAATAGTAGATACACATAAATTAAAATAAGTTATAATCCTGAGTCATTTTTTAGTCATAAATACTTGTGAGAGTGAAATTCTAATTTAGTACATACACTTAAATTAGACATAATAGTCTTATGTTTAAAATTGATGAAAAAATTGGTCAACTTGACATTCCTAACGAATAAAATAACCATTGACGCCTTCTTCAAAAACACCCCTCCTCAAAATATACAGAATTCTTAGCATAACCAATCTACGTGGGTTTGTTTAAAAAAACTTAATTTGAATTAAAACTCAAAATAGTTCAATTCTCATTATTTACCTCTACTATACGATTATCTATACATTATATACTTACAGATAACAAAACAATGAAATTTACATAAATATTATATACAGTAGAACCTTGATAACTTAAACCTCGATAACGTAAAAACCTCTATAAATTCATAAAATTTTGTGTTCCCTTCCCCTCGGAGTCCAAAACCTCTTTTACTTAAAATTTGAACCCTCTATAACTTAAACAAATAATTTGGGCATCGCACCTCAGTAAGTAATAAAATTAATGTAGAAAGTGTGAATTGTTTGAAACAAAAAAAAATTATAACCCACTTTTTTAAGTAGAATAAAATAAACTTGAATAAACGTACCTTTAACCCTAAAATAAAGTATGTATGTACATAATAACATTTCGAAGTTTCATTTACATTGAACTTAGCTCGTCTATCTCTATAATTCCTAAACAACGCTCATAAACGGACCTCTGTAAGTAAAAATATAAACCAATAAAAACTCCTTAAACCCTTAGTAAGTAAAAACCTCAATAACTCAAATTTTTCAACGTTTCTCTTGGTCTTTATCTTATCGAGGTTCTACTGTATAAATATATATATATATATACTTTTGTATAATTAGTATACAATCACAATACTTACCTACCTACTGTAGCACTCATTCATTCTTCGCTGACCTCGTGATACTTACCGACTTCATTAATTGTATTATCAACAGTTACATTAGATATCATTCCTATTTTTCTACAGGTACGGACTTAGAACATGTAGGTATTATGAATTACGTTTTACATGGGTAGGTATTTAAGAATCGTTTTTCGGCAGTTTATCTTGTCTTTTATTTTACTTACTATCTTTTGTGCTTCTTTAAATATTTAAATATATTGAGAATACTTAAGGAACATCCATTAATTAAAAGAGACATTTTTCTTATAACTTAGACTCCTACCTCTCCCTCCCCCAATCAGGGCCGGACCTACCATATGGCTTTTTGGGCTTCAGCCCAGGGCCCCGTGGATTCAAGGGGCCCCCAGCTAAATCAAGCCAAAGTCAAAAATAGACGATAATGCGAAAGAATCCATATAATATTATAATATAAATCAAATATTTTACTGTCTCATTTTTTTCTGTACTTTGAGTAATTAGGTGGGCCCCTAAGTAGTATTAGCCCAGGGCCCCTAAACTCACGGTCCAGCCCTGCCCCCAATCAAAGAAATATTTTCAATTGCACCCTCCCTTTAAATGAAACTTTGTTGTGTCCCTCCGCCTCTACGTTTAGCTCACATAAATAAACACTGTATATCTAGTAACTTGATAGGCACAAAATCGAAACACCAATTTATTTTTCTTATCTTATCTTATACCAATTTAACATTAGAATAGGTAAGTACTACCTGATTTTATAAATTTCTTTTGTTAAAGTTGGAGTTGTTTATAAATAACGATGATATTTGGATATGTCGCAATTTTTAATAGTTATCTAGTAGTTATATACTATTTTTACTTCGTAATTATCTACTTACAGAACACTTATTAACGTCAAATCTAGAACATTCAAGGATAGCATACTGTCATAGTTGCCCTATCAATGGTCCGCAATGTGGGCGGGTCGAGTATTCGCGTGAAGTGTTATTGCGCGAAAGGCGGAGCATATGCTCGAGGATTATTTATGCCTCTGCGCAGACCGAGATCAGAGCTCATAATAATAAGGGTTTGAAATATCTTAACGACGGCGATAATAATGAGAAGGGAAGGATTCACATCCAATAATGCATTCACAACAACATTAATTAATAAAAAAAAAACAATAAAAACAAAAAAGTTTCCTGGTGCCCTTTACCGTAACACGCCACTGCAAAAGGTAAAGAAAATTTTCCCTATTTAGCAGATACTTAAAAATAAAATAATAACCTACTTATAAGTGCAACCTTTTACGAGAACAAAAAAAAATACCGATTAAGTAAATAAATACACCTTTTTTAAACCCAAAATAATCTCTTGAAGTGGACTATTTTGATACGAAAATGTTATAACTGATAAACTTCTGATGGATTAATTAAGATCAAAGCAAACAACAAACACAATAAAAAGCCGCTTAAAAAAAACAAGCGATATTGTTTATTTAGCAATAAGATATAAGATAACAGAAAGACGTAACTTTTTGAGAGTCCTACTCTGTATTTACATTTACTTATTACTTACTTGATTTAGTTACAATCATAACAAAAAAGTCCTGACTTAAGCATTACGCGATAGCTGATTCTAAAAACAGTAAATTAACACGTACACTACAAAAATAAAATTGCTACTTATTAAATTTTCGATGTTGACTGTATCACATCCTTTGTTAGTTATCATTATCATGTAAGTAGGTACGTAATACAGGTGAACTTAAATAGTATACATGTAGGTACATTATCATATACTTATTTATGTAAGTGAATGATTATGGGATTTTATTGTTGCGGCAAAATGTAACCTATATTGTGTATCTTACAATAGATACCTAAATGATAAAAATATATTGCTTTAGGTGGAAATTTTATGATTTAGATATTATAAATAGATAGATATATATTTAAGTTGGTAAATTAATGTTAGAATTGAAAATATATAAAAATTGTTTTGGTTTTTATTGGGGAGATGTGATTATTAAAAAGATTCAATTACGTATTACTTACTGCGCAGATATTGAGATTCATTGACTAAATAATCATAAAAAGTCCCGTCGTTATTTCACGTTTATCAAGCTAGCACGACAAAGTTATTTTTCCGATTTCTGACTTGCACTATAATTTGTCGCTAATTTGTTACCAAATCCAAAAATTTGTCGCTCGTGCCGTTTAGCCATAATCAGCTGTAGTGCTAGCTTGATATCAAGCTAACACTACATATAGCGTATCTCGAAAACGAAATGTCGTAGGATATTACTGTAAAGGCCATAATTTGTTTTCAAAGAATTTGTCGCTAGTCGGATCTCCAACTGATAAGCAAAAACTGCTGGAAAACCATCAAACAATTAATCAAGGAGTTATTTGTTACATTTGTTTTAAGAGATCGGCTTTATTTACCCCATTTTTTTTTAATTAGGTTTTCCCTGTTTCCCCCAAGTTAGACAACACGTTACCTTTCAAAGAGGTAGATGGCTTTCTAGCAATTTTTTGCATATCAGTTAGAGATCCGACTAGCGACAAATTTTTTGAATGTGTCATCTTTCAGCGACAAATTATGGTCTTTACAGTAATATCCTACGACTTTTCCTTTTCGAGATACGCTATGTGTAGTGCAAGCTTGTTAAGCTAGCATACCAGTTGATTATGGCTAAACGGCACGAGCGACAAATTTTTGGATTTGGTAACAAATTAGCGACAAATTATAGTGCAAGTCAGAAATCGGAAAAAAAACTTTGTTGTGCTAGCTTGATATAAGTCGTTATTTCGCTTATAGAATTAAGGGATAACTACTCGCAAAAAATTAGCGTTATGGCAATTCTAACTAAATAGGAACAGTATTTGTCACTTTGGTATATGTATCTTTTTTATTTACAGGTCCCTTCCCTCTTCCCACCTGTTAGTTTAGGGTATGCCTGGCATATTTTTAAGCTAACATTCGTAATTTTCAGAAAATGTTTGCTTCCGGTTTCTAACCAGTGGCGGCTATTAATTGATAATACAAAATTTAAAAATATAAATCGTTTTCCCACTAAACATTTAAGAAATTTGCAAACTTACTATCCGGATATGTTTACAAAAATATAACAATATATTGTATTTTTATTTTTCAACTCTTCACCTACTTTTGAAAGTACGAGCCGCCACTGTTTCTAACAAGCAAAACTGTTAGAAACAAAATACAAAAGCTGACTGATTAAAACATATTTTAAACCATTAATGGTTTCTAGAAAAAAGCGCCCTAACTACTTAATTATTTCGTTTGAATTTAAAGCGGAAAAAGGCAAACGAATACTCTTTCACCCTTCTCTACTCCCAAGCCTTGCTTGCCACAATATTGTTCCCCACTGTAGACACTAGAGTAATAGTCTCTATTGGATTGTTGCTAAACGCGAACGCCGCCGCGATCTTATAGTGTAAACGTATCTTTAAAATGATTTTCACATTATGAATTCTTTGATGAATGCATTATGAATAGATAGAACATTGAAACCCTGAAATTCCACAAACAAATCTTCAGTTATTAAAGAGAGTTTCTACCTGACGATAAGATAACAGCTTGGGATTCGAAACGCGTTTTAGATCATTAAAATTTTTATACAATTTCTGGTTTTCATTGTTCTATTCTGTTTAATTCTGCAGTACCTACTATATTTTTGAATTTTATTAAAAATATAAATCTCAAAAAAATATTTAAGTATATTAAAGCATTTGATTATTGTCATTAGTTCTTATTATTTTTGGAAAATGTGCAATAAAACACTGAGTCATTAAATTGAATTGAATTATGACTCAGAGGACAATACAAAATTACAACATTAACGATGTATAATTAAATTCTAATATATAAGGTAAAAGAAACTAAATAACTGTTAAATAAAATCGACAGTCATTTGGAGGTAATTTTTAAACAATTTAAATTTTTAGGGTAACATGAGTAGGTATTTTTCATGTAGCTTCATGGTTATCATAACGTACCAACAACCAGTAGGTATATTGCACTTTTAAAATGTATATAATGTTTGATCAGTTTATTAGACCACACATTATTTACCAATTTATGTATTATGAGTCATATTCACCTGATAATTAAGGAAAAATGACCTTAAATTAACCACTGTAACTATTTATTTTATAATAAAAACTTGTTCGTAAAATACTTATAAAGAAGGTATAGTTAGAAGTTGTATTGTTATTGTTTATTATTTTGATAGATAAGTATTAGGTAGATGTTATAATAGCTGAGTCATTTTCTAATCAACTATGTTGCAATTTAATGAGTTAATTTTCCAGAAACAAATTGCTTCATTAGCATAGGACTTAACTTGTTGTACTACTAGTTAATTAGATATTAATCGCTGTAAAATTCATAAAAGAGTGCAAATGTTAATTAAAAAGAAAATTAGAAATAAAGTTACCTAATACATTAAGTCGGATTAGATAGGTGTAAAAATAAATGTTAATTTTAATTGGAAACAGTGAACATGTACAAGAATTGCAAATTCCAGAAATAAAAAAAGATAAAAGAAACATTGTTTTTTGGAAAAATACCATGAAAGTAAAAATATACAAATTTTCCATTATTTTTGCGAATGCTAATAAAAATATTAAAATAATGAATTGTTAAATACTTTACTAGAAAGTAAAAGAATAGAGAAAGAAAGAAAGGAAAAAATCAATGAGGGTAAAAATATTGAAAGATAACGAATCGTATCGTATCTATAAAATATGAGTAATCTTTTACAAATTATCTGTCAGTTTTATATCTACCTATTGAACATTATAACAAATGGCCGTCTTTCCATTGAGTTCAATTAATTTTTTATTCCCACGAATCAATGCATCCAAAAACAGGCTCACGTCCAGCATACCTGGACAAGAGTCCTCTTCTATATCCTTAACATATGGACAGTTGCTTAATATGAAATTTTGAAAAATAGCCCGTCAAATATCTACTGGCCAAAATAAACTTTTTTTGTTTAACTAATGTACCGTGGTATTTAAAAGATAAATTATGGTTACTTTAAATTGTCATAATAAGAAACAATGGTTCACTCTTATTTGCGTACAACCTACCTTGCCTACATGCCCAAAAATTTCAAATAAACTTAACTTTATATAAGTAGGTACATAGAGATAATGTATACGTATATTTAAATGATGCAAATAGAAACTATTTTGCAAAAAGGAGGTAAGGGGCTTATCGAAGCAATTACTTTAAATATCTACAAAAAAAATGAATGAAATAAATAGGTACATATCAAATTTTCATAAAAAATGTCTTACATCGTGAAATTAGATTAACAGTAGAAATAAAAACAAAATAAAATCAAACCTAAACAAATGACAACAAGGAAACCACAAAAAATACTATTTTTAAACCAAAATTTGTTTAATAAACGTCTTTGCAAAAAATAACAGTGTAGGTAAATATAAAATGGTATATAGGTATGTAAGTGAAAATTGCATTTTTTTATTATAATATTACAATTGCGAAAAAAGCAACATACCTATATACTAAATATTTATAATACATAGGTAAATCTTATTGAGTAGAATTTTGTACACAAATTGGAGTAATCTACAGATAGTCGCAGGTACAAATCACCCTTACTTGTATCTACACAAATTGGTCACTTTTTCTAATTGTACGTAAATAAGAGAACACGAAATATAATTTAAGTAGTCCTATATTTTTAAGAAATTATACAGTGTTGTAATCAAATTAACAACATAATTAACTAATAGTTTTATTTTTCCAAATTTATCTTATTTACAGTGGACTCTCATCCAGAGACCTATGTGCGTAAAATCCATTTTGTATACGTATCTATCGTCTGTCGTTGAACAAGTTGTACCTACTGAAATATATTAATAAACTTCGTAATTCAATCAAATATACGTGCAATGGCCATTAGGTATTTACTTATTATTAATTTCTCTTTACATAAATATGGTGAATAAATTATGAACAAAAAAAACAAGAAATATAAAATACTCCTAATTATAAGTAAACTCCACTTTCGTCCATTGCATAGCATAGGTGCAAGTGAAGTATATAACTAATAACCGTAACTTGCACGACAAATATCTCAAGATGTTTTGTGCAATTAACAAGATTTAAATTCCGAGAAATAGTCGCAATGTACTAGGTAAGTATGTGTTTACATACATATACCGACATATGTAAATATGTACGTATATTCTATGGCAACGTGAACATGCCTAATAGTTAGAAATGCAAACAGTTTCTCGAACAAATAAGCTTCTCCAAATGTCAATAGGTAGATAGGTACCTACTATACCTTCAGACTACAGTATGTACCTACTAAATGTATCTATAGTTAGAGTTAAGGAGTATAAAGGTACCGTCTATTGCCACCTTCATATGTACTATACCTATTCAATTGTTAAATTATAGATAATTAATAAGTAGATATGTATAACTGATTGAAGCTTATGCGCCCTGTATTCATAAAATATATTTTTTATTAGCCCAAAAGGTTTGCTGCCGTATGAAGTACACAACTTGCTTTATGTAGGTACTTATGAGTGAGTTTATGTCCATCGTAAATAAGCAAATCCAAAATGGATCTCGTGTATCATCCTCATCTGGACATGTGCCGGAAGTCAATTTTGAGAAACTATTTGAACTTTGTAATTGATTTATGTAGTAAATAATATCTAAAGGTCCGTTTCAAAAAAAGTTTTGTGTACACTACAAATTTGTTTCGCTAAAGAAAATAATCCACCTGAAGAAGCTAAATTTTTAGTGAAATAATCATTTGTAGATAAACATTTATTGAAATTTAAAAGTAGAAAGTGTTATTATTAAGGTATTCAATATGTACCGGTTTCAACAAGTAAACGGCTTCCAACTTCTTATAACATCCCTTATTTGACGTGCTTTCAAAATTATTATTACATACCTATTGCTAAAATCATATTAGGTAGTTAGTTGTCAAACATATATTAGGCATGCAAAGGACCCTTGTCGAGGTCTGCTCCTCGTGGTCCTTTCTGGATAGACTTTTATTACCCTTCTACAGTAATAATTCAATTTGAACAGTTCAAACACCACACTAAACTTATATTTTCTGGTGTATATTGGGTAATTTTCAGGGGGAAGCTTATGAAAAACTATAAAATAGTACCTACCTAGGTATCTATCATTTTTAGTCAATACATATATCTGTATAATTAATAACAAGCTAAAATAGTTTGAAGGAGTTCTTCCCTAGTACCTTAAGTCGTATTTAAATATCCTATTCCATTAAATTAAAAATGGTATGAGCCTTTACCCTTCATTACAAATCAGTTCAATAATATTTAATTAACATTTCTCTGGTAAGTAATAAAATCTATTCATTCCGCTGAACAGATAGAATGTAATGTTACCCAAATTGTCTATTTAGTATTCTTGATTCATCCGTTAGATTTGTGAAGTTTACATTATAGATGTTATATCAACAATTTTATCGTTATCTAATAGTCTTCAAAAGCTTATCAACGGTTGTAAAAGAAGGCCGCAAAATAACATAAATAACGGCGTTAGTAAAAGCTATGAAAATAATAAACCCAGTGAGAAGAATCGAATTAAGTTGCTTACGGCTGCGCTTTGCAAACCCTTTGCGTATTTGAAATATGTCTAGGAACCAGAATACAACACACACGCTTCGTTTTTATGGTTATGTTATAACTTAAGTTTAGGTATGAAGATATATACCTACAGAAAGACATAGCCATATAAGGGGAATCTCCACTACTGGTAAACATATAAAGATGTTAAGCTTTTACGTGTAAGTACTGAGTGAGTCATTCATTACAAGAGTTTGCGGGGACCAAAAAGGTGTTTACTAGAATTATATGTAGGAAACTAGTACAATAACGTTACTAGGACGACCATGAAGCTTACAATAGATACATTAAGAGGGTAGCAGGGTTGAATGAGTTGAGCGTTGAGAGTTTGGAGAGATAGAGTGAGAGCGCAAGTACCTGGGAATTCGGCGATGCTCGGAAGCCAAACTGGGACATGGTGCGCCCAGCGCCGTGATACACTCACTGAGTCGTCGCCAGAGGAAGCATGGCTTCCTGCACGCACTGCATTATACACTTAGGTACCTTCGCGAAACTAGCAGTCTTTAAACAATATTACACTGCCTGTACGACACGTATCCTACATGCCTTTGACAAGGATATCGCCACGTGGTCGCGGGTCGCGATACTTTTGTTGTCTTGTTAAATGTCGGTAAAAATACGGTAGCAACACCGACCGAGTTCGATTACAACGCACCAGGTGATAATTGCGGTCGGCTTCTTTCTGCCACGGCTTTGGATTTTTGCAAGGTCTGCCCAGTGGGAGGAGCGGAGTGGGGGTATGGAAGGGGGTCGGCTGCGGTCTTGTCTTGTTTTTGCCACCGACAGAACGCGACTACTGATGTCACGGAATTCTTTTAACGGCGACAAATTGTCGCGATCACACAACACAAGCGCAGTAGTCGTGGCGGCGGTGTGTAAAAAATCGCCGTTGTTTCCAGTAGAGAGGGAGACCGCGGTATTCCTCCGGGGACGACAGGGCCCGCGTTTCTGAGATGCATTTTTGCGGCCTCCCCTTAACAGACCGATTGATCCACCACCACTAAAAATCGCGCCCTACTTCTTTTTCTGATCCCCTCCCGTTGCGCTTTTTTCCCCTATTTGGGGCAGGCCGCCAGCAGATTGAAGAGCGACCGACGGACCGCCTTGCCCCGCCTCTTCGTTTCACCCAATCCGACGCTTGATGGATCGACCGCGTGCTCACGTCATATCGTGACGTCTCCACGATGTTCGCACCTCGAACACTGCCGGTCAGCTGGTTTATCGATGTTGTCTTGTTCTTTCGGGGTTCGAACTACACTTGTGTGTACTATTACAAACGATAATGAGATTTGCTGTCGCCCGCCTTCCACGAAAACTCATTTGCTACTGAAAGTAAAAACTCCCTTTCATTCACGCCTTATTCACTCACTACTAGGTACTACTACTACTTCCTTTCAATGTACCATCTTTTCTTTTTCTTTCATAATTCCTATTCTGTCAATTGAACTTATCAATATAATAAATAATAATAGGCTGAGAAGCCCTCATAAATCGGAGTTAAGTTTAGGAATTGTTTTTCCTCCAACTACATACACATTTCTATATAGGTGTCCCACTTATTTTTATGTAATGTCTAAAATATTATCTCTATAATATTGGATGGGAATAGGCGGAGCAGTTAGGCCCCCACTTATTTTTGGCCAATGTATTCCTACATGATGTTTTTTAAGTGTTGAGTAGGAAGAGGAGGAGAAGCAACCCTCAGTTATGTATGACGAATTTTTAACCACTCATTTTCATACCTACATATTTTTACATAGGGGCCGTTCATAAAATACGTTCGCATACAGGGGGGGGAGGATCTTGCTGAGTGTGATAAGGGGGACAGGAGGTCTACGGCATCGTGACGTTCGCCGTTCATCAAAAAAATTTACTGAATTTTTACAGAATCCCTGGACTTCTGATAAATAGAAATATTATTTATTTGTTCGTTGTAAAAAATATTTATTAATTTATTTACCTAAATTTTATTATGAAAATAAAATAAATATTTGTGACTGTCAAAATTTGTGTATTATCAATCAAAATTTATCATGTTCAGGGGGGGTTGTATAGTTTTTGTGACGCAATATTTACTGGGGGGTCACAGAAAGTGTGACACAGAGTGACAACCGGGGGGTAAAGCTAATTTTAGCGTGACGTATTTTATGAACGGCTGCATATATAGGTATGTATCTACACTCATTTCGATAAAAAAAGTTTCTTCGGATATCAGTAGTGGCACGAGGTGTCAAAGGGCGGAGAAGTTACATCGTAATAATATTAAGAACTCTCATCCACCCACTTCCTGTAATATTTCTATGTATTCATTTATTTCTTAAGCAACGTAATAAGGGGAGCATTATCAGATATATTGAAAAAACGAAAGAATTATTTCTTCAACAGTTAGGAATTGTTTTCCCCTACTTGCACATTTCTATATAACTACCCCACTTATTTTAATGAAGTAGACGTCTAAAAGATTATCTCTGTAATATTGGATGGGAATAGGCGGAGCAGTTATCCCCCACGTATTTTTCTTTTGGGTATTACCTAAGTAGGAAGAAAAGGAGAAGCAACCCCCTCAGTTATTTATAACTAATTTTTATTAACTCGCTTTCTTACAGCTTTTGTACATGTACATGTAATTACATTTCCAATACTTATTTCGATAGAAAAGTTTCTAAGGATATCAGTATTACTGGGAGTTGTAAAAAGGCGGAGTTACATTGTAATATTTGCGAATTCCTATCCACCCACTTGCTTTAGTGATTATATATAGATATATCTATTTTTATTTCTTAAAAAGCGGTATTTGGCAGGTGCAAAAAAGCGAAGGTATGCTTCAGTATTTACCAATCCCATTCACCCAATTACTCCTACATTTATGAGAACCCCACTTATTACCTGTCCATTCCATGTGTAGATACAATTATGTTAAGTGTAACACGTAGCCAGAATTAATAAAAACTTTCTGTGATGTATTTATAGAAAAAGGCAGAGAAATTTACTCTCCAGCATTTACATTTAGGTATTCTTTCATTCGCATGGTAACGCATTCCACTTATTTTTTAGCAAATAGATAGATACTTTTTCGGTAAAGTGGCGGAATAAGGCGGAGGGGCCATTCCATCAGTATATCTGTGTGCTTATTTATTAAATTAATTGAACACGATTCTGAACTGCAAATTTTCTTCCAACAGTTTCGCATTTTTGCCTACCCCACCACATTTTTTTTAACAAAAGAGGTAGGTAACTATGAAAAAATTAATCAGTTAGTGGAAAAGGAGGAGTGGTTACTCTTTCAATTATGAGGAATTCTCCTCCACCCAGCACTTTCTCACACCTTTCTACATCCTCGCTAATTTTTAAGAAACATGTTACTAAAAGGGTACTTACCTATAGTAAACAAAACCATAAAGTCTATAATGTTAATATTTATGACCCCATACGAGTATCCCATTTTGATATACTACACGTACGTGTATATTTGTATAAGCTACCTGCTGTCAATAAAAACCATGACTAGAAAGAGGAGGAGAAGCTTCCCCTCCCAATTCCATAATTACAAGTTTTCATCCATTCAATAACCAACACATTTCTATGTAAAGGTACCCCAGAATCTCACGAGGCACGTGTTTGGTTTGCACCTACTTCGCAAGCAACTTATATGTACTTAGTTGTTCCCTCGTTAGGTATATAGTAGGTAATAACAGACAGATTAATCTTTTCAAAATATATGCAACATAAGAACAAGAGGACATTTTGTGACTCGAGGTGAGATTTTGAAACAAGTAAGTATCTCTACCCCACTATAAAGACATCAATATAGGTATGTATAAAAATCGCAGAATTACCGCTCTAACGTCTACAAATTTCCATTCATCAATTGCTTAAAGAATTTTGTCCAACGGTTACATATTTATATCTGGGAACCCCATTTAATTAATTGGAATTACTCTTTCAATAGATATTTACGAATTTTTCCACCCATTTCCACTTTTCTATATTATACAGCTGCATTTTTCTTGTGAATAGATCCTTACTTCCCCAAGGTTAATTGGCGTGGTGAAACTGTTCAGTAGTTTGTAACAAAAATATCTTTAAAATCAGTTTCCTGATTTACTTACAATTAGTAGATAATGATAAAAATGTTATTTTGTATTTGTTAAGATTATCAGCGCAGAGTGCACTTAATATGTAATTGATAATTATTAAGATATTAATAATACTATTGAAATGAAGTGAGTATATTACACCCTTCACCTTGTAATAATAATTTGTTCTGTGATTTTCAGCAGTTAATGTTCTTTTCAAAATTTAATAATGCACTTTAGAAAACATGCTTAAGGTACCTAAATAATTATCTATACAATGATTACAGATAAGTGTTAAGTATTAAAAATTTGTCATTTTTTCGAGGTAATTTAATAAGTAAGTATAAATAATATAGTTGGATGCAGATATTTTATCGCAAAAGTAAATAATTAGGTACTTCTACACATTAGTGATATACCGCGGCACTTTTGAATAAAGAAATTGCATAAAATACACTTCGTGCAGATTATCTACTGTTTTTCAGAAATTAATTAAAAATCTCATTGATATAATGAACGAGTTTTTATCGAAAGTGGTAAGTGGGTAGGTATTAAACGTAGTGATTATCGTCCTTTTTTTGAGTTCGCTTTTCCCATACAAGGTGATATCGAAGATTTACATGAGCTTAAAATAAAAAGTTTAAAAAAATCCTGAATTTCAACAAATGTGGTGGAGGAGCAAGGAAGAAAAATTGATTAATTTAATTTTCATTTTGCAACTGGGCTTTGTCTTATCATTCACACAAGCATTAAATACACAAGTTGTTAAATAAATACCGTTATTTGGCTCTTAAATATAAAGTAATAACTATAGGGCAATAATTTTTTTATAGTTTTAATTTGTTTTTGTTTTTTAATTACCTATTATTAGGAATTTTAGAAAATTTATTAAATTTAATTTGAATACGGTGTTTAGATAATTTTCAGAATAAATTGAGATTTTTACAAAAAATTCTAAACCTTGGAATTTTTTCAGAAAATTAAACGTTTCGGAGTGGTTCCATAACGTTCAGGAACATTTTATAATTTTCATATATAAGTATCTACACTTCGTTAGTCTGTTAATGAGTCTGGAAAAACAAAAGCTGCCTTACCACCAAACTTTGACATCTATACAGGGTGAAACCAAAAGATCGAAGGAATTCCTATGAGCATGTGTCAAATGTGTTTAATAATCAATGCAAATCGATGCTCCAGCCTTTCTCCAAATCCTGAGTAATTCCACAGGGCTTCTTACATAGTAGTCACAAGAAATCGATAATAATCGAAATTTATGGACAAGTTCAATAGTAAAAATGATTTGTATAGATGTGTACTTATTTTATATGGAGACACTGTCTCTGCAGGAGGAAAACATTTTAATTAGGTGTTATCTAATTAATAAAATTTACTAGATAGGTATACTTAACAAAAAATTGTTTTCATTGACGTCAGTATAACTTCTTGAGGATTTTTGGACCTTTTGGTTTATTTTGACCATAAACATAAGTGAAACTCTTTGTTTTGCTTATAAAGAATCAGTTTGGCCGAAAATTTAAATAATTACTGCTATTTTACCTTCGTATTTGTAGTAAGGTGTTCTTATGAAAATCCTCGCCAAATATATAAACATATTTGCAAAAGCTGTCAAGCCTTGTATACCTATAGACACATGCATACCTACCAATTTATTAACAGATAAGTATTTTATTATGAAGTTAGTTTTAGTTATGAAATTTTATCGACAAAATAATCTATCCCCCGCTCATATGTCATAGCAACGTCCTCGATCCAATCTAGTCGTTTATTTCGTCAGTTCTTCACGTGCTGAACCTTTACTACAAGGCTCGTAAATAACGAAGAGTCACGATCAAGAGGACGAGGAGTAGTTTGCTCTTATAGAGGCTCCAGTAATGGGCTTTCTTGGAACCTAAGAAGAATATTGCCTAAGAACGTATGCATGTGTGTGTATGTGTTTTGTTTTTTCATCGTGTGCACCTACGATCTGGACCAATGAGAGGCTGCGGCGGACGGTAATCAAGAAGGCCATGGCTAATAGCGGGCCTCCTCTCATTAGAGATGCGGACGAGTGACCGCCTCTTTCTGATTACACGTCAGGTGTGACTGATTACCTGAACACCAAGCACCGGAAGTACGCCGTTGAACCCGATAATCCTGTTCCAAGGCGACCACGAGTGTATATAGGTACAGTTTTAATCAGCTCTAGGCATTTGGTGCTCACAGGGTCGCATACGAGTCGAATCTACTAGGTATTTGATTTCCATTGCCAGATATTATCTTGGTAAATTCGGAGTAGTACTGGTCACTAGCTAAATTGGGGCATCTAATGAAGTAATATGAGTTACCTGTATTATGATAAAAAGTGAAAATGGAAGAGGCTAGGGTTATAATTTTACTTTTCTTTTATTATGTGTGGATAAATCAAAATACCACTAACTAAAAGTTATGCTTTGGTTACTTTTAAATAGGTGAAATAAGGGGCGCATACAGTAACCTGCCTGGAGGGGATTGATTACAAAAATTCATCCAAAGGCCAAAAAATATGAAAGGAGGCATCTTACTCAGCTTTTTATTTTTCAAATGTTTAAGGAGTTTGATGTCAATTTTAAGAATTAAGTGCAATAGACGATCGTTCAACTTAATTTAACAATAACCTCAGAAAAACAATTTTGTGTTAAGAGTGGTTTTATTTGCAATTTTTCCGGGAGCCTCTTTTTCCGGCCATTTTCCTGAGGGAATTTTTCCTTATTCCGGTACTGTGGAAGGCAATAGAGATATACTAGAGCCAGAATCAGGGGTAAGAAGAGAGAAGAAAACCGGGGTTATATTAATGTAGGTGTACCTACACAAATTGTCAAAAATGTAAGTACTAATTGTAGATTTTCAGAAATGTGAAAATTAATCCAGCATAATAAGAAAGAGTGGAAATACTTACCTAACCAAAAACCTTGTGATAATGATGGTGATGATGTAAAAACTTATCGCCTATATTGCATAACAATATTGTGATGATGGTTTTCAGTAAAGGGACACCCATTAAGTAACTTCTACATAGGTAGAAAGGGTGGAAATAGACGAGTTGCGCCATGCGGTCAGTCTCTAAATACACTTATTAGACTACAAAAGTGTTATGGTAGAGCTGCGCCACTAAGTCAACTCAGGTAAAATTAGGTATATATTTTTGCGGTCTTTTGGTATACCTATGTACCTATAAGATTATTATTATATACCTACTTTACCTAAGTATATACAAAATATTCAATAAATTCGATTTCATTAATGACGTAGGAACGTGGAAGAGGGGGAAAGAGGAGGGGAACCTATACATACTGCAACCTACACCACATAATTCAAAGTAATGAAACGTTAATTTGATATAAAATAATTAAAACTCAAAATAGTTGCAAAATATTTAATTAATGTCACTAAAATTACTTCAGCACACTGTGCCATCCTGAGGAGGAGAAATAAAATTTAATTATTTATAAATATTTTGTAACAACATTATGTTTTGATTATTTATATAAATTATGGAGTTACAATACTTACAAGGCATCATCAATTTAATTCAATTCAATTATTCAATCATTTATATATACTTATATAGGTATCGTCACAGTGTTCATATTTTTCCAAAATAATATTTTCCTTTAATTGTTTTTTATTTCAATAATTACATTTGTTGTAATTTAAATATGCAACGTGTTGATTTTGCGAAACAAGGCACCGCCACTATGTGGGTGAGTGTAAAATAATTCGTTTTGATAGTAGGTAAGTGAGTAATAAAGTAGAAGAAAGAAGATCGAGCCAGCGAAAAGGAAAGGTTGGGGTGGTATAGCGGGTGACCGCTATTACTCACCCTAGGTATGACATTAGGAGGATTAAAAGAGGTGTAAGTCAATTGCGCGCTGCGATCAGTTTACTCCCTGCTGTGACAAAACTGACCCTAAAAGTGATGGGACAGTTGCGCGCGATCATTTTGATATGGAGTAGTTAACTCTCAATAGAAGTGAATGGGGTGTGTCCCACGGCTGTTTATGAAATCTCATTAAAAAGGAAATTAAAAGAAAAAGAAATACACTTCGGGTAATTAATAGACATCCTGAGAGAAATTCAAAATATGCTATTAAAAACTCCTCAGAGCAATGTGAAGCTTTGTCATTATTATGCTTTTAGACTCGTAAGTTTACTTACTTAATCTTCAGAAAAAAAACACATTGGCGTTTAGCAGTGTATATTTACAGGAATGCCCAGAAATATAAGAAACAAAGTCGATAAACTTCACCTCCATCCTGCACACCTATTTACATATCTATATGTTTAAGGTTCTTGGAATATTTTTGTAGTTTTAACTTCTTTCATAATTTACTTATAATGCAGGTTTGGGATAATAATCGACGAAAAAAAAATTTTGAAATGTGTCTCTATCTATGATGAATGATACAGAACATGTTATTTTATTGTTTAATTCCGTGCCAGATTCTGCAACCGTTGTTGGTCCCTTCAAAAAATCAGATATGGCAAAAGTGTATGCGGGGACTGACTGTGTCGCGCTATCGCTCCGGCAAATCTTAATTCGGAGGCTCTTCGTTTCCGGGCCAGGGCCGTCGATGGCGTCATTTCCGCTTCGGGCGCATTAAGACTGTCACCGTGTTTACATCAGTTAAATTGTCACTTCCTCTATACAATTCAAGACACGTACACCTGTACCGAAAATTTATGTAGTACCAAAAGAACAAACGACACCGTAGCGCAAAATATATAAAGCGACGATGCCCCGACTGGCTGAACGGCCAACAAACGATCTACATATTGTACATGTGTATTGTGTACAAACATACGTGTATGCTGGTAGATCTACATCTGTTTCATTAATTATTGGTATCCAGGGAACCGAACGCTCTATCTGAATGGTTACCACTTTAGAATCATATGGTGGTTAATAATAAATGTGAGTTTCGTTATTTACGACTTCCTCACTATTGTCGTTTTACGGTTAAAAGAAGGACACGATTCGGTACTTTGTCAAACTGTTTGTTATGTCATAAACATTTGCTACCACTTAAAACAAATTAGGTGGCTAGAGGTTAAGTGGTCATATTTTCTGAAGGATTTATTAAGATGGACTAATTAATTAATACCTTTTCAGGGAAGACTAAAAACTCAATATTGTAAAATAATTCTAATGGAAACTAAGAAATTGTTTGAATTTTATGTTATTTCAAGCAAACTTTTGTTTTTAAAATTAGAAGGTGAACCTTAAAACAGTTTTAGGGGGCGGTAAAATTTCACAGTAAATAATAAAATATATCTATGAACCATTTCATATTTTTAACACAACTATAAATTCAAACCGATTGAAAAGAGCACGGAATTTTTCATTACTTAATTCTGTGACGAATTCGGTGAATCCCCTTTCTTTGAATGATATTTTGTAGCGAATGGCAACACCGTCTGTACTGACTTGCGGGGATTCCCCGTATTTTATTTTGTGCTTGAATTGTTTATGACTTATAATCAGCGAGAATGACTTCTATTACATATATAGGTATTCGTACATTACATTTATCATGTCTATTGAACAAGAGGTGTGTGATGCTATGGACATTGATGGTGCAATAAAAGACTTTGCTCTTAAAAAAAGTAGACGTATTAAATTTTTAATTAAAGCCGGAAGTTTTGTTTTTAACTCTAACAAGTACCTACTTATATTATTTTTCAATAAAGATATAAATATTACTTTATAGTATCATCCTAGTTCTAATTAAAAATTGATTTTCGTTTTATATTAAATTCGCTAATTATTTAATCATGTCGATCGTCGAAGTGAACCCTAATTTTAAGTAGGTATTAGGTATTACCTCGACGATCGACATGATTAAATAATACCTCGTATGTACATGTTACATCAATGGTTGAAGTAAGAATTTTTGTATTAATAAACGTCATTGTAAAACAAATAAACTTTCTTATTTAAAATCTAACCTGTATAATGCAAAATAATGATGACTGTTCTTGCCGAAAAGTCCTCTAGAATTAATCTATATAATTTATAGTATACATTAAATTGAAATACCTAATTAAGAGGGCGGCAAAATTGCCTTCCGCCCCGGGCAGCCGATACCTACGATACGCCACTGCCTTAAAAAGCTACAGGTATGTATTGTCTAATTTTCATTAATGTGGCACCTCAGGAAATACCGTTGCCAATAAGTGACCGCCCTTGTCAATGCTTTGCTGGAATTGTCTCTTGTGGCATTTTTCAAAAGGAACACGATTTGTGTCTGCAAATCTCAGAATAGTTTGAAAGCTTTTTGAAAACTGTTTTCAAACAAAAAAATAAATGGTTACAAATCTTGGAGGCAATTACCGTAATGGCACTTGCAAAGAAAGATTTAATATCTACAGATTATTGTCTTTTGACATTGTCATTATGTAGGGTTCGGATTGTCCTCTTTTTAAATGCTGATGTTGGTCATTTGTCAAAAGAAGCTACTAAATCTCTTGAAATTTTATTTATTTATCTAGATATATTTTATTTTAAAAAAACTAGAAAAACTTTACTGGGTCTTCCTATTTTTTATACATTTAAACGGTTAAATGTTCACATTTTTCTCCAAATTCACAAAAAACTACATTTTTTACCAAAATTCTCTCCCTCCTTCCTTTATGTATATTGAAATGCTACCAACTGTGAAACATTTTCAAGGAAGTTGTTAACATACCTATCAGAGAACAAAAGAGCTTAACAATTTGGGTTTGATCCAAAATTGGGGTCTGTGAACAACAAGTGGTCTTGGTTGTATTTTATGATTAATCGGAAGCGTCAATAAGTGTTAAGCGAATCTAAGAGCAACTTTTCCTTACAATCCTGAGATTATATCGTTTAATAGAAAATAGATAATAGGCACATGGAAACAGAATAGAACCAACCTCTTGTGTATGCTTAATAGATCACAAAATAATTTAGAAGCATTTATACAGTTATTCATGTTAAAATAATATTCGCAAATGTTTATTCTTTAAGATGTTTATTAATGTCTCGTTTCTTACTATTATTTATCGCGCTGAACAGTTAATGTTTTGTTTCAGATATGAATCACATGTTCACCTATCAAATGTTTCTTTATGAACTAGTTTATATTTAGGTCACAGTTTTGCAAGCTAGTCGTCTATCAACCTTTGTATCGTTTGTACGTTTTCTTTTCTTTCAATAAACTCTTTAATTAAAACCTCGCGTAATTACTCAAATATTCAACAGGTTATGGGCCCAGGCACCCTGAATGTTCGCGTACGGAGTATAATTTTGCGTGTTTTTTTTGTTTGAGTGAATTGATACAGTAAAAGAAAAACAATGGCAGCCGCGTCGCAAACAAAAGTCGAAATTGTGAAGTTTGACGGAAGAAATTTCCAATTGTGGAAATTTAGTGTATCCATCATTCTAAAAGCTGAAAAACTCATGGATGTAGTAAATGGAAGTGAACCGGAACCACAAGACACGACGTCTGATGCATGGAAATCATGGGATGAGAAGAATTCCAAGGCTCAGTTAATTCTTCTTACAACGATTGCACAAAATCAGTTGGAATGCTTGATTAATTGCAAGGACGCAGTTGCAATGTGGGCAAAACTACTAGCAATTCATGAACAGAAGACGGAAATTTCGAAAGAACTGCTATGGCAAAGGTTCTATGACTATAGAATGGACGAGGGCGACTCAATTGCGACACACATATCAAAAATCGAGATGATGGTCAGAGATCTGCGAGACGTAAAAGAAGCAATCAGTGATAGTGGAGTTTGTTCGAAAACTATTAATAGTTTACCGCAGAAATATAACGCGTTTCGAACTGCCGGGACTCGGTGACTCCCAAGGAACAAACTTTCGAAAATTTGGTGGCTCGTCTTCTAAAGGAAGAACTAAGAATGAAAAACACAGAAGATGAGACAACACAATTAGCATTGCAAGTTAAGGCGTTGCAGATGAAGTTAAATGAACAATCGACCAGCAAGACAAAGAAAAAGAAGTCTATTGAAGAAATTAAGAAGAACTCAAAATGCAACAAATGCAAGAAAAAGGGGCATTGGGCTAGAGAGTGCAAAAGTCGTTTGCCTAAAGAAGAAAAGGGTGAGTTCAACAATTCAGATTCTGCTTATATTTGCGAATTATCTGAAATTCATATAGCTAATTCTTTTGATGAAAGTCAAAAATGGATTTGCGATTCAGGCGCAAATCTACATATGACAAATCAATTACTTTGGTTTTCGAAACTTGAGGATTTTACCAAACCATTGTTGATCAAAATTGCAAATGATAGTGTTATTGAGGCGAAAGCAAAGGGCTCAATCAAATTACAAGCTTTGGTTAATGGAAAATGGCATGACAGAGAAATGAATAATGTGCTTTATGTCCCAGAATTGAAACGAAATTTATTTTCGGTGGGTGTTATGACTGAAAAGAAATTTACGCATTATGCAGATAAGAATAAATGTGAATTTCGAGACCAAACCGGAAATATTTCATGTGTCGGCATAAGAAAAAATGGTTTATATTACATGCTTTTCCGAATTGAATCCCAAGTTGAATGCAATATTGCAAAAGACAATTCTTTAAAAATATGGCACGAAAGAATGGGTCATATTAATTGCAAGGCTATAATGAATGCATACGATAATAAAGTAATGAATGATTTCAAGTTGGGCGACAAGACCGAATTTTTCTGCGAAGCGTGCCAACTCGGTAAACAAACAAGAAAGTCGCATAAACAAATTATCGAAAAGAATAAGGCAGAGAAAGCAGGAGAAAAAGTACATTCCGACATCTGTGGACCTATGAACATTGAATCACCAAGCAAATCGCGCTATTTCTTATTGTTCAAGGACAATTGTACTGGTTATAGGAATGTTTATTTTCTAAAACATAAATCTGAAGTTATCTCTAAATTCAGAGAATACAAAGCAATGTTAGAAAAACAAACAGGCAACAAGTTAAAGATTTTTAAAAGCGACAATGGTACTGAATATACAAATCACGAATTTCAAAATTATCTAAAGGCAGAGGGAATTTTGCATGAGCGGTCTGCTCCATACACACCGCAGCAAAATGGTTCCTCAGAAAGGGAAATTCGAACAATTGTAGAGTCCGCTCGCTCCATGATACATGGTAAACAAGTTCCAACAGAACTTTGGACAGAAGCTGTAAATACAGCGGTTTATTTGCTGAACAGAAGTACCTTAAATCAATCAAGAAAGGTCACAGCCTATGAAGCTTTCTTCAAAAAGAAACCTCGAATAAAACATCTCAAAATATTTGGTTGTACGGCCTATATGAATGTTCCACAGCATAATCGCAAGAAATGGGATGCGAAAAGCAAGAAGTTATTATTTGTGGGATACGACGCATTTTCAAACAACTATCGATTATGGGATGTAGAAAAAAGACGAATTTATATAAGTTGTGACGTAACATTTGATGAAGAAAACTCAATGAACAACCAAACAGATACTGAAAATAAATTAAGTGTTCCTTTGTTATTTCCAACTGAACATGCAGATGAAAATGGTAATAATGTGGAAAACGAAGATGTGGAAGAGGACGACAGAAGAATTATTTTGCGTGATCGAAATAATTTGAGACGGCCAGATTATTATGGACCGGCCATATACTGTTCAATCCTGATCCCAGAAAATTACAAAGAGGCAGTACAATGTGAAGATAGTCAACAATGGAATGCAGCAATGAAAGAAGAAATACAATCACTTACGCAAAATGAAACCTGGACACTAGTGCCAAAACCAAAAGATGCACCAATAGTGGACAATAAGTGGGTTTATCGTACAAAAACTGACGTCAACGGCGAAATAGTTCGGTACAAGGCGCGTTTGGTCGCGAAGGAATATACGCAGCAAAAAGGTGTGGACTTTGACGAAACGTTCGCTCCTGTAGTGCGATATGATTCTATACGAACATTGCTCGCGATCGCTGTTAAAAATGAAATGGAACTAAAACAATTTGATGTGAAAACTGCATTTTTGTACGGGGACTTACACGAGACTATTTATATGAAACAACCAATCGGTTTCGAGAATAGTGAAAAACCTGATCATGTTTGTAAATTGAAAAAGAGCATTTATGGACTTAAACAAGCGCCGCGCTGTTGGAACGATAAGTTCGTGAATTTCTTAAAGACATACTGCATGAAACAACTAAAAAGTGATCCGTGTGTATTCGTCGGAACTTTCGAAAATAACATAGTGTACTTAGCGCTTTATGTTGACGACGGACTAATCATGTCTAATTCTTGGGACGCAATAAACAGTTTAATCGAGAAGTTGCAATACGAATTCGACATTACGGTTAATGACGCGAAACAAATCGTTGGACTAGAAATTGAACATAGTCGTGACAACAAAACCATTTCCATCAGCCAACGTGGTTACATTAAAAGAATTTTGAAAAAGTTCAATATGGAAGAAGCCAAGCCCTCCAGCGTTCCAATGGAACCAGGCACTTGTCTTCAAACCCCAAACAACACGGAAGACATTCAAGCAAGAAAAGAGCCATACAGAGAAGCAGTTGGATCATTGATATTCTTGGCAACAGTAAGCAGACCCGATATTACCTACAGCGTTAGTCAGGTGAGTCGTTTTCTGAATAATTGGTCTCTAGAGCATTGGTTGGCGGTCAAGAAGATTTTTCGTTATCTGATCAAGACCATAGACTACAAAATTGTTTATCGGAAAATGAATGAAGACATGGTAACAGGGTACACGGATGCTGATTATGGGGGTTGCAAGGAAACAAGAAAATCAACCAGTGGATACGTCTTCATGCTGGCAAATGGTCCAGTAACATGGTGCAGTCAGCGGCAGAATATTGTGGCACAATCAACAACCGAGGCGGAGTACGTCGCTCTTGCATTGGGTACAAAAGAGGCTCTATGGCTAAAATCCTTCCTGGACGAATTAGGGTTTCCACAACAACGCATTAAATTAATGGTGGATAATCAATCCGCTTTGAAGCTTGCAAGGAATCCAGAATTTCACAAAAGGACAAAACATATTGATATCCGTTACCATTTTATTCGTGATGTGATAAATCGCGGTGACATTGAACTCTATTTTATAGAATCAAGAAAACAGCTGGCTGATATTTTAACAAAACCGTTGTCAGTAACTTTGTTTAATTTAATTGTTATAAATTTACTTTCGGTCAGCGATTAATAACATTTGGAATAAGAGGGAATGTTAAAATAATATTCGCAAATGTTTATTCTTTAAGATGTTTATTAATGTCTCGTTTCTTACTATTATTTATCGCGCTGAACAGTTAATGTTTTGTTTCAGATATGAATCACATGTTCACCTATCAAATGTTTCTTTATGAACTAGTTTATATTTAGGTCACAGTTTTGCAAGCTAGTCGTCTATCAACCTTTGTATCGTTTGTACGTTTTCTTTTCTTTCAATAAACTCTTTAATTAAAACCTCGCGTAATTACTCAAATATTCAACAATTCAAATAGGGTGCAGAAAACATAATTTGCAAATATTAGAGGCAATTATTTTAATGGCATATAGGAATCTGAGACGTATTCTAATAAAACACCGATAGAATCCTGAGCTCACTACATTTTCTTACTTCGAAAATTGCAATTATTTTATAGTATTTTATTGAAAAAGAAATCGCATGTGTAATGTGTATAAGCTTGTCTTATTAAAATTATTTGCCTCTTAATCTTTGAGATTTCCTATGTCAAGGGACACCCTTTCGCAACTAGTGATGAGCAAAGCAAGACCAAGACCAAGACTCGGATAGTCTTGGGCTTGATATCGGTCTTGTTTATTCAGTCTTGGTCATGGTCTTGCTCAAATTCGTCTAATCTAGGTCTTGGTCTTGGTCTTGCTTACACAGTCTTAGTCTTGGTCTTGCTCAAATTTGCCTGATCTCGGTCTTGGTCTTGGTCTTGGTCTTGGTCTTGCTTACGCAGTCTGGGCCTGGGTCTTGCTCAAATTCGTCTGGTCTCGGCGTTGGTCTTGGTTTTGCTTACGCAGTCTTGGTATTGGTCTTGCTGAATTTCGTCTGGTCTTGGTTTTAGTCTTGATTTAGCAATAAGGTCTTAACGAACATTTTTCAAAAAATTTTGTAAACATGTTTTCATTTGGCAAACATTTTTAAATCTAAATTCACTATCCACATCATAAAAAGATGGTCTTGCTCAAATTAAATAGGACATTGAGTTTTCTGCAGGTTACAACTTTTCGATTTTCTAATTAAGCTACTTTGGATTCGGTCAAAAATAACTAAATGATTTACAAAAGGACTTACATCCTACATATACATAAATAAAGTGAACGGATTTATCCTTGATAAGAAATAGGAAAAGTGACATTAAATTTCCAATGTAACATTTCCATATACAACTAGGTACCTATCAATTACAGGGAAATTGAATTGAATTAAGTTACATTCTAATTAATAATTTTTCAACAAGCGTCTCTTAAATTGTATCTAAATGAGTATTCGACCTTTCATTGCGTTACTGATTAAATTTCAGCAAACGTAAACGGTGTAAATTTATCTGTTTATCTCCTACTGCCAGTTACCATTCGATATACCTGTTCAAAAAATGTATCTTACTAGTGCATACATCAAATTTGATTGCTTACAATAACACGGCTTCTGTTTTGAATGCTGTTGACAACCGATTACAATTAATTTATTGAGCGAACGATGCAGGAAATAGGACGACGATTGATCGTTAGCTATTAAATTAATCTTTCTTACTTCTTTTACATGTGGTAATAAATTAATTAAACTTCACCGATCTAAAGCGAATATAAACATACGCGCGTGTACAGATGGAATGCAAAGGTAGATTTTGATTAGTAAATATTAATGTGTAATTATTGTGTAGAGGTAGCATTAGCAGAATTAACTTATATTTCCATTTTTTTTCCTGATAGTCTTTTTTCGAAGGTCTAACTTTTTTGATGATTTTTATGAAGCACCGGAAGTAATTTTTTATAATTAGACGCAAAAACTAAGGTTCAATCTCAAATATCAATGGAACAAGGGAACAAACCGTTTAAGGAACATCGTTTAATTATGTAAACTCAAATGGAAGGGGGTTACAGTAAAAACTCCTCAAATCACATTTAACTGCAAGGGAGGTTATTTTTCCTGTCCCTCTCCACTAATTGTAAGTATGTACAAAAGTAAGTTAAAAAAGAAATACCATTCTGGGGCTACCATAACAAAATAAAGGAATAAAATAGAATTGCGAATCAGACTTTTAATATGTTAATGTTAGGGGCAGGTAAAAGTGCATCAAAAGAAAATTTCTTTAAAAAATCAGATAAAGATTGTTTGAGGATATAATCAAACTTCTAATGAAATAAAATCAGTCTTCTAAGTTAATGTTAAAGACGGGTAATAAAGCAATGAAAGAATTGTTTGCGAAATCAAAAGTAGATCGATTGAGGATGAAGTAAAACTTTAACACGTAACTTTTAGAGGCAGTACATTAGAACAACGTTTGATATTCAGGCTTGACGTCCGTAGTCTGAGATTTTTCTTTCGATGAAAATACCGAAACAGTTCTTTATCGGACGTTTCATTGGCATCCTCAAGGAACGTAGTGAGGGCGTAAAGTTCATCGCTGCGGTTTTACTGGAACAGTTTCTGTACAACCTTTTACGTCGTCGCTACTTTCCCTAAGGATGCCAACTACACTAGTTTGCGAAATGTCGGATAAAGGACTCTTTCGGTGTTCTTGCTAAAAGAAAAATCGCAGACCACGGCCTTCAAGCCCGAATATCAAACGCTATTTTAAGAACGCCGATCGTGAAAGCCTAATTCATTTTATCAAATGTAGATTGTTTGAGGATAAAATCAGCCTTTTATGTTTATATTAGAGACGGGTAATAAAGCAATAAAAGGAGAACTGTTTGGGAAATCAAAAGTAAATCGTTTGGGGATGAAGTCAGGCTTCTAATATGTTAAGAAAAGGTCTTTCCACTTCGGGGCCTCTTAAAATTTTGCATTTTTGGTTCCTACTTCGTGACCTGTTCTGTAATTGTATTATTATTATTCCTACTTCGGGACTGATCGGTAATGTAGTTATGTACTGTATAAGTATATAGCGGGGTGAGTATAAATGGAAATAAATTCAAACGAATTTAACTATATTAACCGTTAGTACGTAGAGTAGATTCTAAAGAGCTAAGTTTAACTTCTTTTAAAATCAAGAATACGTACCTATCGCTATTGGAACAATATATAAGTAGGATGATAATTTTCAGCTATCTCTTAGAGGTATCTCCTGATTGAAATGGAATATCGTTTTGAAATTAAATTTTAACAAATGTTCTCAGTTTGTTTTCATTTCCTTTTTTATTCATCTTGACTTATTTATCAAAGAAAGATTTTGTTTGCTTCCTTATAATCACAAGGCTACGGTATGTAAGGACAACACGAACGAAGTGGGTGTTATCGTGGTTTTGTCATTCCCTTATACTTAATTCTATCAATATACATATGTATATATAAAAATGAATTGCTGCTCGTTAGTTACGCTAAAACTCGAGAACGGCTGGACCGACTTGGCTAATTTTGGTCTTGAATTATTTGTGGAAGTCCAGAGAAGGTTTAAAAGGTGAATATCATACCCCTAAGTGATAAGGATGGCCCACCCCAAAAATTTTTCTTTTACTTTTTGTACAAAATTTTTATTTTTTAAATTTTATGATTTGGCATTAAAAAATACATTTAACCCTTAATTTTCATCCTTCTACCACCAACCCCCATTTTTTAATAGCGATATTAGTACTGTAATAATCTTCAACTCTCAGTGGTCGATAACTGATCAATTATTATCAATCGATTAGTCATCCCCGCCAGGCGTCTACTGATGTTACTACTCACCCAGCAAATAAGACGGAGTGGGGATGAGAATGAAGCAGATTCTTTTAGAACAGGGAGTTCAAATATGTTTTAAGAAGTAAAAAAATTTTTATTATAACATTTCAGACTGATTTGGCACTGTTCAAGAATGTTTCAGAATCTTGAAGATCATTCAAGAATGTTCCAGAGTGTTAAAAAAGGTTAGAAAATGTTTTGAATCATTATGGGATGTTCTGGATAGTTCTAAATTCGCGAATATTCTAGAATGTTCCATCAAACGTTGTAACGTTTTTTTTCTATGAAAAATCCCGTTACTAAAGTTTTATTTAATTCGATTGAGTTTGTCTTTGTCTTGGTTCAGTTTTGTTGATTATTTCTTAATGTTGATCGACCTTCCGTCTTATCATCAAGGCTAACAACCTTCGCGCAGGACTAGGCAATCGATGGAGGGATCGATGAAATTTTCCGGTCGGGGCTCGAGGTCTTCTTCCTCGATCCTTGACACTGGCCTGACGTGTGTGTGTGTATGTTTTTCTGTTCGTGTTCTGTGCTCGGTTTTGCGTTTGAGTTTTTCTTTTGAACCAGGTACCCCTTTAATATTTTCGTTAAAGTTTTTTTTAACAAATTAATTATTATAAATTTATTTTTAATGTGTGAAGCCTTTAATTAATTTCAATTGTTAATTCTTAATTCACTTTAACTTTTTTAGCCAATTAATTTTTTTTGCCACGAGGCATTTATTATATCTCTTTTATCTAGTTAATCCTTTGAGATTTTGAGGCAATTTTTGTAATTTATTTATTAAATTAGCTCCTCACATCTTTATTCCAAGTAATTTTTGATATGAAATATTTTTTTTTTGTTCTTGTGGTATCTGGTGAGTACATTGATGAATCTTGGTTTGTTTGATCTCGACGTGGACTCACCTATATTCTTCCTTTTCCTACCTTTTATTTTTTAGACATCTTCATTTTCGACAAAATTGTAATTTTTGAATTAACTTATTAACTTTTAGGAAATATTTTTTTTGTAAATCTTAGTTCCTGTTATTTGTCAGCCCATCCATCCATCTTAGTTTAGGCTCCAGACGGACTCTGAAGCTGGGATTACGGGTCGGGGTGAAGATTCCTAGAGGAAAGGTCAACCAGGCTAAGAGACATATTATATAATCTTATCCAGATCAACCTGATACAAGCCGAGCAACACCTGCAGGCGGCTCTGGTATAAAACTAATAAGGTTGGTTCACAAAGTCCTTTTAACTATTGTCTGGTCTCATACGATTTTGAAAAGTCCCCTTTAAGACCTGGAAACCAGCTGAAGTCCCTACGTTGGCGCAGGGTGCGTTATATTTTGGTTGGGCTTGTGTTGTTATTGTAAGTTTTCTTTTTTTAATATACTCTTCAAGTTTTTTTGTTTTTTTTTAAGAGAGCTTCGAGCTCTCTAGACTTTCAGGATTCTGCAGGAACCACCGATGCACTACCCGGTGCTCAATAAAGTTTTCGTTTCATTCATTCTTTTCTTTGTTTGACAAAGTGGCGCCCGAGCTCATTTTCGTTTTAATAATTTACTAAAAAATTAAATTTAATTTCAAAACCAAGTAATAGTTTTGTTAAAACGTGTTATATATTCTTACCCGGGCAACGCCGGGTATTGCTGCTAGTGTTTTATAAATTTCCAATTTACTTTTAATATATCTAACATATTTGGTCCCGAAGTGGGAAGTCACGACTTGGGAATGATCCGGTTATAAAAGAGCAGTTACGGAAGTTTTTTTTATGAAGTCCAATGTGGATTGTTTGAGGACAAAATCAATCAACTGTTACAAACAACTCTTAAGACACCATCAATAGATACAATTATACCTTATACAATTTCTAAGAACATCTTAGGTAAATATTTAAACTATTTTAATTAAGCGATTATGCATTTTAAGTAAATAAATGTTTATTGTAAAAAAAATAAAATATTATTTTTGAGGACGCTTTAAATTTACACGGAACGTTTCTACAAATTCCATCTTACACCGATATAATCGTAATTACTGATACGTTTCACAGTTAAGATTTAATTACAAAGTAAAATATTCCCCTACGAAACAACACAGAGTGGCTTTAATTACATCTCTGGGTGTATTGTGGAGTTGGCAACACTTGGTTCGATCATTATTAGCTTCTATTTAATAAATGCGTTTATGCGTTGATGTATATTAATTAGAGTAACTTATTGTGAGAGGGTAGTTAGCAAGGACTTCGGGACCCACCACCCCTCATCTTAAGCGAACGGCGCGACGGGTGTCTGACTCCAATACACACACAATTCCCCCAGCCACCCCTCGCGACACACCTCCCGTCTGTTCCTTTTACAACAAGCAAACTCTCTGAGTTGTTAAGTTTTACTTCTCACTATGGCAATATGTCTTTGCGAAGTTTCCAACAGTCGACGACGAATACGACGACGACGCTTTGAATTAACAAGTTGTTTTATTAAAATTCAACCCTTCTCTTGTATTCGCGCGACTCTGGATTTGTCGCACTTGGGAAATCGTACTGCAAAATAAATCAAAAGTTGCCTTAAGTTCGGTTCGTTCTCTATGTAAATGAACGTTGTTTCTTCAAATGAATAACTATACAGTCTGCAGTTGTGTAAAAACATAAAAATTGTATTATTGTGAAGATTCTTCTTTTTTAAAAGTATGAATGCATCCTAGACAGTAAAAAAGTTTTTGAACATTAAAAAATAGCAGTCGTCGTGTTACTAATTGTTAGTATTTATTTTATATATACAAATAAAAAATAGGATTCACAAAAAGCATCCAATTTTCATATCGTTAAGAGGGGGTAGGGAATCAAATATGCTTAAGAAAAGTAACTCGCTTAATAGGGTATGATGCTAGTTTTAATAAAGTAAAATGTCCATTTCCAAATTTGTGTTTTTCGTATCTTCCATTACGTCCGGTTTTAGATACAAAATATCCGTATCGTCTTGAATAAAGAATGAAATTAGTAGATGCTAGCTTATTTTTCCTCGTAAGTACTAAAAAATCCCTCAAAGATATTCCCTTTTGCTAATATGAAGACTGCAAATTGTAAACTTGTCTAACTATTACATAAAAGCAAATATAAGAACAGAAAGAACAGAAAATAACTTTGTTGCTTACTGAACATTATTCAAAATACAGAGGAAAAGAAGCAGAACATCTTCTAGAAAGACTCAATTACAAATAGATTAGAAACATAAACAAGTATAACCAGGGTGGCTTTCTATTTCGTCAATTCCTGTTTCATCACCTCCTTAAAATTTAGTTGAATCCACCTTTTCCTTCCTACGTAACATGAATTCCTGTTTGGTCACCTATCCTTTCGCTATCGTGCTGCCCCCACCCCGTGGTGTATTTAAAGAAATATGCACCACCGAAAAGTGGTATGCACCACCAAAAGGTTAGAGTAGGTTAGGTTAGGTAATAATATAAAGTGGTCGCTGTGATTAAAGTTCGTTTTTTTTTATTTTGACAGTTATAAGCCTGCAATAAATGTGAAGAGAGACTGATCAAAGTAATTTAACATTTACATAAATAATTTATCTGAATAGTAATTTCGGTTTATTTCAGACAGGAAGGTGACGAATTAGGAATAAATTATTACCTGCGTACAGGTATAAAAAAGATAAGGTGATCTAATAGGAACAAATCGTAACGGGGGGCAAACGAAGACCAAGATGTAATTTTTAGGGATGTGGAATGCTCCTGAGTGACAGTGCATATTTTTTAGCTAACAACTGTATGAGGATGCTGTGATAATAAATAAGAATAAATTACGTTTTTTTGCAATAAATTATAGAAGACAAATAAGTAATTTATGCAATTAGATATTACATCCTGATATTTTTGTGTAGGTAATGGTTAATCACCAGTTCTTGTTAATCTGTATTTCCGTTTTCGTGCTTTGTAGAACTATGTATTATTTTTAGGGTTTCTAGAATTCATTAGAATAACTAATTGGAATATGCAATGAATATAATTAATTTAAGTGTTCATTTTACGCACAACACACTATCTCATCCATTGAAATGTTAATGCAGGCAAGTTGCTAACATAAGTGCATCTTGTAGACCTTGGAAGATAGTATGAAAGAGTAAATAACTGCAGATATAATTTATGCTTAAAACAAAACATTCATAGATGGAGAAATGAAATATGGCATTAGAACGCAATGCAGAGATCCATTCTCGCATTTATTATCTATTATTGACAAGCTACAACAATCAGTTTGACACTAATGTCTATAATGTTCTCCAGAATAGCTGAAATAAAATTACATAAAAAAACAGAAATAGAACACAAAATTAGTTCGTTGATATGGTGGAAAGATGGATTAGTTTCTAATATCAATATTCGACTGGGCCTATTTAATGTTAGTTTAAAGTGTGAAATGAATTAGATGGATTCCGCTGAGGTGCAATTTAAAGTAGAATTTTTTGACCTAGAACCCTCTAATCCCCTAATCTCCTCTGTATCTTCGACTGCCCGCCATATCGCCCATCCCTACTATACAATATAGCTTATTCGCATTCGATTCCCGTTCTAAGTTTTTCTGTAGATATTTTAGGTAGGTATATCATTTTTGAAGAATGGTAAAACAATATTACATACATTTCACAAATAATCTTTTACTTCTCTTCAGTTTTCATTTCAACCGTCTCAATGTCTCTCTTCAATCTCCAAGCACTCGCCATTGTCAAAATTTCTTTGCTTTGCATCAAAAAATCAATCAAGACAAGGACCGCATTAGGAAATGGATGATGGAAAACACTGTACATAATACGTTTATATATCTAAAGAATGTTGAAAATGCAATTAGAAAAACGATGGAACATTTTTGGAATGTGTAGGAGCAAACAAAAAAAACACCAGGAAGTGCAAATAAAGCACCCTGTAGAATATATTTTTACCTTAAAACATGTGCCCGCGCTTACGGTATGCCACCCTTTTTTCTTCGGCATATAAATGACTAAAATTCTTGCGTAGCTTTTTTTTCGTCGTAAAAACCTGCAGAGAAGTGGATTGAAACATTCGTACAAACACAAGCGAGTGTTCGTGTGGTGACAGAATTATGAGCTACACAGGCAGTGAGCTATGGAAGCAGCGGATGTCTCCGTTCGCAGCGCTTCTCTGCAGGGCTGCCAACTCATAAATATGTATGTGTATGATGTCGAGAAAATTATACATGTATGTAGATGTCCGATAGATATCAATATGCATGTTAACATTTTGTCTTTCTACTATTCTAGTTAAATTATTTATTTGTCGGACGAGGATGCAAAACAAGAATGCACACCACAGAATAAAGTAATTAATTCATGCATCACCAATCACTTCTCGTATGTACCTACACGTACCCAACCACTGAGTAACGATTGTACCACAACAACATAAAAAAATATTTACAGAGTCTCTTTGTCGTCTTACTTTAGATAGTATTTGAGAAAATGTTCCAAACGTTCACTACAGCATCCCATTTTCTCCCCCAGGGTTGTTGGAAGTACACAAAACACAAATTGAATTCCTCTAGGCTATGACTCTTAATGTAAACAATAGTATCTAAGATAGACTTCAAATTATTGCTTTAGATACTTATAGATTCTGAATGTTTACCAATAGTGGTTGTTTAGCAAAGTTCCGCCTTCATTAAGGGCGCGATGACTTTTATTCAGTAATCTCACCCTTAAGTCGCGTTCCCTTTGTAATAAAAGTAACCTTCATCCCAGAATTACTTTTCTTGTTATCTGTTTCTATTAGTTTAAAAAAAAAATTGGCGGATGTCCAATTTTAATTTAGTGAGAAAATTTGAGCCTACTGGTAGCAGTGAGAAGGTACAAATATTCTTAATAAATTAAAGTGTTCCCTACTTTTTCCATCCCGTATTATTAGTAAGTTTCCTAGCAATTCGCGGATTCCAACGCTTTTCTATTTAAATTACGATTGCTTTCTTCTTAGCTCATCCTTCGCTTTGGTTGGTTGCCCTGCTCACTTCAAAATTTTGATTTAAATAACTTTTAATTTTTTTCAACTGATGTAGGTATCTAAACAACATTTTTCATATTCACAATTATGTGACATAGATGCCAATTATTCAAATATAATTTATAATTTATTCATCACGTGCTTGTTATTTACGATGTTGCGCTGTAAGTCACAGATCGTTGTCCTACTAAAGACTTATTGACAGCATGTCAAAACCATTGTCCAACCAATATGGGAAGTAGGCAAAATAACACATCGATGGCATGTGTAATACAAAGGGAAAGCCGGCCGGAAGTAAGTACCAGTGTTGTTCCTTTGGCCTGGGCCTTTTACATTCGTTGACACCCGTAGTGTAGCGGTTACACATGTTAAAAACTTGACCATTTCCGGATGCGAACTAATGTCGCCGAATACAAAATGTTTTAGGTACTGTTATTACAACAGTCACTGACACCGTCCTGTACAAAATTAATAATGTTTACGGAACGAATCCTACATACAGAGTGTTCTGTAAGTTGGACAATCTTTCATGTGCATAATAGCTATTAGGAAGACCCAGGACTATTTATAAAACTTGATAAAATGACCCATGATAGTTTTCGAGTAGGTACCTGTTACTTAATTTTTATTAATTATAGGTTACTGGCACCCCTGGATACTCTTTTAGCGCTATCAGCCATAAACGAAGAACGTGACAAGAATTTAATAATTACCAGAACCAGAAAATGGGTAATACACTCCATGTTTAAAAGTTCCTACCATCGAGTTCCAATTTCCTTTCTTCAGTAAAAAACAAGACTAAGGAGTCTTTCATATCTTATACATACATTTGCCTCTTGAACTCATCCATAGCTGGTTTTTAACAGTTTAAATTATAAATGACATTAAACGAAAAAACGTTTTACACTGGTTATTCATAATGTTGATGAGCGAGCAATTACTCCGACCAACACTCCAGGACAAATCCGAAGAATAGGGCAGAAGTCCCTCTTTAGGCTCTTTTTAGGAACTGTGGGTGATGGTTGGTTAGAGGCAGATGAAACGTATGAAGTGAAGACAGAGAGAAGTGAAAGATTATATGTGGAAACTGCAGCATCTCCCTAAATGACTGTAACGAATTTTCTAGTCAAAGTATTTATTTAAACGATTATTTATTTAACACTATTTATAACACTTAAACACTAACTTAGAACTACCATTAAATAACAACAATTCACTTATTTATATTACAATTTATTTATATCACTTTGTCTATTATCGGTTTTAATTCGCGCACTGATGCTTTCTTACAACTAACTGTTTTCGGTCCAAAGATGATCACTATATATACACCTTTCGAACTTTCTAGACAATTCGAAAAGGAAATCCTGACGATTCTCGAATGATGAGTAATAATTAGAAAGTCCTCGATTATTCCAGAATTGAACTTGTTACTTGTCGCCGGAGAATGATTTACATCTTGTAAGTTGATAACACGAAAAGTACCGTGTGCGGTGTTTACGCCGTAAGCATGTTAGCGATAACAAGTACATGCCACAAATTGTTATCGCACACACGTACTGTGTCACTGGTCGCTACATGACCAAGGAAACTACAGGACCCAAAATCGAATCTGTATCCTACCAAAGAAAAGGAAACGATTTGGATCGCTAGTGGGTGTTTTTTGGTCAGCCTTGTATCGAAATACAATTTTCCAACTTATATCTGTTCTGATCAGCACAAACCATAAAAGATTCCAATAGTAGATCCACCGTTATTGTCCTTAATTAAAAAGAACTTTTTCCTTGTCATGCTCCATTGCTGTTCTCCTTTGGACATTCCTCGACATTTGGGGCCCTAAAAGAACATTTTGATAGGTTAGTGCATTGTTCATTGATTTTGTAAGAAATATCGATTGTTATTCATAATTACCTACTTTAAGACCACCTGGTATCATCTTAATATTCTTTACGTTTTTGCTAAAATAATCTCTGTTGTGAAATAGACTGCAGTTGGTTTGTATTTTAATTAACCAGAGCACATTAAAAACCAAATATAACTGTTATGTCGAAAATGAAATTAGAAAAGTGAAGTATGCAGATCTCAAATTTGCGATATAAACTACCGCAAGCACATTAAACGCCACATAAAAAAGTAAAAGCCTGCCGAGATAATAATTAAAGAAGAAATAATAAAACAGTTTCGCGTTGGTGAAGCCGCTAAATATTGTGTTTTAAGTAGGAAGTTATAAATTCAAAAGATGTTTAATACGAGCAATAATTTATAGAGACCACGAATAATCCGTTTGTCTATTTTACGAGCGTGGGTGATATGTGTAAACGCGTCCGTTTCACTAGCAGGAATTTATGGAGTATTACGAATAAATATTTTACTGACGTCTAATTCGCACATTTGCCCGAATAAAATATTCAACGACGCTTTGATATGATATGTGTACGGTGCATATGTTTGTTTAATGCCTCTTTTATTGCCTCGCCTGCGGCTGTGTAACCGCACTGGATGTGAACAAAAAACAGGACTAGTTGACATCGATGCTCTCTCTCTCTGTTCCCGTTTTCACTGCCAAACAGGACAAATTAATACCGTTTTCTGGTGATAAATTTTGCACTCGTTAAACCGAGCGCGTCGATATTTGTACCATTTTTCACATTTATACCATAAAATGCACCTCTCTATTGTTTATTTATACATCACCATTGGCTTGATGTGTCCGAATAAAGAGCTACAATAGCACCTGAAAATCTCAAAATATCGGAAACTCCAATGCAGAGTTAGACCAGATAATATCATCATCCTGTATCAAATGAGATCAAAATTGGAAGGAGGGGTCAAGTAAAAGATAATTTAAAGGATGGGCGGTCACTAAAGACCTCACGTTAATTTTTTAATTCAAAAAATTGTTATAATTTTTTTTCCGCTTTTGTATAAAAATCAATTATAAGTTAAGTCTCACACGAGAGGGTTCCACAACTTCTCACCAAAACTCACTTAAAAGAAGGGAGGTAGTTATTGGACAACCCCTAAGTAAATATAAGCATAATGCTCGGGTAAATAAATAAATTGAGGAAGGTTATTTCGCGAGACAGTATTCCAAACTACTTCACACAAGTAGTACATCTACCCTATTTTATACAATTCAGAGAAATTTGGAAAAAAGAACTTTGTCATATGTAAGATATTGCCACTTGCTACCGAGCCCTTTTTGAGGTAATCAACTTTTTTGAAGTCATTGACTTTACTAACGATGGTTTTCGAATAAATTAGTTATTTAATTAATTGTATATGGTATTTTTTCTGATCCAGGAAAGAATAAAATTAGTATAGAAAAAAAAATATAGAACTGGATTCTGGAAAAGTAATAGAAGCTCGCGTTAAATAGAGAAGAGGTTGCTATTTTTAAGCGGAAAGTTGAATTGAGTAGTTTTTGCAAATAAATCAACATTGATCTAAAGTTAGAAAACCTCGCAATAAAACTACAGTTTAAGTAAAAATCCAACAATACATAAGATTTTCTAGATAAGCTAAAAATTGACAAAAAAACACTTGTTTGTTTTACTTGATTCATTATCCAATACGACACTTTGATTAGTGGATGATTTTCAAAAAGCACAACATTCATTAGGTATCTATATTTGAAAATATTAAAAAAAGCATTAATAACATGTTCATTAACAAAGGTCATGAATTTAAAATGAGAGGTTTCTTTATTAGTTCATCTTCAATTTTTAAAAGTGCAATTTTTGATGTTTTCGTGAGAATGGCTATCTATAATAAAAGGACTAACAATAAATAGAATCTGTCCTCGGTATTTCTGAAATAATTAAGTATATTGAATTTTTAAATATCTTAAAATCAACATAATTTGGTTCACTTAGATTTTCCAAAATTCTGATGTACTACAGGAGATCTCATCTGTTGATATGGGCCAAACTAGTGACAATATGTCAAAACAATTCCGTATTTTCAGTAGTTTTCAACAGTGATAAAGCCAGTTAATAAGGTGATCCATTGTGTGTCATGATGTAGTATTACGAAGTTAGGTTTTAATAAATAAAAAACAAATAATTTTTTTTATATACTTGTCAAGTACCTACGTACTACGCTTCGTCTTAATTAAATTGTTAATTGCTTTTTGTCCAACTTTAAGAACAATTTGTTTCTCTGGTTCCTGTCGGTCACTTTGACAAAAATCATCAGTAGTTTACTGATGTTGACGCAGTCACATTGAGACATGAGTCAAAATATTGTAAATAAATTTTGTTCCTACAAATTTAGTAAAAAAAGACTGTCATACATTCTGATTATTTTGAGATCCCTGATCACCATTACCCACATAAGTCTTGTACCTGAAAGGATTAGACATTATTAACAAAGGATGAAACGTGTTTTGGTTTTGGTGCGCTTATATTATAAAATTAAAGCCTAAGTTTTTTTCTTAGATAGGTGCTATTTAAATTGTGCAGCGAGGGTTTTTGTAGACTGTTCCTCGTTAGCATAGAACAACCCTTCCACGAGAATCCGACAACAGACTTTGTTTGTGTACTTTAATTGCAAGTTCTGTCGCTCACCGACATGACGATTACATACATTGGGAATTAAAATATGCGAAGCAATTTAGTGCTTACCGCCAATCTACCGGCAAACAACGCACGGTCGCATTATCGATTTTGTCTGCAATTCCATGAAAATTCCCCGGCATTATCCATAATGCATTCCATGACACACAACCAAACCGATCAGCAAGCAGGCATATAGGCAGGCACAAGCATTAGATTTCGACTACGAGCTCTCTCGATGGTATGCACGGGCAGCACCATCATCATCCACTCTCTCGCACAAAACACAAATATAAATACATAAATTTACGGAATTGGCGATGTAGCCTGGTTATCGTTCTTGTTAACCTGTCATTTTATATCAATGCGAACTTGTTTAATACTGCAATTTCAATCGAATATTCATGAATAGAGTATTTGTAATGGATTTATATTGTTGATGTTTCAACATATTAGCATATGCGCTCGCCATCCGGGGCAGCGTTATAGCTCGGTATGCCGGGGCATCGTTGAAATAATACATACAGTAATATAAACCACTTATGGGTTCGCTTTATTTGCTTGACGAGAACCAATGCGATTATCCCCTTGCTTTGTTCAAAAACGAGAACAAGACTATGACCGCTTGTTTGTATTGTTTTTTGACCTTACGGCGGAGGTGTCGTTGTAATTCGAAATCTGCATAATACATATGTATGCTTGCTGGTTTAAGAGACTCGTTTTGCTTTGTTCTTTTCTTACATTTTTTTTATTTTGCAAAAATGTATCGATGATGGAATTTATTAAATGATACCTATGTCATTATCGGCATGTTTGAAAATCATAAGATTATGTCTCATTTCGATATACCAAATACATGCTGACATTTTAATTCATCAGAAAATGTAATCAATTTGAATTTTAATAACTACTTGTTCAAGGACTCATTAAGGGAGCTTCTTAAAATTAATTCAGTTTCTGGATCAATCAAAAATTGTTTTGCTTATTTTGTTCCCCAATCTTGCTGGTGTTTCAAAATATAAATACGTTTTTATCAAGGCATCGCCAACAAATAGACCAGGGGGAAGATAAATAAGTATGGTAAAAAATATAAAATTATTTTTAGTGAATTTTGCGAAAAATGTCAAAATTTAACCATGATTAGGGTCATAAAAGCTAATGCACTTTTAAAAATGAATAAAATAAACATGTTCCACCAAGAGCCAAGCCACGAGTCAATTTCGTTAATGAATATTTTTAACATTTAATGTCGAATTTTAAATATTTTTCAACATAATGATAAAGGAACTTAAAGGGGTGGGCGGAGACATTCATTAGGGGAAAAGATACAAAAAGGTGAACCTTGTTATTTATATTTACTTCTGCTCTCCAAATAAGCACTTTAAAAACATGTATAAAAAATAAGAAGATCCTGAAATTTCTAGACTTTTTAAACTACGTAATGGTCTTATTTCTTTAAACTGGCAGTTCAGACAGTAATAGTTGAAATTTAAGTGTTATAAAATCCTTCAGGTATCTCAGAAGTTATTTTGTTAATTGCCCCCAAGATGGTTTGTTACTTAAACAACATCCCTGTAAAGACTTTCAAACTATACCTACTGAGCTTTGCATGCACAAATGGTTAATGGACAATAGGCGTTGACAAGGTCACATGGTGGCAGTTTAATTACTTGAGCCGCCACTTTAAAAGAACTAGACAATAGTTGGACTATTAGCAATTTTAACTCCAGACAAGTTGCGAATAAAAGTAAGTAAGTACTATGAATGCGATAAGTTATGTTTGGTTGTTTTGACCATATCTTCGGCGGAGCAAGGCTCTTAATCGTTTTTCGTTCGGTTGCAATTCATTTTAATGTTAAGCCTTCTCGCATAACGCAGCCCATAAATAATAAAAATGAACATCGCACAGTTTCGGTATTATTGAATGAAGACAGACGCAAGCAGGCAGTTAGGTAGGCTCGGACAGGCGGAGAGAGATCGTAAGTTATCAGGAAAAAGACCAGCACGAGGTACAACTCTCTTCGCGGCATAATTCATTAGACTAAGTGCCTTGCTCATTGGAAACATGCCGAGCTCGGCCAGATTAATTATAGCGTTTTGATCGCAGGCGATAAAAGTGATCATTAATCAACAGTGCAGCGCCACCTATGGAGATCAACACGAAGCGCATAGTCGAACTGGAAGTTATAAACAACGGCACATCGATGGCTGGTGCAATTGTCCACGCTCATGTCTCTGCAGATGCACATTAACTAGGGCGCACGGTCATCATAAAATTATTAGAACTGACCATAACTCAATAGATTAATGCCCTTATGAAAAAGATTCCTTGGTAAATGTTGAATTTTCAATCCCACTCCGTAACCTAACCCAACCTAAAGTGAATATGGAGGATGAGGGAGTGGATTTCTCCCAAAATATAACTTTTATGTAGCAATTAAACATTCAACCCTTACCCAAATAGGTGTGAAGGTATCTACACTTTCGTTCGGGTAATTCCATATTTAATTATACTAGGAAAATTTACCTACCTGAGGATCTAAACTTTCGTCGGGGAAACCAATTAAGCAACAATACAGTTTCTTCCGAAAGAAATACATAAGGGGCTGTTCATAAAATACGTCACACTAAAATTAGCTTTTTCTGACTCCCCCCCGGTTGTCACGCTGTGTCACATTTTCTGTGACCCCCCCTGTAAATATTACGTCACAAAAACTAACCAAACTAACCTACCCCTGAACATAATAAACTTTGATTGAGAATACACAAATTTTGATGGTCAAAAATATTTATTTTATTTTCATAATAAAATTTAAATAAATTAATAAATATCTTTTGTAGCGAACAAATAAATAATATTTCTATTTATCAGAAGTCCAAGGATTCTGTAAAAATTCAGTAAAATTTTTTGATGAACGGCGAACCTCACGTTGCCGTAGACCCCCCCTCCCCCTTTGTCACATCTTGTCACACTCAGCAAGACCCATTCCCCCCTTGTATGCGAACGTATTTTATGAACGGCCCTTAAGCTACCACGTATAGGGAGTGTCTAATAATTACATACACATTGAGGTAGGTAATATATTTTATGCGAATCTATCGTGAATAAAAAAGGGATGCTTATCTATAGTTTCATTTATAATAAAAACCTTCGTTAAACAACACGTTATTTCCTCTGAAATACAAGTAAAAATGGATTTTCAGTTTAGCCCATATTGTAGTCAGTTTAGACTTAACCTAACCTAACCTATCATTGACATCGTTTTGCTCTACTTGGTTAAAGTTTAACATGATAGATAGAACAAGGGTGAGTCATAGGTACAAAACAAATTATCTAGTTATCTATTAGGTAAATCTGGATTTTTCCTAATCACTACTTACTACATAAGCACCTATGTATTTGTTCTCCAAACGAATTAAATTTGATCGTAAAAGAATTACGGACGAATGTGACAACTAAGGCCCAAATCTCAATGTAAAATTGCTCTAAATAATGTTATACATACCCTCTGAAATGTTTTTCATTTCAGTTATACATTATTAAGTTTAATAAGATGTTTAATTGTTATATAAACGTTTTTGGGGGGGGGGGGAATTCCTCTCCCCCATTTTTAGTTTAGATGAGGTTAGGTCAGTTATGTTAGATTAGGTTAATTTCTTTCAAATTGTTTTCTAGATTTTAGATATTATGTTCTAGGATGTTACCATCAAAAATATTCATAAGGGTATTGCTTCAAGACTCTTGAACAGTTCCTCACTTCCATTCGGAGACAAATTCAGCCCATAAAGTCATGTTTTTCTTTTAATTAGATTTTTTAAGGAAGTGAAACTTTTGGGGGTGACTGACGCAATTTTTTATTTGTACCTATATTATTGACCTTTACCACTTCCAACAATTCCTGAAATCAACCTTTACTGATCCCTTTAACTTTGCCACGATTAAAAGCACACACCGATTCTATTTTCTAAGCTTGTTTACAATGGCCCATAAAATCAGGCTTTTTCGGCTGTAAAGATATCTTAGACAATTTTCCCCTTTGGAAAACAAACTAAAAATTAATAAAAGGATGTAATGGGTCGACGTATGTGTATTTTACGTGGATGCCCTTTCAAGTTTATTATTATGAAACTTGAATATTTTAATATTTTTTGTGAACACGTGTAATAAATAAAACACTCAAATACTTTAACTAAAACTTTACTAAATCTACGGTAAGATGATTGTATAACAAAAAAGGACTTGCCTCAAAGAGGGCTGATTTCGAACTGTGTTGAAATATTGTTTATATGGTATGAAGCCTACCAAAAATGATAAGCTTACAAATATTCTAGGTAACAAATACTACCATAGGATACAAATCTGCAGACCAGATGACAATATATAATCGCATAATGCATAAATATGGAAAGGCCTGATGGGCTTTTAATGAGGTTTTCGGAAATATTCAGGTACCTATAGATTTGAGGATGCCGAAATACCGTAATAAAATTGTAAATAGATAAAATTGAATAGAAATTGAAATACTATTGTTATGAACATAACAAAGGATATAAGACGAAATTCTCTTTAAAAAATCAAAACAGTTTATTGGCTGGAGATAGTGGCAATTTGCCTAAAAGAGCTTCAAAGCATTATCAAAAGTACAGGACAATCCTCTATTATCTCTATCTTTGATAACGCATCAAGAATGTCCTTTTCAACAAATTGCTTTTCAGGTCTTTAGCTCGTTACACAGGAAATAATATGTATTCGTTTTTTTTTTTACAATAAATAGCAAATATTACAATACACCTTCTACAAATGCAATATAGGTACTGTAGTAGGGTGTGTAAATTGAATTGTGGGACTTAGTTGGTGTGTTCAGAAAGCTCTATACGTGCGCAACACTTGTCAAAGTGAATTAACCAACCGCAACACTTTAAGACGCCCCATGTGACACAGAGGTGGGATAGTTTGTGCAAAATATAAACTTTGGAGATTTATTACCTTGATTCGAAATACGTGCACGTCGAGTGCATTGTTTCCTCGACCTATTGGAATCGATTGCCAAATAAGGATAATTAGGTATCCTGGAACGCCATTTTGTCCTTTGTTGCATCGTTCACCTCATACAAACTGTAAGTAAGTGTATCTGAACCGGCTGGAAATTGTTTACGTTTACCGAAATTGGGAACAATTAAAATTCAAGTTGTATAAGTACCTATGGGTAACAAAAGCGAAACTGATTAGCTATGTTAATAGCTCATCCCACGCCAAAGATTACAGAAACATTAAACATACGAAACAATATGAGAAATCCAATTTACTGTGATGGTAAAGTCTGAATCACAGAAACGTGGGCTACAGGGTGGTCCTGGATGAACCATGGAGTATATGTTTCATGCATATGTATAACATTCCGATTCATCAGTTGGCCTACCCTATATATTTTAACTGGATACAAGATATTTCACCCAAATTATTCAACTAATTATTCTCCCTTAAACTATTTCAGTGTATTCCTTACCATCATTACTCTGAAGGATTAATCAATACCCATATGGTATCATTTTAAATTGATTAATTGGGCATATGTACTCCATTTAAAGTATCTATTTGTGTGGCTAGTATATTTGATTAGGTATCCAAATTCCAAATTATATTTGTGTATTATTGTTGTTACCTACTACAACAATCTTCTCAAAGATATTCATAAATAGACTTTTGAGTAGGAAACTGATTGTAAGTATGAAGTTTGAAAGCTATTGTTCTAAATAAGCTTCATTTTCCTCATTTATAATTAAAAAGGTATACTTACTTATTGTATAAACATACGTATTTATTCAGAGTTCCCAGATTGTAGTATGTAACTTTGAAAATACAAAAGTTTCAAATCAGTAAATCATTACAGATATTCACGTGTACAGCAAGCAGGTAACGGTCTTATGAAATACTCATTGTACGGTTGTTATAAACGAGGGCAAGCAAGAAATCATAATAAATTGAAAATTCCTGATTTCTTACATTCTAATTATTTCTGTTTCCTACAATATATCCGATTAATTGGTGAAAAGATATCGGCCAGGCATTGTTAAAAGGGCACTGCACCAAACAACACTTCGGCGAAGTAAAAGTTCACTTATAAATAAAAGAATATTTTTTAGTAAGTAAGTATATGTTATAACTTCCTAGTTAATTGCAAATCTAAAAATCTGTTTTTCATTAGAAAATTGTTTATATTTTTTAAATTACATTTATTACGATTGGGGCTAACTAAAAGAGTAAGTACTATGTGGATTATTACAATACAGTCAGATTTTACAGCTTTGGGGGAGCAAGTTAGCAAAAAAGTCACCGAAGAATCAATCAAGCGAGTCAGAGGATTAAGGTAGGATAGCGGGTGACCTTGATCACTTACCCTAATGCCCGAAAGTCCGTGCCTTTTTCAACCCCCAATATCTGATATATTAATATCACATCGAGGAATCCACCGATTTGATAATTTTGGGATCTACAGAAAGCTCTTATGTCGTAGACGTGCCTTTTTTCAGCGTTTCGTTACAGTTGTGTGTTTTACATTGCACTTTTCTATAGTTTTAATCTAAAAAAGTCGTGTCAATCGAGAAGTACCGACTAAAGCCACAATACGTCAGTTTTGAAAGACAGAATGCACTTTAAGAAAATAATCATCCAATCTAAAAAAAAATTATCCTAAAAAGAAATAAGGCGTTGCCCACACGTTTATCGTGTTATCGCTAATTAGGCAAGTAGTTTAATATTTTTGTAATTAGTTTTAAGTTATTTATTGTTTAGATTATTATTAAATTAATTAAATATTCTCATTCACAATTCGCTTCTCTTACAAAACAAATATATGTAAGTGTATATAATATGAATAGGTAAGTCTTTTAAAATTTAGTGGGTAATGCTCAAAGAGAAATAATTAGACAGGGTGCCAAAAAATAAGAAATAAAAGAAGGAAGGTTGAAAATTTCAATAACTGTTGTCAGTATATTTTATCAATAAAAAAATATTAGGTACCTATATGTACAAGAATTTTGATAGTAAGAAGCCCAAAAAATAAAAAATAAAAATACGTTTGTCTTCATTATTATTTCGTAAATATTTGGGTTATATGGTACTACGAACGGGAAATAATAGACAGTAATAAATCAACATAGTGAAGGAGCGTTACAGATAGCGCAACGTGAGGGGGTGAAAAATTCAGTAGCGGTTCGTAAAATGGAACATATTTACTCAAAAATGTAGTATTATATTAATTAATAGTTATGTTCATATTAAAACAGCATATATTTTATCTATAATATTTGAAATAATTAATAGAACACTTGGTATATGTTGAAAAACATTTATTGTCAAATCTCTAACGTACCTTTATGTCAGTCTACAAAATTGTCGTCGTTATCACCATCATTACCCTTAGGTACTATTCGCTTCTATAACAAGTGGTTCAACCATCATTTCTACCAAATTGTCCAGATCCCATATCCGTCTCTCTTCTTTTTGGACATGCTGGATGCATTTTCGCCACGAGTCTGCATCTGCAGTAATACCTTCAATTGCGTCCTGAAGAATAACCTTATGATTTCTTCTTGCAATTATAATAACAGTAATACACTCTTTGCTCATCTTACGTATGATATGTGAGTTATGGAACTTGTGCAAATAGTAATTTACACGCCACTGAGTGAATACAGCTTGTACATAAAATTACAAATAGTGCAACAAGCTCTGTTGCCAATTTTATACGATAATTTATTGGAACAATTTCGTTTGCATTGTTATTTAATAGTATTTACAAATAATATTAACCTAGTAATACCAAAACGATGCTGTACCATTTTAATTCGTTTACAACCCTATGTTTACTACGATTTATGATTAGTATAAAATTATACTATACTATATATACTATTTATTTATTACTGTCTATTATTTCCCGTTCGTACTATAGTAAAATTTTCAGGAAAAACTCTTTTTTTGGCAACCTTCTTCTTCTTCGGGCCTTGTACCACTTCTAATTGGGGTCGGCTCTCCTAATCTTCTTATCCAGAGATATCGTTTCTTTATCATAAGTGGGTCTATAATACCTTCTGTGGCGAGGTTTTTCTTAGTAACTGACATCCATGTCGGAACTTTGCATATTTTGAGTATTCGTGTAGCAATTTTGGAATCCGAACATTATAATTACAGTATATTTCGTTTATAACGACGATGAAAGGACCATTAAATTCCGTCGCTATATCCAGAAGTCGCTATATAAAAAGAAAGAGAGAAATAGTGAAATAAGGAAATTAGGCAAGAAAAGTACCCAGTAACTGATTCTTAGATTTAACTTTAACATTTATAAACAATTACTACAACTGCTAACTATCTGTGAATGTAAACAAAAACTAAAAAAATTTTGTATTTAAACTAGGTCGCGATATCAGTAGGTATGAGATTTCTAGCATCTTGTAATTAATAGTTCATTAAAATTAGTCGCTTAAACCGAAATCGACGTTACATCCGAAGTCGTTACAGCCAATTTTTCTTCTTAAATTACTCCTTAAATTAAAAGGACTTATGTGTTATGTTGTTATAACCAAAAGGTCGTTACAACCGGAGTCGTTATAAATGAAATCCGCTGTATTTATATATTTTATTTAAATATTTTTAATAAATATCCAACGCAACGAAATTATTAAGTAGGGTCTTGTTTTGAAAGAATTATTGTCTATGATAATTTTTATGTCCGCTTATTTTTTACGTAGATAATAAGGCAAGTACGTAATATGCGTATAAGTTTTATTCTTCGCTTTTCAAAACGAATTTAAAAAAAAAAAATTAGTAAGAAGAACTTTTACAAAAATTACAAAATATAAATGAATAATCGCGCTATTCGATTATTACAACACTGCCTGGTTGTCCATTGTCAGCCCTTATATAGATGTCCGATATCGTCTATCGCCTACGTCACTAAAGATGATAAGACTACCGTTCATGGGTTTGTAACTTATAAGCCGTTCTCAATTTCTATACACGGTAGTAGAGTACCTAACTATAGTAAAGTCTACGGTATATTTTATGGAACCTAAAAGTGTAATAGGTAAGCTTAGTAGGTAATACGAATCGTGTTTTTCCACACAAGGTGTTCGTAAACGTATGCGCTTACATTAGGTGAATACCTTTAAAGAAACTGTTTTTTTAAATATCTTAAAGTATCTTATATATCCGCACTCATGTACAAACAAACCTTAGGTTTCACGATCGCTATACTGCTTTTTTCATAGAGTAACAAACTTTTTGCACATATTCCAAATATGTACTAACACTCTGCTACTTGCAGAAAAAGATCATGATTCCTTTTTTGAATTCCACATTGCCTTGTATTACGTAGTTAAATAAAAAAACGCGGATGTTAATTTAATTTATTCTATTTTCTTCAAGTTTAGGTAGGTATTAAATATCCCTGGAGTGATAAATAATATAAAGTGAATACCGCAAAGCAAGTAAGTACTCTCTATAGCTACCTTTATAAAGGATTAATGGAGCAACCAAACACTGGAAAGAGTGTAGAAAAATTACACAATATGTTGTGTTTCCTCAACGTATTCAATTTCGAAGCACCATATACACGTTCAGAGCTTTGAAAAATAGTTGTTACGATGTAGTTGAAATAGAAAAGATAAAAATGGGGAACAATCCCTTTACTTAAAATACCTGGTAGGTAAATGAAGAATTGTACTGTGTTGAAAAGTGCACTTAAAATATGTATATGTAAGTATATTTGCAATGCGGAATTATGAATTTTTAAATGGGTTAGACGAAGCAAAAACGTTTTATGAAAGCAATCAAAAGAATCATATGTTAATCAAAAGTAATACACTTACAACATAAATTCAATCATAAATTTTTCAATGGTTCTTAATAGAAGAAAATAAAGAACTAATTCACAAAAAGCATGACAGACTTCAAATTTTTTTGGTTTACTCAATGACAGACTTACTACGTATTAACCATTTACAATCTGTAGCAAACTTTGTAATGGTTCTTCGAGCCGGATAATGATAATAAGTAGCAAATGTTTTGGTAGCCCTTTCTTATTTTCATTGCCTAATAATTTTTTTTTTGCACTATATTCTCAGAGAATTATCAGGTTTCCTTTGAAATAACCTTTTATTACATCTAATAATATATTTAGTTAATTACAAATAATAAACTGTTATGATTTGAAATGTGGATGAAGGTTTAAATTCTTTGAAATTTTAACATTTCTATTTAGCGAAGGACACGCAAAAGGCGAACGACGTTTCGTATCAAATAAATAAGAAAATACATAAACATTTAAAATGTAGACTGAAATACTAAACGGCCGTATCGGGATACCCTAATGAGCTCCGTATCCAATTAAGCTTATTCAGAGCAAGAAATAAAGGTGCTTTAGCAAGCTAACGATCACTAAATTACATTATTAGTGAAGGCCGCTACTGTAAATTCCGTTTTTCGAGGGAAGCTATAAAAATGGGTTTATATTTGTGGAGGAAAAAATCAAAACACAAAAGCACCTGCCGTTAATCGAATGGTCATGGCGCTAACTTAACGATGTGCATTCTAAAATACATAGTTCAGAAAAAATAGATAAAAGTAAACTGTATTTTATATAGGTACCGTTTTACTTTATTTAATAAGGAGTAAGAGATCTTTTAATTACATGAGCTCAAAATAGAAGCTTAAGCTCACTAAATTTCATAAATGGATAAAAATCATTGAAAATCTCACGTCAACTTTTTAATTCAACGAATTATTATAACATGCTTTCCTTGTGGTCCAAATTAAAATAGAAACATTTCAATCAATTAAAGGACGTCCCCAAAAACTGTTTTGATCAGTAGGAGATTATTAATTACCGTCCATTTAACGCGAGTGGGTATTTGAGGTTTAGGGACATTTTTTTTTTAAAGAATTGTTACTCAAAACTTAGTTAAAATCGTATGAGTGAGCTTCTTTTATTTCATATTTAATTGCCTCAAAGATGTGATTACTTTTATTAAATTACATTTTCTGGTCGTTGTATTAGGTACCTACACCAAATTAACTTTTCGATGTTACGCCCATGTGTCCGTATTTGCTGGCAAATAATTTTTATTGACATGCTGACTTAGTCTCTCAATGCCTAGAAGCTATTAATGTCTACAATAGATGTTTTTAATAAAACGAGCTGGTTCCAGTTTTTTGTGACTGCGATAACAGTTCGTCCAAGGTAATGGAAAGGGCAAAGTTGAAAGCAACAACAGCACATCAGTAACCTTTCGTGGATCATCAGAAACACATTTTATTTAACGTTGTCTTGATGTGTAAATTACACAGAGTAATAATCGGCTAAATCGTTTAATAAAATGTTTGCAACGCGATTGTGAATTACTTTTTTGTGGTACGTGTGCGTGACGTACATTACAAGAACAATAACTATGTAAAAATGTGTTTTGAATTTACAATAAAGACATCGTGTGACATAGGATTTTTTTCCTAAATGTGAATTATTATATGAAAACGTTTGTCGTTTGATTTTTACCTACCTGTGCTACAATAAGTCAGTTATTATGGACTCGTCATCAGCTTGAAACTGCACTGCACTAACGAATGTCGGAAATATTTGCATAAGTATCTACAATATTTTGTAAATGATATACAGGTGAGTTAAAATTTAAAATGTAAAAAACTAATATTGTTATATTAATATGTAAATGTCAAAATTAATCCAGGATTTTTTCGGTATTAACTATTAAGAGGAGGATGAAATACATTGTTTAGGTAGGTACTTAACCACTTTACTATACACTAAAAGAGAAAAATTAAATAGTTTCGACCTTTACTTGATGAAAATTCATTATAATAATAACAACAAATTAACGAGATTATCACAAAACTTTATTTAATATCGTAACATATTTTTCACCAAACTTTGGCTTCATCCAGACGAGAGAGGATTTATGGTACTACTAAATATACAATAGAGGGTTAGATGTTTAAATATTTACAACATGGTTTATGAATGATATTCAGAATATATTTAAGAGTGGGGAATTATTCCCTTCTATTTCATCATAAAGTAACGTACCTACCTAGTTTTTTATAGATATTTGTTAGTTTCTAACTTTTCTAATAGTGTTTATCTATATACTTTTTCGTTTCTAAGTGTAAGATATCCATATCGCTTTTGAATTGGGTAGATGACTAATTTTTTTTTATTATTTAAATTTCAGCATTTTTATCCTACAAATAGCATTGTACAAATAATATATTGATATTTTAAAAAATTAAAATGATATGAACGTTTAAAAATCCTAATTAGACAGAGAGGGAAATACTGAATTGTGACGTCACAGTCTTGTACCGCCATATAAATTACACGCAAAACTTCGTTTTGCAAGAAAGAGATAGACAAAAAACTTTAATGTGTTATAACTTTTTTATTTTTGACCAATATGAAATTTGATTCCGAATTCTGTTATCGTATTACGTATATTAACATATTATCTAAATAAATATATAATATTCAATATCAGTCACCTACCCTATTGGTGGCCTTCTTCTGCGTAATGTGTTTTACATAGGTAGAATCCCCACTCTTAAATCTATTCTGAATATCATTCATAAACCATGTAAATATTTAAACATTCAACCCTCTATTGTATATTTAGTACTTTTAGTAGTAAATCCTCTCTGGTCTGATGAAGACAAAGTTTGGCGAAACATATGCTACGATATTAAATAAAGTTTTGTGAAAATCTCGTTAATTTGTTATTATAAAAAGAGAAAAATGTATTTTAAAAATAATTTATGATGACGGAGATGATATTGAGTAAAAGGTGAATAATTGCTTTTTATTTACGTACCTAATAAGAATAGACAGAACACTCAATGAATTTAAAATCATCAATTCCTTTGCAATTTTATTCGTTTTTTTTGCTGTTTTGTCGATTATTGCTTTCACAGTTTTTTTAATCTTTCCTGTTTCCGTGTTCTCGTGCAAATAAAAGGACATAATTACAGGTTTCATCCTGATGTAATTAGCTTTAAGCATTAGCCATACAATTATTTTAACATTGAGTAATATTGTAGGGTCTTTCATTTAATTATTAGGTAAGCCGACACTATGGTAAAATTATGGTAGAAAAAACAACATGACTGAACAAAGAATTGTCTTGGTCATGTCCATAATTTTGTTCACAGGAATAAAATAGACGCGTTTCCTGTATGCATTGTTCTTATTAATGTTGTAGTGAATTAATGTTTTTTTTCTTGTTTTTCATTTTAGGCAAAAAGGTTTACTGGTTTTTTTTTTTTTGAGTTGATGGAACAGGAATAAATATTTCAAATTCTGTATTTAATTGATTCTATCGGTACTTGGTTGAAATTCATATTAATTAAGACGAATAAAAACAAGTTTAAAAATTTCAACAGATTTATTAATTATTATAATTTATTATTAACTTAAACCTTAAGTGATAACATATTTCCTTAAATGCTATTTTGTTAAGGGATGGGGAGCAGGAAACATATTCAGTAATGGAGCTTGGCTTAATTTAGTTCGTTCGTTAATTAATAGACTACTATTTTTAAATTTGTTAATTTCTAAAGCCGACAATTTATACCAATTATTTTCATTTACAGTAAGTACGTTAAGTTCTTTATTAAAACCATGACTATTTGTTATTAAATGGTTAGCATAATTTGAGTCCGTTTTATTATTCAAGAATGATCTTTTATGTTCTTTAATACTTATGCCAAAATTTCTACTAGTTTTTCGAATATAAAACATACTTAGGTACTACAAGATTTGCAATTTAATTTATATAGGTACTCCCGTTTTTTGTATTAATTTGTCCATTTTGTCCTTAGATATTTGACTGATCTGAAACTTGATTTGTATTTGTGGTATGGTTACTTTCATTATTTTTTCTAAGATTCTAAGTTTTTTGGCTTGCTTAACATATTTTTTTATTAATTATGTAATTTATTTTTATCCTAGTATTATAATCTAAAACGTCAAAATAAATAGAATGCCACTTAAAGCTGAGCCCACTGTCGACTGCTTTTAGAAGGATGTTGTAGGACTCTTTTGGCTGAATTGACGACTTTTTTCTTCTTTTAACTATTGTTCTTAGGTTGTGTGCAAATTTTAGGTGGTATTTATTTATTTTTACCAATGTTTAGCTATTAACTAAAGTAATTAATAAAGGTAAAGAAGGAATGATAGGAATTATTTTGTAATGAAAATAGTCTACTTGACACTCGAACAATTTAATGGTAATTTTTTAAAATTTCCTGGAGAAGATGATGCCTTCTTATACGTGGGAGCATTCCAGACAACCCAGGTCCCCAGTACTCTTTCTTATCTCAATTAAAAAATTCAAATTATGGCTATGTCAAAAACCAAGACTTACTGAATACCTAACACATAACTATGGAAATTTCAACAATGTTTATTTTAATGACTAGTTCAAGTACCTATCATTTGAAAACTCATCATTTTAATTATAAAGTGTAAACATTTACGATTGGCACAAACCCACCGGTAAATTATGTATAAATTTCTTATAAATTCTTAAATAAAATAAATAAAAAGTGAACTTTTAGGCATATCTAATAAAAAAATACTAATTTGTTTCTGAATTTAAAAAATATTTTGGTAAAATTTTACTTTTTAAAAAATTTAAATTTTTTATAAATAATAAATAAACGTTTTTAAGGAATAATACTTTAATTTTGTTGGGTTAATTGTAAGTAAATAATTTATTAAATACACAGGCATTTTTAAAATTAAAAAACATATTGTATTTATGTAATAAATGTTGAGCTTCAATAAATACCTAACATAAATAGAATAATATGTGTACAATAAATAATTAATTGTAGATAATAATAAATGACACAAATATTGATAAGAAAGTAACCCTACTTCCTGTAATAAAATGTCAACGATAATTCTGTAGGTAGCGCTTTCTCGTATTAAATACCAAAAATTTTAAAGCTAATTATCTGGACATTTTTAAAGCAGTGGAGTCGTTTAGACCTAATTAAACTGACAAAAAGTATTCTAATTAAGTTTCATTACCGCAATTAAATATAATTAATAGTTAGTTGACAAAAAAGGTTAGAAAAATCATAAGAGCGTGTTGAGCTTAAAGAGTACATTAGTTATTTTTGATATGCAAAGTATTCACTATTCACTATTGGTAATAACATAATGGTAAAAGTCGGCTGTCCATTGATCTTTACGGCGCCTCTTTGGGTTTATCTTTACATACGAGGAAAGATAAATATAAAGTAACGATATTACCCGGTGAATCGGCTTAACGAAGTCTCCACGCTTTAATTGAATCCTTCCCGTTAATGCTACTACATAATAAACGAATGACTGATAGAGAACTATTTAGATTTCGAAAGAATTAGACCGTCAGCTACCGGAGTTACTTTCTTATCGCTGTTGGCCAGTAGAAAGCTTGTTTTGCTTTATTGTACCCGTTTGACTGTCCTTATATGGCGACTATACATTTAAAAATTTATGGCTTATATATTTTACTTATTATATGTTCCGAATCGTAGTTACGTATTTTATTGCAAGGTATTAATTTAAAACAGGACTTTTTTACTAATCTGCTTAAGGACTAGTTTATTTTTAATCCATTTGCCCTGCCTACTACACTATTAACGTCAAAGAGATGGATATTTAGATAAATGTCATTTAAATAAAGGTGCCATCTAAAATATCTGTAAAATTAAGACTTAGGTAACTGTATTAGTACTGACACTGTTATGTGTTTTAATACTCACTCATGGGGAAAAATACCTTCTGTCTAATTTTCTTAAAGTGGCGGATCAGGCAATAAATTGTCACCAAGTAACGACCTCCTCGACTATTTTCTATTATGGCACCATTCAAACAAAAAACGTTTTCGATTCTTTTAATTACTTGTACTTTTACACAGGGCTGTTTTTAAATAAGTAACAAATGGTTGCAAATCCTGCGGGCAGTGGCGGATTTACACATTTGCCGCCCGTAGGCTATTCAAAATTTCCCGCACCTACTGACACCTGCAATTCTATAAGTACCTACCCTAATTCACAATCAATTTTTTGTCAATGAAATTGCAACTTTATGATTGTACCTATTATATTTTTAACAGAATAATCAACAAATATTGATACGAATTCATTAGGATTAAAAATGTAAGAATGTAAAGAAGAGCTTTTATTCATTACAATTAATATTGTATTGTTTTTTTTTAATTATTATGGCTCTAAGAAATGTATAATATTTATGAAACTCTGTGCAACAATATGCAATTTTTTACGTGTAAATTTATTAAATTTTTATTCTACACTTAAACAGGTTGTTAATATCAACAGAAATGTCAATAGAAAAGTATTAACTTTCCACATATATATCTATATAATATTTGATATTGTTATTTTTAAGCATTTTTTTTCGGATCCCAATTCTCTTCGAATAGATATATTTAAGTGGTGAAACATATTAGGTACATATTAATTGAATAGTGTGGGTGGACATGAAGAAAAAATTATGGCAATAATTAATTTAACAAATAGGTAAAAATACTAAATTTAAAATGTAATACTTAAACGCTATTGGAATATTTTAAAAATTCAAAATCACAATAGTATATTTTATAAATAAGCGTTTAGTAATTTTTCGTTATACAGACGTTAGTGTATTCAGTATACGGTATAGCACTAAAATATTGTAATTTTTGTTGATTTTTTAAGCCTCGTTTTTTTTTTTTCGCGTATGAGAATAATTTTTTTTTTATTTCTGTAAGACAAACAAATTTTTGAGCAGTTTGCTGCCCCCTAAAAACTGCCGCCCTAGGCGTTAGCCTATTTAGCCTGCTGGTAAATCCTCCACTGCCTGCGGGGCAATTCAGATACCTGAGAGGTTTTAAAAATAAATGCTTATATAAAGTAAATTGTAAAGGATGCGTAGCATTCTACGTGAGGTAAGCAGGGAGGAGTTTGGAAAACACGATTAAAGGAACAAGTAAAAAATACCGGCCAAGTGCGAGTCGGACTCGCGCACCGAGGGTTCCGTAAAAACCTGTATATATGTGATGTAACTAAAAATTTAAGATTTTCGGAATTTTTTAGGTTTTGATTCCCTTGCGAGTAGTTGCGAGTTTGAAAATATGCGGCTTAAATTGCTGTTTCTTTTGATTGTGTTGACATAGAAGTTTGATTTTGTTACATTATAGACCTGAGTATTTGCATTAATTTCAATTTAATACCTCTACGCGTTCATGAGGAAAGGGGTAGTAACTTTAAAATTATTAAAAATATTTTTATTATATGATGGAACTAAAAATTTACGGTTTTCGCAATTTTACCTTTATCTATGCTATAAGACGTTGCTTCGTACCAAATTTCAAGATTCTGAGTTTACGGGAAGTACCCTGTAGGTTTTGATTCGAAAATTTGCGGAAATTTGCAGCATAAACGGCTGTATCTTTTGATTGCGTTAGCTTAGAAGTTTGATTTTTTCACAACTCCAAGGGACAATAGACCTGAGTATTTGGTATAAATTTTAGCTTGATACCTCAACGCGTTCCTGAGAAAAAGGGTCTTGACAGACGGACGGACAACGAAGTGATCCTATAAGGATTCCGCTTTTTCCTTTTGAGGTGCGGAACCCTAAAAACATAAAAAAACAAAGAAAATTCACAGGTGTTGATAATATAAAATTGTTACACTCTGATAGCAAAGGAATGGTTTCATAGACCGAAAAATATGTGGTTATTTTTAATAAACACTTGAAACATTAAAAAGTGTTCTTATTTAATATCCATTAAAAAATAATATTGCAATCAAGTTGAACAGTTCAATTTAAGTTTGAATTATAATGCAGAAAACCAAGCACTTCTCGTCAAGAATATATTAGAGACCATGTTTAAGTAATCCTCTTACATAGATAGGAATATTTACTTTCCTGTTATCACATATCGAAATAAAATCTAATTGTCCAACAACTATAACTAGCATGCAGTTCAAATTATTATTTTATTCCTACTTATATGGTAAAAGTGATCGTGAGATTATTTCGAACAACCATCAACACATCACATTTAAGTTTTCAATTATGAAAATTAGCTCCATTAGAACTTCTTCTTATATTCGAGTCGTCGATGACTGACGATTGGACGATTGGACAAAAAGCATTCTCGAAAGCTACTCGAGATGTGATGGTGTGATGCGATGTTGATGTGACGACGACTAATAATATAATAAGATGCATTCAGTCCGAGCTCATAGATCCAAGACTTATCGCGTTAACAAGCCAAACGGTCAATAAAACGAGGACCCGCTTTAAATGATATTTTAATGTGACATGATGATAATAGCGAAAGCTGTGACCGCAGGGACGTCGCTGGTAAGTGATGATCATTGTGGCGAAAAACGATTCATAAAGATATACATATCAACGGTAGCGGACACATCACGAGAATCATCACAAAACACAAATGATGGTTCTTAAACAATCAACCAGCAGTACCAAAACTTCTGATGTATTAATATACATAGGTACCTACAGTAAAATCTAGATATAACAAAGTTGAAAAATGATTAAAAAGTATTCATTATACCAAGTAATTTGTTGTAATGAGGTATGGAATGTATGGAAGTTTGGTTGGTCTAATGTTTATTACGTATAACAGGGTGAGAAAACATATTTATTTTCCTTACCCAGTTATACGGTTTTGTCTTAAAACATTATCAAAATGTATTGAAAACTCAACAATGGGGTAATGGTTTACCCAATTTTAATTTTGAGAAAAAATCATAAATTGTGAACTGAACCTGTCGAGTAATTAATTTTTGTGGAATCTTTTTTGATGAATTAGTAAGATTTACTATTTAAAGATTATAGGTTAACAAAAATCGTTAACTGGAACTAAATTATAGTTTCTATTTAGGTACCTACATAATGGAACGATTGAGGTTCGTTATATTAAGATTTTACTATAATAAAAGCGGTATCAGTTGTGACCCATTTGTCTTCTATAATCTTCATGCTTATAATTTAAACAGTGAAATACAGTAACGTCATTATTGGAGAATACTACTTGATTTTACTGATCTTTATCCTTTCACATATCCTTAGGGCAATAAATATCCGTTTAAGTCAATTGGGATCAAGTTTTGGCGACTTCAGTCTTCTTGGCGGTAGTGGAAGAATAGTATTGATTGAATTTTGAATTTTCATGAAATACATAACATTTTAAATTCCTAATAAATAATGATAAACCAATTTTTTCTTTTCAAAATTTCATGAGGGTTGACCATATAATGCAGAGGGGCATAGCTTCCCCGTTAGGCATTTAATTTTTAGTGAGACTTTTTATTTCTTTCGTTATAAATACAAAAATCGACATAACAATTCTGAAGAGGTTCTGGTTTCTTGGCCGTGTTCCTGGAGTAAGTTGACGTTTCACCACCAGCTGCTCTGTGATTACCATCCTAAAGAAACGTAGCAAGGGCTCAAAATCCTTCTCCACGGCTGTGCTCAGACTGAGGATATCAATCTCAGCTACTGGCAAAACGTTGTTTAAGTGACTTCATCTGTGGAGTTATTGAAGGAGGAAGACAATCTAGGATCTGTCATTTAACCTTCTTCAGATATAACCCCGACCATGAAACCTTAAATTCGCAAATTTCGATAGTGATATAACAAAAAAAAGTTACCAAAAAAAAAAAAATTAATCCAAAAAACTGAAAGACTGTTTCCTGTTCCGTAGCAGCAAGTAACATAATATAAAAGTTAGGCACCTATTACAGATTTATTATTAGAATATAATAGTTTACGGTTTGTGCATAAGGTTTATGTTTATGAAATTAATTGTTTTTTTTATTTTTATATTTGAGTTGATTGAATGAAAGGTAAATTAGGGTTTACGATTTATGACGTATTAAAACAAAACTACTTAGTAGGTCTCGTTCAAACCAATTTCGGTGGAAGTTTGCATGGTAATGTACATCATATATTTTTTTTAGTTTTATCATTCTCTTATTTTAGAAGTTATAGAGGGGGGGGGACGCACACATTTTACCACTTTGGAAGTGTCTCTCGCGCAAACTATTCAGTTTAGAAAAAAAATATATCAGAAACCTCAATATCATTTTTAAAGACCTATCCATAGATACCCCACACGTATGGGTTTGATGAAAAACAAATTTTAAGTTTCATTTCTAAGTATGGGAACCCCCAAAATTTATTGTTTTTTTCTATTTTTGTGTGAAAATCATAATGCGGTTCACAGAATACATCTACTTACCAAGTTTCAACAGTATAGTTCTTATAGTTTAGGGAAAAAGTGGCTGTGACATACGGACGGACAGACAGACAGACAGACAGACAGACAGACATGACGAATCCATAAGTGTTCCGTTTTATGCCATTTGGCGACGGAACCCTAAAAATTACACATGTTTCAAGTGGTCATTATTAAGAATCCTTTCGAATTATACTTGTTCGTCCTCTACCTTTCTATTCGGTTGGTTTTTGTGTTGAACGTTTAAGATGTAAAAATCGATTTTTTTTGTTCAAAATCGTTTTTTAAAACCTGATGCGCCCACATAGTGTCGAAATGTAAATAACGTGAAACGATACTTCGTGAATATGGAAAGGTTAAGAACCACTGCGTTAGACCAACAACGAACGGCTGAACGATCGTCCCGTCTGTCCGGATCGCGCTTCATTTGTCTTGCACGCTGTCATCTATCTGGCACAGATCGGACCGCGATATGGTGGACGTTTTAATGGGCAAACCGTGTCCTCCGACGGTATTAAGCAAAACAAAAACGACACATCAATTAGGTGGGTTTTAGATCCGTTTTTGTTTGTTTCTGATTAGTACACCGTATACTGTTAATATATTTCACATCCCATCGTCCCCCGTTCGTTCTGTCTGTCTGTCTGTCTGTCCATGGTCAGGTTCAGTGGCGAGGTGAGGTGGTGAGGTGTGGATGCGGCAGGTTCGCCATTGAGAAGAGGACGGTGAACGAGCTGGAGTACTATAATAACGAATCTTGTACGGAGATAATTTAAATTCGGAGTTTGTAAGACAAAACACGAAATCACACTTCTCATGTAGACGTTTACACTTGTTTAACGCCTTACGGGTGACATCTATTGTTCTTTAAACGAATGTATACGCTTAGGGGAATGTCAGATATCGGTCCAATTTAAATATGTACCTATAGGCAGGTACATTGAGACGACAACAAAAATTATTGGTTTTTAATAAAAAAGAGGTAGTTGAAGAAATTGGACTGTTTATAGCGTTTCAGGGTTATCGAAATAAACAGTGTAAAAATGTCAATTTTGTCTACAAAAGTACAGTAAAGAATTGTTAATAAGTGCGAGACACATATTCAAAATTTGATTTTATAAAGCTACAGTTGATAAGAAAAAAACTAAAATAAAAATTAAAAACTTCATCATTCAAATCACCATCAAACAATCATCAATAACACTCTTGATATATAGGTATCCTAATTTTTTTTTATTTTTCATCTAATTTTTATCAAATTTTTCAGATGCGCCTCATATAACTATGGACATATTCACTTATTTTTGTGCAAATCAATTTTGTTTTTAAACTTGCGCCTGAAACTCTCTAAAGGGACGTCCATTAATCATAGTGAGATTTGGTAAGATGTTGTAGGATATTTCCATCCCCCTAACAAGGGTTTTACCCTGTAATAAATTTTTAATAAAGAAACAAAAGAAATTATAACAATTCAAAGCTTGATAGCTCTGTAAAGGTACTTTTCACATTTACTTGATGAAGGTTTAAACTGATTATTATGCACTTAATTAGAGTGCTATGAATTAAAGAAGCATGATTAAAATATGAACTTAAGAGAACCTGAGTTCAAAATATGAGAACGGAGTCCAACAGACTTATTGCACATGTTAACTTTTAATTCAATGAATTATGATTTCATTTCTTGAAAAACTGATCTCACATAAAGGGAGTGGGAGATGCTGCCACCTCTTGCCAAATCAAGGAGAAGGGAGAGCATCAAATAAAAATAAGTTACAAATGCAGGGCCGGATCTACCATATGGCTTTTGGGCTTCAGCCCAAGGCCCGCGAATTCAAGGGGCCTCTAGCTAAGTCAACTCAAAGTCAAAAATAGACGATAATGCGAAAGAATCCATAATATAATATAAATCAAATATTTTACTCTCTCATTTTTTTCTATAGGTACTTTGAGTAATTAGGTGGGCCACTAAGTAATATTAGCCCAGGGCCCCCTAAACTCACGGTCCGGCCCTGTACAAATGGTATCTACCTACTTTGGTTTTTATTCATTTAAGGGGTAAAGAATTTAAATATCTGACAGATATGAGTTCCAAATTTCTAAGGGAACCATTAAAATCACTCTATAGATTCTAAAGTTCAATTAGAAGCTTAGAACAGATAATATTATAACTCTCTAAGCTTTTAAGAAATTGGTAAACGCTTCATTATTAGGATTTCATGTTTTTCATTTAAATTATTTGTATTCAAACCCATCTTCTCCGTCATCAGCATCATCGATATCGAGCTTTTATCCACTAAACGCACTCTGATATCGTCGTCCGTGCATTTTCTCGCTCATTTTCTTTATAATACCTTAGTACCTAGTCTGATTTGTGGCAGAAAATTTTGCCTTATTTTACTATTGTTGTTCAACTATTGTTCAACTTTTTCTGTCAATTTTTGTTCATTTTTCTGTGGCGTTCGTTGTTCGCCCTGTGCCTCCTCACCATTGCGTTTCCTCCAGAACAAAATAAACGAAAAATTCCTGCCCGACAAGATCATCTTTTTGTGCCATTTGAGCATTAGCGAATAAAAAAATCTGTCTGCCGAGCATCGCGACGTAGCGAGCCAATGGTTTCAATTTACGGCGGCAACCCTTTCGGTGTCTGTTCGTTTACGAAGTGTGGTTCAGTGGTCCTAATAACCGGAACCGCTCCGGTCGAATACATAGTTTTACCACCACCTGACCGAAGCCGGAGCCAGCGGAGCCTTCATTAACCCTGTATATACTGGGCACGGTGCTTATACCTGGGGCTGGCGCCACTGCTCGTCCTACCTGTGCCTCCACATCCATGGTACTACACGCATCGTATCGTATCGTAAATGTATATACGTGTATTTATACGTATGTTTGTCTAAGTACCGTACAGCGACATAAAGCTCTAAAACTGTTCGAACCATAAAGTTGCGATGCGCGTCGCTCAGTCCGCTGCGCCGCACCGGCCGGCCGGTCGCAACGAGCTTTGTGTCCGTCGTAACTTTTTCGAGGGGAGAACCATTACTCTTTTATGTCCAAATAAAAAAAAAAGAAAAGAACGAACATACGAAAGAAACGGTTTAAATGCGACGGCTCGGCGGTCTCCTTTTCAACGAAGAAAAATAATACCGCGGGACTCTAATCCAAGAGAATACGATCTCCACAAGTTCAATACGAATAACATACCTATATATTCACAGGGTGTTTAGTTACCTGTTGCATATCGCCATTTCTTTGCTCACTTTTTGATAAATGTACCCAAGTTTAAAAATATGTCTTTTCTTTTGTAATTTACAAATGATGGTTATTAGTTATTGTACACAGATTCAAATAGCAACAGTGTATATTTGGAATGTCTATTGCATTAGGTATATGTACTTTCTACTATGTAATATGTAAAACACTACAACCCAAGCATGTTCCTACTTTTCATCAGGCCCCAGAAATTATGCTCAGTTAAACTCACTCAATGGTATGCAGCATAAAGTTAGTATACTCCAAATTATAAACATAATAAAAAGAGAATGCAAAACTTAAGAAAACAAAATATGTTCGAGACTTTACTCGCTTTAAATGAAATGACTGCTTTAAAAATTGTGTCTACTCCGGCATTCACTTTATGCATATCATCCATTGACACCTCTTATTTAGGCAAAAATCTGGGGTATCCAAATACGTTTTAGATTTTTATGAGTGGTAGATTTTGATATTTGTATTATTTAATTCAGTTCGATAGAAATCTACTTGATTTTCTTTTATCAATACCTACTGGTCCAGAAAGGTACAGAAATTGTGGTAATTTTGATAAAGGGATGTTAAAAGCTCCAAACAAGAATTACTACATTTTTTTATTTGTACAGTATCATCCAAATTTTGTTAACTGTTCCAAATTTTAAAAAGAAAAATTCAAGAAGCGCCTCTAGTGATTCCAATCCCAAGCCAATCTTCGCTTTTACCAAAAACTACGATATTCCACATCCTTAACTAGTCCGTTCAATTTAATTTTTCCGGTTTTGTATTATAAAGTCAAAATTGTAAATATTTTACTTTATTATAAATTATTGGCACAATAAATTAATTTACCCCTATATTTACTACAAGAAAGAGAAGTATACCCATGTCCTTCTCGGCGAGTCGGAGGTAATGAGCAGTGCAGGTACCATTTATAATGTTGTCGCATATTCCTCTTATATGTTTGAAATTTGTAGAGTTGTCTCTTTATTATTTTGTTGCCAAAAGCGAGACAAACATCCGCAAACTATAAAAGTAGAACAGAAATGAGCAGAATTGAAATACTACCTGCATCACTTGTATCTCATCCTCATCAAAAATGATGGAAGTTTCCTTTTCTTTCTTATGGTAGGTGGGGCTAGTTAATTTATTGCGCTAGTAATAAATAATAAAGTAACAGATTTACAATTTTGACTTTATAATACAAAACCGGAAAAATTAAATTAAACGGACTCTATTTACGAGCAAGTATCTGATGAAGGACTTCTTCTGTAGTGATGAGCAAAATTCGTCTTGGTCTTGCAGTCTTGCTTTTTCGCAAGACCAAGACCGAGACCAGAAGAATTTGAGCAAAACCAAGACCAAGACTGAGTAAACAAGACCGAGACCAAGCCCAAGACTATCCGAGTCTTAGTCTTGGTCTTGCTTTGCTCATCACTATTCTTCTGCACTCCTTTACTCTTGTTTTCTGATCTAATATATCTCACATCTACTATCCTATCATCTAAATTTTTTAAAGTGGCTGTCCAAGCAATAAAACTACAATCAATCGTTGTCAACGCCTTGCTGAAACTATCTATAATGGCACAATTTAAACGAAACACGTTTTGAATTATGTTAACCACTTGTGCCTGCAAAGCTCATAATACCTGGTTTGAATGCTTTTACAGGGCTTTTTTTTTAAATAAGCAATAAACCGATGCAAATCAGCTAATCAGCTGCAAAGATAAATACAATATGAATTATCATTATTGTCTCTTGACATTGTCCTTGTATGAGACTCAAACTATCCTCTTATTGAATAGCGCTGTCAGTCGTTCGACCAAATAAGCTAAGAAATATTTTTAAAATTTTATTGCCTTAGTCACCACTCAAAAGAATTAAACAATAGTTAGAAAATTTCTTCATATCGCCACTCTTCATCTCCATAGGGTCATCCTCAACTTAATTAGGGCCCTCTGTTCTCTTACGTTTTTAACGTATTGGAGGCCCTGGGCATATTAGGATAATGGGGCCCCTATGACTTTTACAGAACACAATTTTACAACAGCCACAATTCGTTTAAGTACATTTCTCCAATAATCCACTTCTTTTTGATGTTGAGATAATAAGTCAATATCTACTCTACCAACCGCCATCATAGATTGCCTATGTGCTGGGCTATTTTCATGTGCTAAAATTATGTGAATAATGTGCTTCCAATCATTACATCTACTCGAAGAACATAGATTTACATCAGAAGGGTTAAACAAAGGGCATGAAAAACAAAATACAGTCTTTTTGGATGGTGAGTACAACAACCATTTTCTTTCGACGCTTTCATTGTTTTTCAATTTACAAATAAATAATGCTTTGTTGAAATACCTAGTTACTGATTTATTACCATCTTTGTAGGTTCTGGATATATCGAAAAAGTCAGAATCTTTATTTTGAATATATGCAGATCCCTTACGAATCAATATTTCGCGATTTTTTTCTGTAAAATGTTACGCTAGTGAAGACAAATGTCATAGTTATCATAAAGGAAAATGCAGCGTTTACACAGATATGATTGTAGTATTTGCGGTTTTTAATATGTTAGAGTAGTTTTACTCCAAAATACTTCGTAAAATACGTATTTTTCATCATACCACACTTATTGGTTAAGTACGAAAAGAATCGCCATGTTGCGAATGCCTTCTCTGTCTATGTTGCGAATGGACATTTTTTTGACAAATTATTGTTTTTATGTAAAATATACGGAAGTAATAATAATTTATAATAAAAAAACCTCAATGTGAAAAAAGTTAAGTCAAAAAAAAATCTATCAGATCACAAATTCGATTGTTTTATTAAAACTCATTATAAATAAATAAAATATGTACCTATTATTAGCATTTATGGTAAGTATATACCTAAATTATTCTTGGACATCAATATTCAAACCAGGGCCAAACTTGTATGGGATTCCATTCCACCATCTCCTTAAATATAGTCAAACACATTTTGTTTTAATTTTCAATGTAATTTCTCAATTAAATTAAATGGTTAATTCAAACTTTTGAGCTTCATGCTTCGCTTCGTTCGCTTAATTTAAATGGAGCGAGTCACACTGATGAGTGTACTACTGATGATTTTTCTTTAAAATTTGTATGTGCTTAGTATGCCATTATATATAAAAAAAATTCTAAGCATGCTGAAGTCGGAAAGCCTAATTTTTGGGCGAGAGTAGAATAACTTCACGCATGTAAAAGCTAGTAAGGTGGTATTGTAGTCAGTAATTTAGGTTCGATTTCTTCGAATTATATTAGCTTTTTGGTAATAAATACTGGTTATCGTTTGGTGATCTGACAGGAACTAAGGACTTTGTATTTGATCTGAGGGGGGCCCCTATCGATCGCGGGGCCCTGGGCACTTGCCCAAATGCCCACTGGGAAAAAGGGGTCTGTACGTATTGAAGTATCTTCTGACTTCTAACGTTTTATATCCACCTATAACATCAATATACTATAACGTTTTCACGAAAAATAGTCTTTGCCTTACCTTTAAAATATCTCCAATTTTCTTATTCTAAAATATTTTTACATAAACATCATGATTATAATTTTAAACTAGGTTTTATACATGTACCTATGTATGTTGGCCATCAGATGATGATAAAAGTACATCGTAGGATCTGTCCATCTGTCGATTGCATCGACGTCGGTCGTTATAATAAAACGTGAAACGCGACTGCGGCTACGACCGGATTCATTACATCCATGTTAACGGATAACGTATCGCTGGAAACGACCGTTTTAGCAGTACTTCACCATAAATACGTTCCAAGTTTATCAGAAGTATGTTTGTTGCCGATCTTGTACAGCACTGCAATTGTAGTTCGACATGTGTACTTATTATTATGTCCTGTTGGCTCGCATGCAACATTGCTAATGCCGTCCTTTGATTAGCGTATTTACGTGCGATCCGATACGACAACCTGTACCAACTTACCATACACACTAAACGTACGTAATGTCTAAGTACCCACCTATTTACACTTCAACGAATGTACATACGTCCATACCATAACTACTACAGTCAATAACATAATGTAATATCTTAACAAAAATATAGGTAAATGTGTGAAATAAGACCAACATTCCGGGTTGTTAATATAAGGGTTGATATTTGAATGAGTGCCAACTTCCATGACTTTCCATTTTTCATTTCCACTAATGCTGGTTGAGGGGCACTCACTCTAATATGGCGCAAATAACAAGTTAGTTTATGTTAATTATTATTTGAAAAGTCAGAAATTGCAAATTTGCTTAACATTTGCATCGAATAGTATCAAAATAAGTAAATAAAAAGAATTTACAGTTATTTTATGTTATTGGCAGTGTATTTGCAATAACATTCGACATTATTATCGTGGATGTGCCTGTATTGTTTCAATTTACCCTTTAACACTTTAAGTGTAGGTTAAGATAGGGAATGATGTAGTGTTGTAGACTGCAGCGAATTTTATGAAACTCAGTTAGTACTGATAATAAAATGGCCATAACGTCAGCCAAGAATCTGGTTTCTTCTGTGTTCAGGCCTTTTACAGCCAATTTTAGCTTTATATCACGATAAATTTAACCAATGTTTATGTTTTATTATGACTAGGAGTAAAACGACGATGATGATGTGATGTTGATAAAATGTAATGAGTCTACCTAAACTGACTTTAATGTCGAACGAAGCCATTATAGCGGCGAAATAAAGATAACAGGTTGAATAAAATAAAGTGCTTTTATAATACCTTCTTCACGAATACTCTGGCACATATATTATGTGCCCATATAAACTTAATCCAATACAAAGAATTAAAATTGATAAACAACTCCTGATTGCAAGATAAATTTTATACCTCGGATAGTTGACCATATTTTTATATACGATTGTTCACAAATGCGTCACAATTTTCAAATTAAACACAAAATGATTGCCATTTAATGGCCAATATAGTTTTTCATAGGTATATCTATTGTAGCTCTCGTATATTATATTACCTATAAAAATACCTAGAACAAAACAAATTATCACTTTTTTATAATAGCAAGGTTATTAAATTAATATGTATTTGATAGAACTGTACAAAGTTTTTGAAAAATAAATTGAATTTATAAGAATGAGTTTAACTTTGTATATTGGTGGAGGAACCAGGCAATTGTCCTGTTTTGATTTAGCAGGGTTTTCCCATTTCCAACTATTGCCTTCAATTTTTTTTTCACATTTAGATCGTGTATTCTGAGAGGGTAGATTTCGTCCTCTAGATAAAAGTACCAAAAATAGATTTTTGTAGGTTTAACTCTAACATATCCCATATGTTTTTTGGATAGAATAGATCCATATTCTTACAAGAATTATTATCTATTGTTAGAATTTCACTCTTTTTTAGAAAAAAAATTCAGATAGTACATATCATTATGTAGAAACCTATTGGTTGGTGGGAGAAAAAGAGGGCATAGTCCAGAATTGCTTTATTATGTACTACAGAACATTAAAACACCACATTTCCCCATTTGGGAGAACATTTTCAAACGATATCTGTCGAACCTGGTATACCTGGTATAGTTTACCAAAAGTTTTTTCTGCTTCACCAAAATGGATGAAGAAATTTTTGGCGGAGATTTGAGAATTTAAACACTGACACTGAAAACTGTTTTAAATAATATCTAACTCGACCGTGGCGCCAACTGAGCGAGATTGATCTAACTATAACCAGTAACGAAACGATCCACGATAACGTTCCAAGTTAAACCATTCCGGTACGACCAGAGAATAACGACTTGCGCACAAAAACCACCCTTCACGGTTCTGTTACCGTAACGTTACGATCCAAAAAGTTAACTTGGAACAAACCTATTATATACCTAGTCTAAAGGGGTGATTCTACAAAATTTCAGACTCGGTTTTGATATCTTCGAAAACCAAAGGAAACTAACTTCTAGTTTATCATATAATCATCAGATTAGAATCATTTGGTGGTTAAAGTATCTCCAGGTTTGGGAAAGACTTCTTCTTAAATTAAACATCCTGCTTATGGTGTTGATCTCAAAAATTGTAATTGTGGTGCATGGCTAAGCAAATAAGTTTAAATTACTATTAAAATGGATATAAAATGGCATTTCTTCGTGGGATGTCAGCTTAATAAAACTCTGGAAGTGATAAAAAAGCAGTTGAAAAGGTAAGAGAACATATAGCACCAAGACAGTCAAGAAGAGAAAGAAAGAAAAGAAAGAAGGTAGGATGTCTTGTTAAATTTGAAAGGCGAAATATAAAAAATAGCAACAGCAGTAAATGTGGGGTAGACCTTTATTAGAATAATTTTCGAAAAAGGTTAGCTTTGTGGAAGGTTTAGTTTTAGTGCGAAGAAATAAGCAGGGTGTATATTGTTGAGGAAGAGCATCAGTAGATTGTTTAATAGTAATAATTTAAAAAAAAAATGGTCTAGTTAACAGAATTAGGTATCTATCTCATACAACTTCGAAACAATGTGCTGAATTCCAGAATTCCTTTCTTCGCCTGGGAAAAATGCTTTAGTTTATTGTCAAAATTTTTAAAAAATGGGTTGACTTGCTAAATTATTTGATGCAACCTCAAGAAACGTGCTGAATCTCTTCTCTAGAATAGAGGATTTTTCCAGAGTATGAAGGATGGTAAAGAAAGTGAACTTTCCTGAATGTTTACGGAACGTAGAACTGACGAAATCACACAAGGAAGTAGTCATGAGCAAAATTGGCCTTGGTCTTGCAGTCTTGGTCTTAGTCTTGCGAAAAAGCAAGACCAAGACCAAGACTGAGTAAACAAGACCGAGACCAAGCCCAAGACTATCCGAGTCTTGGTCTTGGTCTTGCTTTGCTCATCACTAAAGTACATAAATTAATATTTGATTTTAGACTATCTTTTCATGATTGAATAATAATAAGCAATAACATCTAAATTAACTTTTTTTTCAATTTGTGGATAGTGAATTTAGATTTAAAAATGTTTGCCATGTTTGTGAAAATATGTTTACAAAATTTTTTGAAAAAATGTTCGTTAAGACGTTATTGCAAGACCAAGACTTAAAAACCAAGACCAGACGAAATTCAGCAAGACTCAGACCAAGACTGCGTAAGCAAAACCAAGACCAAGACCAAGACTGCGTAAGCAAGACCAAGACCAAGACCGATACCAGACGAATTTGAGCAAGACCAAGACCAAGACTGAGTAAACAAGACCGAGACTAAGCCCAAGACTATCCGAGTCTTGGTGTTGGTCTTGCTTTGCTCATCACTACAATGAAGGTCTCTTAAAATTTCTGTTTCCATTTTTATAAGACGACGAAAATTAATAAATGTTGGCGGACAGGATCGATGTGTGTCAATGCACAGATGCGAACTCGTGAATAATTATGCAAGAATCAATTATACCGACAATTTATCACGGTCTAGCGACGCGACGACGGACGGACGGACGAACTAACGAACGAGGACGTTGCTGCTGCGAACTCGATGAACGACGTGATGGCGCGCTGATGTTGCCATCCGCCTGCCTTTCCGCCTGACGTCATTGCATCAATCATAACTCGCGTTAATCATAATGGAGCTGTTTTGCATCTTTTGCACCCCTCCGTATATATCACCCGCTTCCGCATTCGATATTAAAGCTCCGCGGGGATGAATGAATGGACAGAATCGGAATATTTCCTCTGTACCCTGACAGAATGATAATTCTGATACCTAATTACATTTTTTTTCACCTACCCACTGCATTAACTTGTGCGTCAAATTTTAGAGAGAGGGTCGTTTTTTAAGGACCCTACATACGTCTCAATAGTAAATTGGCTCAACCATCCAACCAGCTCGATATTTTGTAGCGTGTGTAGGCTTGTTGGCCAACCAAATTTTGGTCAGCCGATTTTTTCTGAAAAATTGCAGCTGTTGGACCAACTTCCCGACCTGATGCCACTTAACTACTGTTTTGGTAGGTACTTGATTGGTATTTTATATACCTAATATTCCCCTTCTCTTGAAATGTGTTTCGATTAGATTTTACTAAATTCCGCCTCAATTTTCACGTACATAATTAGTGAATGTTGTCCCCTTGTAAAATTGTTTGATACACACGATTATTAAGCACCTAACGTACGACGTTGAGTTTACCTATAGATCAGCAGAAAACTTAAAATGCTTCCTTAAATCAATAAATTATGAAGATTATCCACACCCACCCCATTACGAGTACCTACAAGAACTTCATTAGTTGTGTAAAGCAAACACGAAATGTATAATACAAAACTATGTGATACATACATGCAATCGAATTGCCTTCATAAGTTACTACTGGTTTTACTATTATGTACATAATTACATATGTATAATCTACTGTACATGTAGATTTAGAGTAAAAATTTTCTGTTAATTAAATGGAAACTTTGTTACTAGCAATTTAAAATCTCTTAGAATAAATTTGCTTCTCAAAAAAGCTATAAACCATAGAAAATTCTGGAACATCAACAGGATTGATTTGGTAATTTCTTCTGGACTATTTTGTTGTAGTTCATGAAATTATATTACATCAAATGTTTCGCTATTCTAAGCTGACGGCATCTTCAGTGATGACTCGGTTGCCGCTAAGCCGTGACTGCTTCAGTTTAAAAAAAAACTAAAAAAAGCTCTTGGGTGTTTCATTCCCACCAATGTTGGTGGGTGGACAGGGCTGTCCTTCCGGCCTACAGTCTAGTGCAAAGTCAGGGAGATAGGGTGGAAAGCCCTCATCAGTCTCCTTTAGAAATTGTGGAAATGGGTGGGTGGTCGTTGGGGGATGAACGATGAAGACATAAGAAAATTGAAAAACTATCCTCAGCAGAAAGAAAGAAACCACGGAAAAACTTGTACCAAGGCAGTCAGCTCCGGAATCGAACTGGTAACCTCCCGAATGCTAAGCAATGATCTAGATTCTAGACGACTAGACCATGCCGCTCGTTTTCAGTTCAGATCTGTTCTGTCAGCCTTCTTAAGTTGAAGTCGTCGTGGTGAGTGGTTTTGTCTAGGGGGTCGTTTCCAAGATTGTTTGAAATTGTTTACCTCCATATTTTCTGTACTTCTTTGCTTCTATTTCTTTTATTGAGATGCTGATAATAATTTCATTTCACAACACTATTTCAGATGCAGTAAAGTGCAGATCAGGAGTTTCCGAACTTCTTTGTCTCGGAGGCCACGCTTAATTTTTATCAATTTTCATTAATTCATATTTAAGGCACTTAAGCTATTGGTTTGAATATTTCACGAAAAACGATCCCATCATTGATCTTCAGTTCTCTGGTGTAGGTCTTGTTTCATAAATATTTGTTTTAAAAAAATTTTGTTTATTATGTAAATTTTAGTCACGATTTGTTTAAACGGAAGCCATTTTCGTAAACCCTCTTTTATATACATAACAATTCTTGTTTTCACTGATATGGAATCTTTGCTGTACAGAATAATCTTTTATTAGGGGTCATATAAACCTTTCTGGCTTTGAGAACCACAAGTGTGGATTACAGAGTTAAATATTTCGATGACACCTGGATTTTTTAGCAAATAGCTGTGCATTTCTCTCGTTATAATCATTATTTCTCGGAAGAAAGGAAATCTCCAAGAGATAACCGTAATCGCCTTTTTGCTAGTCAGCTCGGTAGCAGTTTGAATTGATAGCGGTGCCTCTGCAATTCTAATAGTACATTTTTTATATTGCTCATTCATCATTTGAACATGTAATTACCCCTCGAATTCGATGACATCAATAAATATTACTATGAAACCGTTTTATTATGATGATAAATATTTACTCTACAGATATATTCGGAACGTTTAATGTATCAAATATTATATTAAGTATGCACTTTGCATAACCTATGTACCTACACAGATTGTAAACGTCTTTTGCGGTAAATTTACTGCAATCACTGCAGCTGTTGTTACTGATGTTATTAAAAACTTATAAACAACAATTGATTCTGATCTGTTTGTATGTGGGTGTGTGAATGTTGAACAAAGTGTACGTAAAGTAAATAGGTACACATCGTTATACAAAAAAAAAATAAAACTTTTGGGTGTTTCATTCCCACCATGTTGGTGGGCGGGCTGTCCCCCCCGACCTACACTTTTTTGTGCAAAGTCGGAGGGGTAGGGCGGAAGGCCCTCTTCAGCCTCCTTCAGGAATCGTGGGAATGGGTGGGTGGTGGTGTGGGGGAAGAAAGATAAGACGGACGAAATGAAGACAGAAGAGAAGTGAAAGACTATCTGTGGAATATTACTACCCCAGCATTTGCCTAATGGTCCAAGGAAACCACAGAAAAACTTGGACCAGAGTAGTCGGCCCCGGAATCGAACCGGTGACCTCCCGAATGCTAAGCAATGATCTAGACCACTAGACCATGCCGCTCGGTATCGTTATACATACCTACTTACAATTAGTTGGGTTTATGTTTATGGGTTACAATTACTTGTTCAGGAACAAATTGGCAAAATTGTATTTGCATTTATAAAGGAATGGATGTTGTTTCGTGTCGCAAATTGAGTCGATTTTGGGAAGAATTTTGTTGAATCTCACAATCAGTGGTAGTTCTGATTCAGCTACCTACAATATCAAAGAAATTGTAAGTTTTAACCCAAATGCCCAGAGCTTTAACTCATTGGGCTTAAAATTTTAAAATCCAGAGACTTCGAATTGTCAATTTGTACTGCAAAAGTGAACTGGTAGGGCTTCAAGCGTTTTGAAAATGAAAAGAAGAAAAAAGGACTGAAGGATTATTTTAAAATACGAAGTAATACCTTCTCTTTAGTTTTATCCAGCTCTTATCTGTTTTATATACCTACTAATTATGTATTTAATGACTTTTATTGAGATATCTTTCAATTTTTCAATTTTCAACTTGCAGAGGTGTGTCAATACTTGACAATTTTAAACACTTTCCAGCTTATTTTTAAACACTTGTGCTATAACGGAACATTCCCATCAAATCGTCTTTGTATTTTGATTTGAATAATTATGTTGTTTGTTAAAAGTTACAAGACCACCAACGTAGATGAAAAAGGGAAATGGTAATGGACACAACGAAACATTTTATCAAGGAAATCACGTCCAATGGGAATCAATTTCCTTTCTCCAAATACAAGCCGAAAATTTTAATTTTTGGTGTAGTCCTCTTACAACACTTGGTTATAAATGTACCTTAATATTACTTAATGAGGCCTTAGTTGAAAAATTATTTATGACCTTAAAATTTTATTAAGACACCTAAGTAGTAAACTAATAAGTATGCAGTGGTTGTTGTACTATGAGTAGATTATATGTACTTATAAAATAAGTGGTATATCATATACGAGTACATGGTTTTTTCTTTTAAATTTCTTATACTGAAAAAATAAATTTTCTGAAAAAATATAATCTAAATCTGAGCATTTAAAAACGATTTTCTTTATTATTTCTTGAAATAAAAAGTTAATATCCTCCATTTGAATCAGATTTGTTGAGATTTAGTTGGACCCTTCCCTCTATTTTGAACTGTCATAAATAAAATGAAAGTACTCTAAAAATGATGATGTATCAACGATATAAATTCTTCTTTACATGTTCTTGAGATTAGGAATTCTTCTTTGTTGTAATTGACAAATATATTAGAGCCTTCTGGAGCTCATGAGTTCTTCCCCGAAAAATATGTTTCGAAAAACAGACAGTACTTGAAACAGAGGACATACTATAGCGGTTTACGACGCAAAAATACTGCGAGGTAATCATTTTTCATAAGGGAACTTTAATCAAAAGTGCTAAATTTTTCAGATTTTAAACGCAAAATACAAATTGGCAAGATTGGAAGTAAAATATTTCAAAATTTTTATATACTGAAGTAATTGAAATGAAAATTAGGTTACCCTGTAATAAATGACTGCTCCTCGGTCTGTAATGTCGTTGATCTGTGATTTTTATTACACTTGGAATACTAGAGAAGAACTTTTAACTTTAGATGTTTCCTAACAGAAAAGAGTTAATTATGTAATATTTTTAGCAAATATTTTGTAATTTATTGTAACTTAACAATTGTTTCGCTACACTGTAGCTTCATCAGAAGTAGATAATTACTTAAACTACTAACGAAAACTTATCTAATTTATACTAATTTGGGTTAGGACTGTAAGAGGGAAAGGGGAACAAATTGAGTAATGGGGAATTATTTAAATCTAATTGATCGTTTAACAGTAAATCTGATTTCTTTTTTTTAATTTATTTATTTCCATTGTTTCCAATAATGGTAACTTTTTATTGTTTGTTTCTGTATTTAAACTTAAAAACTATATTCCAACTATGCAAAGCACATAATTTTAGAAAATCATACAAAATATTTTAGTTTACATACAGAAACAAACAATAAAAAGTTATCATTATTGGAAACAACGGAAATAAATAAATTCAAAAAAACATCAGATTAAATAATTATATTGAGGATTACTGGGAAGTGATTTGCATTGGAGCGGGTTTAAAGGGAGGTAGAAATGACCTTATGGTTCTTTATATGTAATTTTTGATGGATGCAATTTGTTTTGTTTTTTGTGACTATTGTAATTGTTCTTTGTAAGTATCAGAATTGATGGTGATTTATGTTTATTTTTTTTTACTTGTATATAACTTTTTGTTAATAAACTACTACTACTATTACTACATCAGATTAAATGTTAAACGATCAATTAGATTTAAATAATTCCCCATTACTCAATTTGTTCCCCTTCCCCTCTTACAGTCCTAACCCAAATTAGTATAAATTAGATTAATTTTCGTTATTACTTGTAAGTAATTATCTACTTCTGATGAAGCTACAGTGTAGCGAAACATGTAACAATAAATTAGTGAAAATTAAAACACATGTTTTCTTTACTAGTGACTATTAATTTTCTTCAAGTTAACCAAGACATGATTTATTAAAATAATTTGTTGTTTTTAATTTATTTTTCTTAGTTGGCTAGATATTGTGTTAAATAATTTAAACACAATCTAAATACCCAAAGGAATTGCAATTGTATAGCTTTTCTAAAAATATAATTCGTGTAAACTCTGTTGATATTATCATGACACTAGTGAGTCATTAGTCGTCTATTTTTGACCCTGAAATGTATCCATTTACGTAAATGACCAAGCACACCCCAAACCAAAAATAGTTGCCTCCGGGGGAAGGTGCATAGATGGTGAATGTTTAAATTAGGTTGTCATCCTATTCAGTTACACCAGGTCATCATTCTCTGTCACCTTGACTATATAACTCCCTTGCCGAGGGATGGTTTAAGACGGTCTGACAGCATTTTCGCTCGTATTTACACGAAATATCTCTGTTGACAAACATTTTCCTAAAGAAATTTCATGGTGGCCTCGCAGCGAGCGGTCTCTGCTGTTTCACACAGTTGTAATTCAACTCGGAAAGAAAGGACTTTTAAAAGATTTGCTCGTTTGACGTATTTACGGTTGTTAGAAGGATATTAGTGGGTGTTCCGCAGTTTGTTACTCAATTAGGTTTACAACCAAATCGAAACGGGTAGCTCATTCCTAGAAAATTCTATAGTAAGGCAAACAAAACTAGAAGCAGGACCTCATTTGTTCCTCACAATAATTACATGTAATGTTTAATGTTCCACATTTTACAACAGGATGTCCCAAAAAAATATACCTATATATACAGTTTAATTATGGACCATTAGATAAACTCTCTGGTTTTTCTTTCATTCGAGGATGATATGCATTAACGGGAAAACTTGATTGAACCATGATTAACTACTGAAAAAAGAAATATTTTATAAATAAACAAGGAAAAATAACAACTTTTACTAGCCAATTATGAGAACTACAAAGTCTATCTTGTAAAACGTTGTTAAAAGAAAAATACATGATACCAAGAAAGATAAATGATACTAGGGAAAGTGTGAACAGGATAGGAGAAAAATTTTCTTAACTAACGAAGCTCGGTAACGTCAATTCAATTTATTTAAAACTTAATTTTTTATTCATATAATTAATTATAAATCATGTATGTGTAGTTGCCTAATAAAACTCCCTACGATATTTTCTTCTGACATCTGCTACCTGCTATATTTTCGTATTTCCAATATTATTTTAGACTAAATATCTTTTTTCAATAATTAATCTTGGTTTACTAGCTATTTTCAAACAATTACAACAGATACTTGTGCCCTTTAACTGGTGCGTGCATTTTTTGGGACAGCCTGTATTTTGTTACAATTAAATAGTTACCAGAATTTTCTTTGGCTGTAGTTTTTGTTGTGTCTAATTTTCTAATTATCCAAAAAGTTTTTTAGATTAGATAGACCTAAACTCAGTCTACCAAACAAGGATTTACACCCTACCTCTAGGACGTTTTTTATTGACTGTAATGATAGTTGTAATTATGAATAAGTTTCAACATTTCATAACTGCAGCAATCAAAAATTTAAAATATGAATTCAAAGACAATAGTCTTAGAAACACTGTCTGTGGAACAAGATCATCAACAAATTATATAAGTTTTTGAATTTTAATAATTTAGGTAGGTACATAAAACAAACTAAAACAAAAATCAATAGTCGGAATTCTAATTAGAATACAAAATCGTTGAATAGACATATGAAGCTGATTTAATTAAGGAACCAGTCAGACCGATTATTTTCTGTTTCTGGGTGCCCAGTAGGAGGATTACATATAGAGGACCCTAAAACGAGTTAATTTTATACTGAGTTGAAGGGCAAAACTATTAAGGATCCTGAGGTACAATAAAAATACCAGAAAACAAAACATAAAGCTTATATTAATTACGAATTTTGACGGTATTAGTCAGTCCCCCATATGAGTTATAAATGTTAGCCTATCGATATATTTTTTACAAAAATATCTAACAATGTAAATATCATTGACCTTTTCTTTATTTCCATTATAATTACGTGTCCAGCAAAATCTCATTAAATCTCATTTAAAAGCACGATTGTTATTGTGAATCTTACGTGAACTTATTTCAAAGAATTGTCACAGTTTTCTTTCTTTTTCAATCGAAAACTCGCTATACTGTAAATGTCACATGGAGATGAGAATTCGGGGGAAATCCCATCACGATATGATTTCACTGAGGGGTAAGAGGGTCGAAATTAAAAGAAAAAAATCTCTTGAAATTAGTAGACGTCGCTTTAAGTACCATTAAGTATCGGGGTTACCTCATACACTACCCCATGATTCGGTAACCGCATTAGCATCGCCTTGCATCGCGTCGCTCGCTTTTGGAGACTGTGCTGGAGCTATGATACCATCCGTAGATACTTTTATATACATAGCCAACACACGAGTTCGCGCGCGGGCTCATCAATCTCGACGAGGTAGGACATGCACGCCAACAATTATACGGATAAACAAAGTGATGTCGCCGTGTTTTATTTCCCCCATTGTTTCATTGTTTGTGCGCTCGTGAGACGCCTGGCGGGGGCCCAGTGATTTATCAGGGCACGTGGGGAATGCAGCCGGCGCCACTGGGGGCGCCCCAGTCGGACCGACGACGAATACGTGCTCTCCTCTCCTGTACTTTTGCTATGCCATGTTCAGGTTGTGCTTGTGCTCTTCTCCGTTTCTTTCTCGTCGGTACCCATACCAGTACCCTTATAGAAATTGATAGTTGGTACTTTTCTTTTTCAACGTTACCGCCACTGTTGTTGTTGTTGTTGCTGTTGTTCCTTACCTTATTACTTATCCATCGGTCTGAGAATTCCTATTGTTTAACGTTTAATGGCCGATTACCGTTAATGTTTTTGTTGCTAAAAGGTTTGCAGTCTTACCTGTAGGCGAAAGCTCGGATTTTTTAATGGTGAAGACAATCAAGAAGGTAAACGTGAGGGGCAAGTACCTATTATGCCTTAACATTTTGGCTTTCTCTCAATTAAAGAACTATGAAGGTACTTGTTTCAATTTCAACCATATTACGGTTGTTCATTTTTGCTCAGATGTCATTACTTGGTCTATTTCGAAAGACAAATTTGCATTAAACTGTGATTTTTTCAAGTACATTTACGTAAATTTAGAAATATGATATAGTTGAAAGTAGAAATTGGCAGAATATTCTGAAACTTACCAAAAACTTTCAGTACTTACCTATATCTAAAATTTTCTAAAAATTTTCTGGAAAACTCCGGATGTGTCAGGAATTACTTGGAACTTACTTTTTAGTTTCTTGAAAGTTTCGAAAGTTTCTTGGAAGTTTTAGAAAATTCGGGAGTTTCTTGAAACTTTCAGAAGTGTTAAAAGTTTCAGTTCTTGAATGTTTCAGAAGTATCTTAACAGTTTCGGAAGTTCTCAAAAATTTCAGAAGCTTCTTCTATCGAAGTTCAACGTTTCAAGGGAAAGCTAAAGGAGTTTCTTGAAAGTTTCAGAAGTATCTTGACAGTTTGAGAAGTTTCCTTTAGTACCTGAACTTTCTTGAATGTTTCAGAAGTTTCAGATAGTCCTTGAAATTTCCAAAAGTTTCCTGAAAGTTTCAGAAGTTTCTTGAGCTTTTCAGGAGTTTCTTTAATGTTTTAGAAGTGTCTTAACAGTTTCAAAAGTTTTCTCTGGTAAAAGAAATTTCTTGAAAATTTCAGAACATTTTCTAAAATTAAAAAAAGTAGGGTCTGTAGTTCCTCAGTTTTTCTGATCAATCCGCCGTTGTCTAAAAGTTTCTGTGGGCGTTACGACACTAAATATTTTAATTGATGTTGATATAGGTAAAGGCCTTGTTATGTATACATACAAATAATATATGCAACGTAAGCAGGAACAAGAACAGAATGTGAAAAATGATAGTTTGCCTACTAAACTGCTACAGTGTACACATCACATCGGCAATCAGGTATTGGTAACATAAACAGTCTATTATGGTTAGTCAATGAAATAAATCGTCTGAAAACGATTACATATTTTAATTGTGCAGACAAGAGCTGGTAAAATTAATGAGTCTGGGTTTGTACTGCAACCCACACACTCTCCAGGTAGATGGCGACTCAAACGACATTAACTGACATAGGACTTGCTCTCTAACACGTTAACATTTCGAATAAATGACATTAATTTACTTGAAATTAACAGGAAAGAAATACTTCTTATCTCTCAATGTCTCGTCTCCGAAAAATACAGTACTACTAATAAAATGACAATTTTCCTTAAAACAGAAAGGAAAACAATAGTTTTTGAGGAGTGTCCTCAACTGTTATGTTACCGAGTGGCTTACTATTTAAAGTAAAATGGTGTAAAATTGTCGATATCAATGTAATTACCTGCTTTCTAATATCTAAAGTTATTATAAGTAAGATTTTAATTTTAATTTTAGCGAAAAAATAATATTTTGTGGAAAGGAAAAGGACTACTAATAGCAGACTGACTGACTGATATTTGTATAATTTCATTCGTTGGACCTTAAAAGAAAAATTTGTATCTAATATTTTAATGAAAGTTCCTTTAGAAATTTGGAACTCATACCTCTCAGATATTTAAATTCTTTACCCCTTAAATTAATAAAAACCAAAGTAGGTACCACTTGTATCTTATTTTTCAAAGTACAACATAGGTATCCTGTTCCTCTTGTTTGATTTATTTGTCGGTTGGTAATGGATAGTTATTTGGCCGGTGGCAATTAAAGAATATTTGAAAAAGTGGTATCATAGGGGTAGAATAGTGTGGTTCGGAATAGCAATAATAACAATAGCATACTGCGGCGCGTCACGGGGCGTCCACCCCCCATTAAAAGGAACACTTGCCGAGTTATTTATGGGCTTTTGGAATTGACTACCTTATTGTTCGAGCAGCCGCTGCCACGGCCTCTGTCACACTTATCTACAAATGTATCTAGTGTTTATCTTGTAAATTTACTGTTAAGGACATTAAGTAGGCTTTTTTGCCGGATGCTACTCCATAAAAATTCCCATAACTTACCTTTAAATATGCAAGCGGACAGAACTATTTCGTGACCCTTGTCATAAAATTATCCACAACTTTACTCATGCAAACCGATTTCATAAAATATCTACCTGTAATTCACATACTTTGAAGACTTACTAAAGTTTATTTCTATTAAAAATAGACTTACAATTTCTTTGTAAAATTTGGAAATTCCACTTCTTTAACCATTAAACAATCAGGCAATAAATTGTGATAGATCTGGGCAATAATTTATCCCCAAATCCTTATTGTTTACAGTATTATAAGTTGGTTGGTTGGTGGGTGGGTAAATAAATTTTCGAGAAACTGTCTTAGGCGAAATATAATGCTGAACAATAGCTGGAACCCATAAAACATGGATAAGACTAGCGTGCGACATGAGAAGAATGAAAGTAAAATCCAGATTAACTTTTCCCTGTAAAATATGACAGGCTCGTGTCAGCACTCCATTTCAGTTTTCGTCGCACCCTCACGATCGTTGAAAAAACGCATCATGCGGAACCACTGCCTCCTACTCTACTACGTACTACCTTTTCTAATGTTCGGGCCGCGCCAAAACGGATTATCATAATATTCGAATTCACAACTACATAGGACAACTTATCCTGCAGGGAAAAAAGAACGATGTGAGCTAAAAATATGTATTTCATCCAAGAAAAGGTAATTTTTTCCAGAATTATTTAACTAGGACTGCTATAGTAACAATTTCTCATATTTTGCAAAGAGGAGGGTAGTTGTTTTATATCATTTAGTTCTTATTTAAATGTACCTACAGCGTAAACTACCTATACATAGCGAAATTGAAGAGACCCGGGTAATTTATTGTGTTATAAAGAGTTTTCGTTAAACGCTAGGTAAAAGAAAACAATCTAATTACTAGGAATTTAACCCACCTCATTGATATTTGATAATCTTTTCCAAAAAAGTAACATCTTTTCTCCATTAATATTGATTCTTGAAAATTCTGTAACTGAACATATCTAATATACAGGGTGGACCATCGAAAACGAGCTTCTTGGTGTGGAAAAGTTCAAATATCGGAAAATGATAGGTCTTATTTTAAAACAATATTCACTCTGGCAGTAAGATTTTTTAGAAGTGTACACTTCTTATTTTTTGCTTCTCACGTTACAAATGTCCATCGCATATCGCCAGAAAGGTCGTCCATGTCATAGAATCGATTCTTCTACAGACTTTCAAACACTTGTTAATTTTTTTGCTAAATAAGGGCTCGAAGACTTTTACTTCTTTAAAAGTTATCTACATATATGTAATTTAATGAAAATTATTTTTGGATCCTTTCTTTATCTTTGTGTTTTCTATTTTTTTGCTTGATGAGTTGGTAGTGGGTAATGAGAAGAAGCCCAATTTCAGTATTTTCATAGAGGTCTTATGATTGCTTACTACGCCACTGGAGGTCAACTTAGTTTGCGAGGGGAGACGGTGATTACTTTATTTCCTCCTCCTTAACATTTAAATACATAAAATGAGACGTACAATACATCACTCAGGGGTCTCTTTTTTTCTATATTCATTTCATTTATTACGTAAGACGATTTATGAAGGGAAGTGGGGTTGACCATGTCTTATTTTTTCTTACAAGGGGGTGGGAAGGATTCTTGATATTTCTTACGTCAGATCACAAATATACGCAACCGCGCGAGTGCTGATGTGACCAAGAAGAAGCAACACCTGATATTAGAGATGTTCTAGTGGCAGATTCACTTTCTGAGTGGATTTTGATCCCCTGGACTGAAAATGTTATGTAGTGATTATATCCAGATGGTTAAAATGATTCCATCCAACATAATTGTAAACGTTCCTGAAAATTGTTAGTTTTAAAAATAAACAGCAAAATCAACCACGCGTATATTCATTTTTTCCTTTAGATTCTGACGTAAAAAATATTAAACAGGGGGAGGGGTCGGCCTAGTCTTATTTTTTCTTATTTAAGGGAGGAAGGGGGTCAAAAACTAGTAAAAATTGTCTTACGTAATAAACGAATGGCCCTATACCTACAACCAGGGCTGTAGCTAGAGTCGAATTTGAGGTAGGGCAGCATTGGTTACAGGTAGGGAAGAAGTAAAAAATTGATCATAATTGATCTGCCCTCGAAGCACGGGCTCCTAAATCAATCACCATGTATATAACTGACCTCTAGGTCAGTGATGTACATTTAATAGCTATTCATAAACAAATAATTTCTGTGACAGAGCATGAGCATGTATCTAAGAACTATTAAATCCTCAATGATGAAGAACAAGCGAACAAGATGGTTGAACTTCCAAAAGATGTAGAAATCCACGTCTGAGTGAGAGTGAGGTAATAATTAATTGTTGTGTGGGGTGATACGAGTAAATAGATACGACCAAAAATACCATTTAGATCATATTGTTTCTGCAAACTTTGTGCAATATCAGAAGGAATACTATGGCTAACATTATCAACATGTGTTGACCAACCTGTTGCCATGGACCTAGGAGTAGCGATTGTATTTTGTGCTTTCACCTGTTTTGAGCAGTGAGGTTCTTCATGGTCAATTTCCTCTTCAACTCTTCGTTTTTTTCCAAAGAAAGCCCGTATATCCATCGCGAAATCAATGAATCTTCAATTTATAGCAATAAAAATAACAATTGTAGGTATCGATTTTTGACTAAAACACTTTACCGTACACTTCACTTAACCAAACTACAAACAATAATAAAAAATCTGTAGTTTATGTTTATTTTAGTTTAAAAAGGGATTCTCCGTACCATAGATTGCAATATAGCCCATATTGCAATATATGCTACGGGGAATCCCCTCTGCATTACAGATATTATAATTAAATAGACCCATCGCTTCATGTGATGGCGCTTCAAATACCGTCTATACACAGAACAAAGAATTATTATAATATGAAATGAATGTCACAAACTGTGGTATGTTCCGAAAAGTTTAGATAGCTATCGCTACAATTTTTTTATCTCAAAGTATGCACAAACAGTTTAATTATAATAATTTATCTTAGTTTTTGGTATTTTTAAAGTAGGGCATTGTGATTTCAAGGTAGGGCATTGCCCCACAATGCCCCCCCCCCTAGCTACGGTCATGCCTACAACACAAAAATATTTTGAGTTATTATAATTAATTTTCAAAATATTCAACTTTACAGATTACCTACTTACTTCTCATTTTACATGAATCACAAGTACAAAGGGGAGTGGTGTGGATATCTGATCGGTCATTTTAAACTATTTGACCCATAAATTGAAACAGTCTAATCATTCAAGTTGAATATTTTGAAAATAAATTGTCTGAATATTTTTGTGTTATTTATTTGAGACCTTTTAAAAATAATGTACCTATCGCAAGACCCATCAGCCTTATTTAGATTTTGAGGGTTCAATTTACTGGAAAGAGGCAGAAAACAACAGGATCACCGTTTTTGTATTAAAAGATCTTCAAAACTAAATTTACCTGTGTTACAGGAATTTTTAAAAATTTGAACTTCTCACAAAAACGCTCGAGCTCGTTCTTAATGGTTCACCCTGTATGTGCTTAACTATTATTAAAATCGTAAATGTTGAATATTTTACATCATGATTTAAACAAAAAAAAAAAAACTATTTTTTAATTGACCCATTCCTTTTATTTTTTTGGTGTGTAAATTCTAGTTTACAAAATCGATATGTATATTTTAAAATACAATTATTATATTTGTTTACTTTAAATTACTGTTATATTGTAAATTAATATGTGTAAATATTTCATATTATTGTTTTCTTTTTAAATTTCCCGGCAGAACTAAGTATATTAGTTGCAGCGCCACTCAGCGTTTCACTTTAGAATTACTGTCGACGCGTCCATTTCCTCGACTCTCGTGCTTGCGCGTTGATGTGTAGTAGGTAAATCGGTCTAGGTAGTGAGTTGTTTATTATTTATTACAAGCACTACACAAGAATAAGATGGTAAGAAGAGTTATCATTTAGTTAATATTATTTTAATTACATAATTTATTAATAAATACTGTAATGTATTTACAACCTAAAAACAATTACTAGAACTGAACTATTTTGAGGTTAGAAATAATTACATTACACATGCAATTACTTTTAAGATCTATGAATAATGTACTTAATTACAAGGGTTTATTTGAGATACTTATTGTTTACTGTAAAAAGTACTTACTATTATGCGAACCATTCTGCAACATCTGCAGGTTTGTGTACACATGTTAAAAGGTCATTACAATTGAAGCTACATATTTATACGTACATGGGCTTCATGTATGGTCGTTAGGAAGAATATACAATACTTACATTCGTTATTAATGAATAATACAAATATTTCATTTAGCAAGTAGTTGTTACCTACTCGTTGTTAGCAACCTACCTTTAACTCGTGACAAGTTGGCAGTAAGCCTAATAATAAAACATTACTTATAAACTTTGCGGAGTTATTGAACTTGTAGCCGAGCCTTCATTATACGACCAAATACCTAAATACATATGTATTATTATCATAAGCGAGTATTTCAAATAATACCTACCTCCGTTTCTTAACGAGCTAAAAAAACAATAAAAACAGGGAAAGGAATGTCCACTTCCACCAGACTTATATTTATTTAATAAGAAAAATGTACGTATTGATTTTAAATCATTCGGATGATCAATGATAAAGGAAAGGCTTGTGATAATATTAACTAAAACTTTTTGATTGCATGTAATGTAATATGTAATTACTCAGATGCTAACTCATACAATTGATTGTGGAATTCAATAGTGCCATAAAATGGTACCTAGATATTTGTTGCACTTATTTATGCACAATTATCTCACTGAATATCTCCATTGTCTACTTATTCATGTACGATGAACTCAGCAATATATTCAATTCGTTTGATTGTGGAAGTAAATAGTGCCCTAAAATGTCCCCAAAATATTTGTTGAACTTACTTATGCAGAGTTATCTTACTAAACGTCTCTGTTGTCTATTTATTCAAATATGATTCACCAACTCAGCATTGTAATAATGAGACTTTGTTGTTAAATCGTTTAAGAAAACTACAGACCATGAAAAGTATTAAAAGTTTCGTTGTTCTTTGCAGTTTCCTTTTTTTATGACACATTGAAATTGAAATTAGAAGCCAATACCGATTTACTTTTGGGTATTATTTATACATAAAATTAATGCTGTCTTTTTTAATATCTACATCAATAACAGGAGATATATCATTTATTTATGAAGGATGTTTTAATCAACCCTTGATATGTTTTTCTTGAATACTGTTTTTGTTTGTGAATTTTGTTTTATGGGCACTGATAAAACTTCTCGAATTTCACCTCAATCCGGTTCTGTCTCTCTATAACTGTAAAAGGGTGGAGGATACATAGAAATAAAACCAAAGCTTGTTTCCTTTAAAGATTTAATCAAGACAATGATAATCGTAATTCATATAATATTCCTATACACACTGATCTATTTACAAACAATAGTTAATAATATACAATCTCGGGCTGAGACCCAACAAATTATGTTAGTTGCGATGTTAAAAATCCTTGATACGAATAAATTTATACACAACAGTTTAAAATTCAACTTTTAATTAAATAACAATAAAAGAAAGTGATGCAATAGACCGCTAAATGTTGCACTGTAATAAGTAGATATATTAAAAAGTTTAAAAAAAGTAAATCGGGTCGCGTTTTCACCACTTCCGTTTACGACCAACAAACAAAAGAAACAAAAATAATAAGTCCCACTGCCGCCGAGCTAAAACACCATTTTTTTTTTTTGGACAAACTCCTGTTCTTTATCACAGATATAAATAAATGCATGTACACGAAATTTACATTGGATTGCAACCACCAAGTTTCACTGCAAGTCGTTAGCTCACTCGCGTCCTGACATTCTTTACTAAACTTTGCACTTTGCCCATTTTGTCTTGCCAGGTTTGTCTAGATTGTCCCTGCCGTCGGTCACGACCTGGAAAAAAGAAAAGAAATATTACTTTTACTGACAGGTGGTTATCCTTAATTTTGTATTTTTTTTAGGTTAAGTTAAACTGTCTTTATATTGGAATACGATATAGGTAACCAAAAAATGCAATGTACTATTTTATGGGCTATAAATCCATTTCGTTAAAATACTGAGGTTAGGTTTAGGTTTTCTTCTACATTTGTTTTTAAAAATTTGCTTTTTAATTCGCTTTATATGCAATGATACAAATTTCTAATAGTGAGCATTTGGTTTCTGAGCATCCCCTCAAATTTTACCACGCTTAATTAGGTAATTATAATGGGACTATAGTTTTACGATTAGCATGCTGGCGCTGAGTTCTGTACATCCCGTCGCCTGCTCGTGTGTTGGTTGCCTTTTTTGTATCTAGATACTATTTCGGACTTTTTTTTTTCTGGCAACTTGTATTATTTTTTGAGTTTATGAGGATCAAGTTAAAGATCAACAGGTTAATTAAACAGTATCGAGTTATCGGACAGGGTCTTGGGCTGTAAGCCTGCCTATGTTTATGGAGTCCAGCTGAACGAACACCTTTACATAAATGAATGGGTAGGTACTCAGGACCACATTCAGTTTACAGTATCGGATTTTAATCTAACCTACTCTTGGGCTACGAGAGCGACCAACGACGCTAACAAGTTACGACGTTGGTCTTCTTAATTACGGCACTATCGGACACCAACAGTTCAGGTAAAAGTGAATGATTTTAATGGCATGCCCACGGGATATTGATTTAAAACAAAGGATTCTCACTCGGAGGCGACAGGTATAAAAAAGGCCGGTCCGTCCCCGTCCCACGAACCGATCATTTTAATTCGGAACTTCGTATACGAGGCGCACTCAATCAATAATGACAAACTGACCTACTGCATATAAAATTACAGATCTTTGATCATAAAGGAATCTCTCAGTAAGACTTTAATTACTGTGAAGTAGAGACCTTACCCTACATGTTATAAATTAGGATCAATTATCATAATAAAAAAATTATCTTTTCCAAAACAAATAGAGGAAGAAAAACTAAAGCTTTTGAAAGCAATTTAATAATGCAATCAACAGGGGTCCAGATAAAGAGATTATTTTGTTTTCACTTGCAATAATTCACCACATCTTCTGCTTTGGGTCTTTAAACTTTCATCTTCACAGTTTCTCTTCATAGATCAATTATTTTTAAAGATATTGTTGAAAATAAAGCGACGGGTTAACAAAAAGACATTCCTATAAGATAACAGTTCTTTGATTAATTAATTATAAGCATCGTTAACGAAAATCGAAGAGTTTTTATTAGTAAAATCCTAAAAACGATTTACGCTGGGTTGGGTAAGGTAACAGAAGTTTCGAATAAAAAGCAAACAAAATCTTGTAATTAGCAAAACAAGATATAGAAGTTCTTTATCGTGATAAGAAACCAACCCTAATAATATCGAAAACTATTCGAATCGGTTCGCATTTCTTAGGTCATGTAAACCTAGAATCATGTCACGAATGTTCATGAAGATAGGTAGATACATAATAATTTGTAAATAGTGACCAACAGAAAGTGCGAAACGGTGTCAAGTTCCTGTACAAAGACAAGCGGTTCAAATCAAGACTTTGTCTCTTGCGAGACGACCAAGCAAAAGCAAAGAAGGAGTTGGGAAGGAACAGAGCCAAGAAAAAGAGTGCAACGCGTTCGCACTCGACCAGGCCATTCACTGATCAGAATCTCGTGTCATTTGTCAATGTCACGGAGGTGGCGATAGCGGGCATACCTCATTCAGAGCACCTGAGAGATGTGGACGACTCTGTATACGAACACACTTACAAACGTATATACTCGCTCTTTATACTCTCCGTCTCATTCTAACTCTGCTAAATGTATGTACTTACATAAATACACGTAGTGTTTTTTTTTATAAATATTAGTTTATATAAGACTCACCTAGCGAACCGTCCAGCAGGGCGCGGCTCACACTGGCGACACGAACCCTCCGTTCATACTTTGGGAACTGCAAAGAAATGAAAAAATACAGTAAGGAATACTGAATCAAATGTAATCATTAACACATAAATAATACAACAAAATTGTCCTTTCTTTTTTCAAACTAAACTTAAATCCTCCTGGGAACCCCGGTAAGTTTATATTTATTGAAACTACTAGTGTCAAAAAAACTAATATATACTTATGTTAAGAGAAGAATGAGTTTTGGCGATACAAACAAAAAAAAAACAACGAAATTGCCGAAAGCAGATATGACGGAGAACCAATTAAGTTTGAATGCTAATTACCCATGCAATATTAAATATAGTCATTAATCTTATTACCATGTAGTCTAAAGGACTGGACTGATTGATACAAATCAGCTATATAAATAAATAATACATCGGTTACTCAACGAAAAATCTTATTAGGTGGCCTGTACGACAGACTTTTTTAGTCCTTGGCTTTTTTGATTAATTAGCGTTCAGGAATTAAAACGTACAGGTGCTGTAAATGTTAAGGCATCTTTCAAAATATGCGGATTTAATAGTATCAGGTTGCATGGCGCAGTGGCGGCTCGTCATACAGGAAACGTCATTTTAAGTCGTTCAATCACTCAGTTGAATTGCCCTTACAGTATAAAGTTATTGTGGAATTGGACACATCTGGGGATTTTTTGGATTGTGTTATAAAAAAAAGTTCATCTAGCACTAGTCACGTGATAAAACCACCGACATTTTTTTTAATCAAATTATCAAACGGACCCAAAAATACTTAAGCGCATGGATAGCACATTTTTATGCTATAGTTCGTACTGTCAAGCATCCCTTAAGAAGGCGAGTCAAGTGTTAACATGGTGATACTTTGTGAAATGCGCGAGTTTAGGTAGAGGCGGAGCTTAAACTTAAGCGTTTATTTAGCAATAGGCGCATCCCAATATAAACCTCACCACACGACAGATTTCTATGTACAAATATCATAATAGAAAAATGTAACCTTCTTTATATGGTCGTTGCCTAGAAACCTTGAGTTAACTTCTAGTTTACCATAGTATGATTTGAAAATAGCGCCCCTTCCAAATACTTTTTATCATAGTTTACCATAATTCCAAAGCAAATGTATAATTCGAAAAGAACTAACTGTTTTAATTAAGCATTCAATCGTCCATGAACGTTCAAATATGGACTTGCACCACTATTTTCATTGAAAACCAATGTTAAGTATGTGCGCACTATCTATTTCTTGTGGTAAATGATCTTAACCTTACTTTCAACTTAATTTTGAAGGATACACCAGATACATTAAATTTTCTCATTTAATGAGATTCTACCTGTCAGGTATAAATCAATCTTGACAATCTTTAAATTTAAAATAAAGTCGAAATATATATAGTACGAGGCATCGCAACTTTGCATTTTAAAAAAGCTGCTAACACGAACGTGTTTTGTGTTTTCAACCAGTCAGTCGCCAAGGAACATTGCTTATAAGATGAGAAGCAATTTCTGTAAAATTATTGAGAAAAAAAAGAGAGCTCGAGGTTCGCCTAGTGCTTAATACAATTAAACTAACGTTGTTCAAGGAATTACATTTCTAATTATACATTCTGAATTAAAATCCAATCGATCGTTTCTGCTCACGTGTAAGGAAGTTAATACAGGGTATGGCAAATTAATCATCCGCACGTACGTAGTATTGAAATTTGTTTGATAAATAAATACTTGTATTACTCTAGAATAAACAGTTTTTGCTTTCGTAATTATCCGAATAAAACAATACGTAATACTTTAATTAAATCCATTTCTTTCTTTTGAAAATCATTAGTTCAGCACAAAGCGCACAAAGTTGTTCCTCGAACCCTTTTGCATTTGAACTGTCAATTGAATGTATACATAAAAAATAAATTTTTTTAACTATCCAATTTTTGACATTTCATTTTACTTTACGAGTTATATGAATGAGTGAGTAACGAAAACATTATTTTCGGATTGAACGGCCCCTCCTGTCTAAACAATATTCAGTGAGCGTTCAGAGATTTAATCTTACCTTTTATAGAAAGGTTTGAAGGCAGCGTTTTCTGAGCTAGGGTTGGCCACTTGATTGTTTTGCGTGTGTGGCGGTCTTTGAGGCGATTGCAGTCGTCCGAATCCCCCCAAGAATCCCGGGTGCGAATATCCATTATTCCCGGCGTTTCCACTTAAACAGGGACTCTGTCCCGGCAATAAGTTGCCTGCGACGCTCGGCAGCTTCATGTTGGGGGGTGTCTGGGGTGGCGTGTCCGTCTGTACGTCGGGAAACCCCTGCTGACAATGGTTCGGAAGGAATCCGCCGCCCGAACTTCCACCGTACCTCGCCGAACTCGGCAACGCGAATCCGTTGCTGCTGTTAGACCAAGGTTGTTGAGCTGGTGGCGGAGGCGGTGGTGTTTTGCACGCTGCCGTATCGGCCAAAGACCAAATCTTTGGTTTGGACGGTGGCAAAGGGACGCCACAATCGGAAGGTTTCATTTCTGGCTTCATACCATAAGTGTTACCGAGCATATGATGCATCGAATTGCCCAAAATGTCGTCTTTCCTTTCTTCATCTGTGAGGTCGTCGTCTTCTAAATCCTTAACGTTTCGTTCGGACTTTATATGACCGTGAATGTCTGAAACAAGGTAGACAAACCGATTGAATTACTCATGCATCGGAAGAAATAAACCGATTCATAATAGCTCATTTGGCGTCTACTTCCTTTAAAGCCCAACGGGAGGCAAACTGGAATTTTAATTAAAACAGTCAATCAAGCACATTCATTCTACTTTTGAGACATCAGTTTTGCATTCAGAAAAGTATACCATCCACGTGCTTGTTTGCAAAAATCTTTGCATTATGTATATGTTCTAATGTGACAGTTTATGAGTATAATTCAATACAACAACAATAATATTTGTCTACAAATAAAATTGTGATTTTGAAACAAAACTTTTGAACTGAAGGAGAATGGAAAAAGTCTTTATCTTTTTTACAGCGCGGCTGTAATTTTTTGAGACGGGGTGTAATTGAAAGTGGAAAGTGCGCCCTAAGTGATTTCGCAGCCATTGGACTTAGGGGAGAGTAAATGATATCTTCGTTTTGGGTCTATAAGCATTAACTGCTGATCCGATTAAATGAAATGGGGGACTTAATTTGCGCAACACTTGGGGTGCTCCTGTTTAGCAGCAGGCGTAAACGGGACCCTTAATCCCCGAATTCAAATGTATTTTAAAACTTCGCGAGTCCGAAAAGACATTTGATAAGAATTTTAAATGAAAGGCTCTCGAATCGGAAACCATTTAAGATTTTTTCACGGATAATGTGAATCTCGGGGCTATATAAAATAAGAGCGAGAAGTAAAACGCCTTCTTTTCTTAATGTTCTGAAATCATTTGACACGATCTTAAAAAAAACTGGTAATAAAATCCGAGTTTTTCAATTTGCATTATAAGTGGTGTATTTAACCTAAAAGGCTTTTCTGAGCAATAATAATTGCAAAGTTCATCTGTAGACTTTTATAATAACATGCATACATATTTATGGATTCCAGAGTAGAATAAATATTAAGCCCTCGAAAATCATGTAAACTTATAAGACAAATTTCTAATATTTTGAAACATCAAAAATTATCAAAATCAGAAATATTAGCACATTCTGTGACGATTCCACTTTCACAACCAATGATAATGATACATGATATGTAGACTGTAAAAACGAAAACATTTTTGATCGATATAATCATTAAAACGCAGAAAATACGTCACTAATCACCTTATCAGTACGTAATAATAACCACATATTTAATTGATTGAATATTCAAATTGTATAAATGTTACATGTTTATTTCAATGAATGTTATAGATTATTATTTCAGCACCTTCGAGTTTCCGTTATATTAAGTCTATTATTAATAAATAATATAACATTATACAATAATTTCTAGGTGCCTTTACTGTTTATAAACTGTGTGGAACGAATGAAGAATTTTGAGACATTCGCTTAATAATTTTTTTAAACATGTCAACCAAAAATAAGTTTCCTGAATATAGTAAATGTAAACGTTTATCAGTTATCACGATCGTAATGTATTCTTTACCTACCTGTTTCGTTTCGTTTTTCGTCATCGTCCTTGTCTTTGTCGTCGTTATCCGATACCATGGTGTCGTCATCGTCATCCGTTTTGTTTTTCGGTTCCCACGTCATTTTGTTTTCTTTTTTCAATCTTCGCCTTGCATTCGCGAACCACGTCGAGACCTGCGTTAGGGTCATTTTGGTAATGATGGCCAGCATGATTTTTTCGCCCTTGGTGGGGTAGGGGTTCTTTTTGTGCTCGTTAAGCCAGGCCTTAAGGGTTGCGGTCGATTCTCGGGTCGCGTTCTTCCTTCTGGCCGCCAGGTCGTAACCTGCCCCGTATCTGTAATAAAAACAGGAATATAATTAAGATCAGGACTACAGATAAAGCAGTTCTATCAACGGAAAAACAGAAACTGTGGAACATAATAAAACGCAGGAAATGGAAATTTTTAATACTTATTGAACAAGGGTTGTTTCACAAGCCTTCAGAAATGTTGCCCCCTTGAACATTGAAGTTTTTCGTTATGAGGGTTACCTTAATATTTAGGGCTAGAACTTTCAATCCAAAACGCCCTAACCCACCCGGGTAGCTCGTCTCTCTTTATACACCCAGTAATTTGTATATTAAATCAGTCATTATATTTATATGCGACATGATAAATACATTACAATAAATGAATTTCCCCATTATGCAATAATAAGTAGACAATTTAGTTTAGAAATTGGATATTAAATCGTTCAATTCTGTTATGAAATTAGAGTCTAAACACGAAGGGGTACTTCATATTGTTTGAATTATTCCAGTGTTTTCGTACCAGTTACTTAGTTACTGCTGTCATCCAGATTTACAGTTTAATTAAGGGGATAAATAGCATTTATGTGACACGATTGTGGGTGATATTTATGAACAGAAGTGGAGTTTCTATGTTCTCCTCCGTGCATTATTTTAATGTCCTTTGTAGTTGCTTAAATAAGTAGTTGTTACGATTTTATACATTTTTAAAAGTAACTGCCTGCTTTCAACACAGCAATCATTTAGAACAGATACTAAAATTAAGCTAGGTAATTTATATCTATTGTTTCCCAGAAACAATAAAACTGATTATTTGTGGGCAATGGAACCGGTATTTTGTAAACTTTTATTCCGGTTCAGTCGGAAACCAAACAGACCACGAAAATCTCAACGGTAATTAATATACTTCAGGTAAAGATTTCGACATTATTTTTCCCTCTTAATGAAGTAACTCTAATTAACAAATTATTTCGGTGAAAATCTACCTGCAGTTATCCAACCAACAGCTTATTTTATTATGTTAAGTTAGTGTATTATGGCCTCTTGTTGAACATATCAGTCTACTTTAATTAATGAACAACAATAATTCCAAAGTTATGTAATAGATACATATTTATACAAATAAGAATGCTACGAATTTGTCTTTACGCTTCCAAAATATTGTTTTCTCAATAAAAGGCTTATTTCTAGACACCTGTTTGCTAGTATGTATATATATAACAATATAACCACAATATTATTACATGGTTGAGAATGTAATATTCTTATGATTATCTTAATTCACTGAATACCTTCGTAAGTAATGATTTCGTGTTGTGTTAATTATAGTTAATTTGTATGCTTATTAAATCATTAGACGAAAGAGTGGCATAATATTCACTTAAAACAAATTTTAATTAGATAATATACGTGGATATGCAAATTAACTCTAATTTAACTCAAGCATTTTTCATAAAAATATAGAAAAGAAACATTCGTTTAAATATTTTACCTATCAATAATTTATTAAGAAGAATTTGTCACAAATGATTGATGATTTGTGGTTAAAAATGTGCTTCTAGTCTTTCCAGGGTTCAAAACCTAATGGAGCTAAGAAAAAAATCTATATAGTTTGGATAATATAAAGTGGCAGTTCAAGAGATTTATGAGTTTAGTGCGTAGAAAAAAATAAGGTTCGAACTTTATTAAGTAATGAAATTAGGAGGCAATAATCCTTACTTAGTTTACGGATATTCAGCCAAAGCTTTATAGAACCTCCTAGGTGCTGTAGTTTCTTCTAATACTTATGATTGTTTATAAATTATTTGAAAACATTGTGTAAAAGCATTTACCCTTGCTGGCAAGTGATTAGACCTGCTTCTATTAAATGATTGCATACGTGTTATAATTGAACCTGTCCATAAACTAAGATGATCCACTTGGTGACAATTTTATTGCCTAAGCCGCCACTTTATGTGACACAGACTATAGGCTATTATTTTAAAATGAAGGTGGTTATCAATTTATTTGATGGTTCTATAAATTTTGTTGCAATTCTTTTAAAATACGTACTTTGTAATAAGATTAGCATTTAAGATCTTGACAGGATCTGCTGACTGTATAGATTTCTCAGAATGATCTTCTAAATTACATTGACTTCGAGACAGTAACAGCTTTTTAGTGTCAAAGTTGCATAAAAACGTCAATAGTAAAGAGCAACAATTTATTGAAACGGTCAAGTTAATTTTATTTAATGGCCTAAGAACGATCGCAAACAATAGCTCGGTTTGTCGAACAGGAGAAGTTGAATTTGTTCGACGGACGTCGCTTTTTATACGCGGCTCCCCCCCGATGAATGTCACGTTGATGTAGCGCTATTCGCCCTCGTCCTCAACCCTCTTTTCCTCCCTTCCCCGGCATTCCTCCCCGGGGATTCTACTCCTCCTCTTCCTCCCGTACACACAGCTAGCTCCACCGACACCAACACTGACTCGTTTGCTGTGCCGGCGTCGTGCCATACACCACCACCAGCACCGACGTCGCCGCCAGCCACCCCCGTCGCTCGTTGCTAAGTTAGGGATTTGATTACGGTCAGAGTGGTTTCACCCCTATTACGTTCTACGTTGCCTAGTTTTCCGGCAGACAAGGGAAAGGCGGCCGCGCGCGTCAATAAAATGGAAAAGTAAAGTTTTCCCGCGACGTTAAGCCTCGTCATCGATATTCTTCTGCTGAGCCGGCAATTGGATACGCCTACCGGCTGAATCAAAACGTAATAGCTCCCGACGAAAGCGTTTCTCCCGGAATTGAATCGTTTTATTTGCGAAATGTTGCGATTTAGTACTATTTAACGGCGACAATGTACTTCACCAATTTTACCACTTCTGTCGCATATATTCCGAATGAATTCAAAACCGTTATCAGCTTTCTGACACCTTTAACTATTTGATTGTCTACGTCTGTAGTTTTATTTTGCCCAATTTCCAATTTAGATAAAATTCATATTTCAAATTGCGTAAAATATTGGTACCTAAAAGTGAAAGTCAATACAAAAATAAAATGTTAGTGATTAGACTAACATTAGTACTCACAACTCGTCTAGCTGGACCGTTTTAACTTTTAACCGTATTATGTATTTTAAATATGAGCTCTTTACTACCAAACTGACAACCATCAGCACTTACAAAAAGGGAATGAAAGAAATTTAGATAGATTGTTTCCACCCTTATATTTTTTTCAATACTTTTATACTGAAATTGCAAGAAAGGGAACATTCAATAATTAGATGAGCACAAAATTGAAGGGGGTCCAAAAAACTCCAATCATCAAATTTCATTTATAAAGGATACCTACGTTTATTTCATACCAACTTTTTAATTCAAACAGCTAATAAGTAAGAGCAAGAGGGAGAGAAGGAGTCTCACAACATCTCTCACTAAGAAGAAGCAAATGTTCTAAATGAAAGGATAACACCTCAGGTCATTAATAGATATCCATCCATCCCCTTGACACATTGCAATGACTTCATTTTTTGGAAATAAAACATCAAAACAAAAAGCTTTATTCATTCGTCCTTAAGGATCTTTAAACGAAATATAGGAGCCTGGAAGCTTATGAAAAACTTTTTTCAAACCTACTCCGATTCCATCTCCATCTAACGGGGCAGGCAAGAAGAGAAACAACTTAACGACGTTTGGGCCTGTGTTCGAGACTTCTTCAGGTTCTCCTCAGACAAGTTTTGACTTTCTACATATATTATTGACATCGTTTTTTTTTTGCATTCTATAGATAGCTAGCTATGCAGCCATTTTTTTGACAATTGTTTTATAAAAAAAATCCAAGTTATAAAATTTGACCTAACCTATCTATCTACTATTTGGCTGTGAAAGAGACTCTTAAAATAGATTTACAAGTGAATAAGTTGAGTTAGAGAGTGGATCGATAAATACGTATAAACTGAGCTTTTGTTATTTCCGCCGTAAATGTTTGCTGGGAAGCGTAGTACAAAACGTGAAGCGGTGTTATGGCGCACCGCGACGCCGACCGACGACGCCCTCGACGCTGCTTTGCTATCTTGTTTTACAATACAGTGAGAAATGAGCGGGCTACCGATTTTATCGACTATAAATACAAATGGTGCATTGCGATGGCAAGAGGGAGAATGTCTAAAGCTCAGAATACCAAAATACATATTAGTGGGGATTTTGGACATATGTATTACCAACATATCCATAAGCCTCTGAAATGACCATTGTGCAACGAAATTACAAATATGCGATTGTTACCGTTGTTACACAAAACAAAAATATTCCCCATACAAGTGTGAATTCGGCTGTTGAGATCTGGATAACGTGCTACTGGCCTAACGTAACTTAGGGAGCAGTTATCACTTTTCGACGAAATTCAATATTGTTCGTGACCGGACAATTAAATGAATAGAAACATTCACTGTAGGAACAGTTTATTTAAAACGTAAATGTCAAACTATCACAAAAAAACAACAACGACGTAAAATACTAAGAATAACGGTAACAAATTCAACAGAGAAAAAGAGCAAAAAAAATACAATATATGATGACCGCATGTCTTGACGAATGCAATCTAACTACTGCTTATAGGGGGTAGCTGTGCTTTTAAAAATGGTCAAAATATGAATACATCAATAAACATTCCAATGACCTGTGTCGGCAAAGAGGCCTCTTTATTAGATACAAAAATGCAGATATTGGGGTACTACTATGACAATTGATAGACCCATCACGGTCGCCTTTCTACCTAAAGGGTAGCTGTTTCCTTAATTTTAGCAAATTTGAACTATTGGTAAATATGTACAGATAAATAAATACTTTAAGTATGACAAATGTATAAGTTAAACATTGGCTTTATGTAGATATAGGGTACACTAGGTACTTTAATTGTAGGGCAGGAAATGCGACAAATATTTTTAAAAGACTTGCCACATTTGTGGAAAAAACGTTTCAAATCAGAGTCTACTGATCGTTTTTAGTTTCAGGATGTCATAAAATGCATGGCTTTAACAGACGTTTCGTTTCAGAAGTAGATTTGAAATATAAACAGAACATCAGAACGATTTTAGATATTAGACTCCTCTACAATATTTTTATTGCTTGAAAAAATTGCCCCAGTGGAAATCAATCGATATAATTGATCTTATGCTCACACTACAGAAAACAACGTCCATACCGCTGCTGAAAACAGTTTTGTCGCAATTATTGACGAAACGTTGTAGGAAAGTTCTTCAAAACCAGGGTATGTCCGGAAATGCATGGTAGTACATTAAGACACGTGCTTTTAACAGACTACTCGAAAGTAGTTTTGAAATATGTCTAAAGAGAATAGGCAGTATTTTAGATGAACTCCACTCTACAATATTCTTATTGCGTGAAAAAAGAAATCAAATACATAAACTGTCTGCTTCGGGATAGGCGATGTGAAAATCAGTAAAGTCAATCGATATTATTGATCATGAAGTAACACTACAGCACTTGAAAATAGTTTTACCGCAGTTATTGTTGAAACTTTGGAAGGAAAGTCCTTCGAACCAGAGTTTACCCACCCAATTAAACATTCACAAAAAATGTAACTAGTTTTGCGACCTTTTTTGCAAAATATTCTAATGACGATCTTAAGTGTGTGCTGCTGAATCTATTATAAAATAAACGGGAATAATTTTTACACCAAACGTCACTTTTGATATGGGTAAGACTACCCACCGAATTACATCGACTATAATTTAAGTATTAAATAATTGAGTTTTTGGTGTATTAACTAAATTGAGGTGTTTTTTTGTCAAAAGTAGTATAATTGAAAACAAAGGGATGCAGACAGCTGTGGGGTACATAATTTTCTCCTTTAATTTCGTTTCAATGTCATCGCACTGTCGTTTCATTGCACGGCATGTCGTGTTTTATCACGAGGATTCGTGGCGACGCGGCGCGGTGCGGTGAAGAGCGACGCGACGCTTCGCGTCACCTGCGCGCCGCGAGCAGAGAAAACGCCACTGTGCAAAACGGCAGAGTCTCACCAATCGATAGCACCAATTCGCCGTTGCTTTTAGGTTATACCTTCTCTGCCACTCTCTCTATACTTTCGGCCATTTTGTCTCGAAGCCATTACACCACGTTGCCACCGCACCCGTCGTAGTTGGCCGTTAAATCGCGCAGCTGGCTACGGTTTATTTGCCGCGGCCTGGCCGCGAATTAGCCACAGTACGCAGACACCGAATGCGGCAAGCCGTCGAAAAACACAACACAACACGACATTCGTAGAGAAAAGTCAGTTTTCCTTTCGTTGGATGAATTTGTACCATTTTTCTACTAGAAAACAGCCGAATGATTTATCACCTTTTACACTACAATTACTAGGGACCGGATTACATACAATTACATATTTACATATGCTTTTGAATATTTTGCCTGAAATCTACTGACGATGCATAAATACTCCAATTTTTACAATATTTTGTACACATATATGAACGTTTATCTGTACATACTCGAAGATGTACCGACACATTGTGACAAATACACAAATACACTTATTGCTGACCATCTGAGAAAAAAATTTAAAAATAAGAATGGAAACCACCCTTAACTATTGGTAGAAGTAGATTTATGTAGGGCGGTTATCCGGATGCGTTGCACGTTATCCCTTTTGAGTACCTAGTGCCATAAAACAATAGGGAGAAGGGAGGGGTCCAATTTGAAAAAAAAAAATTAACTCACGTAATTAATGAACATCCCCAAATAGCCACTAGCAGACGGACAAAAGATGCCTGGTCATTTCTATTATTTTATAATGTATTAAGTAGCAATGGGCAATTGACTATAGCAATCAATTATTTATAGATTGTTTTAAAAAACTGTTCATCAGGGAATCAATCAATCGTTTCTATTTTAATGGAGCTTGATCACAAACAGTTGTTAGTCTCGCTGAACTATTTTTTGACTGTTCGAATTAAACAATAGTTTAATTAAATGATCATTTAATTAATCCACTGTTTCTCCAAAATTACAAAATATTCACTTTGTAATTTTTCCCAAAATATTTTATATCCCAAAAAGAATATTCAACTTTGAAGGCGCTAAGAAAACATTAAAAACGTTGGTAATGATTATGTAAAGTAATAAAAAAAATTCTAACCCCTCAGAATTACCTATTTTTACATTTCTGCACTTTTGGTAATTCAGTGATTGGCAGTAAAATTAGGTATTATTTTAGAATTCTTTCAGATACTTAATATTATTTTTGATGAAAATTAGTTTCAAAATTCATCCTCAAAGGTCAAGTCAAAACTTATGCAACATTTTTGTTTCGGATTTATTTTTCTATCGATTTTAGGGGTTACTTTAAATGTAGTAATTTTTTCTTGAGGGTAAAAACACATACGTAATATTCCACTTTTATTCCTTGAGAAATTCCCCAATGACTTGCTGTGCAATTTTCATTGAATTGCATGTTAGTGAAAACACTGACCCCATTTAGGTGAGTGTTCCTCTTGGCTTTTAAAATTCACAATAATGTTAATTAAAATTAAATTTGGTGAAGTTAGAATCCTGGATACGGTTAAAAAGGGGTTCTTTTCGATGCCAACGATACATTAAGACCAAAAGCTCGGGATTTGGCGGCGATCACAGTAAAACTAATTAATTGCGATGCCCTCATTCCCAAGGCCCTTCGCAAATAAATTTATGCCATTCCTAACATTTCTCAACAGGCTGTACTAAGGATATTCAAATGAGTATATTTACGACTTCCAGTTAATGAAAAAAATACTTGAAAGATAATAGATCAGAAAAGATACCAAATGAATAAATAGTATAACAATAATTATTTCACTATTACTGCTTATATGAAAAATAAAGAAATTTTTGAAAAACATGTACACCTACTGTTATATGTATTTTAATTGACATACCACATAAAATAGTAATACATAATTTTGTATGTATATAACACATAATTACACAATTGCGCCTAATTTTTAAGAAAAAAAAAATGTATAATTGAGTAAACAGAATTATTTTAGAAACAATTTTAGAAGGACAAATTCATTAACTGATAATGTCACGAAAGCATTGAAGGTAATCTATCATTTAAAATGGAATATACAATACATACTTGTATGTATTAGGCATATTATTTATCTTATCATGTCGATATCACGTTGATGCTGTTTACTTTGTTTATGTACGAAAAAAAATAACGTAAAACGATTTTTTTTTTACAAAATTACGTAATTGTCAATTAATCCCTCCCTGATAATAATTAATCAAAAACTGACGGATGAATTTCTTTTAAAATACATTAATTTGATATAAGCAAATATCGATCTAAAACTGGACATTTTAAATAGTTACAGGAATTAAAATTTAAAATTCCTTAAAAACCCAAAAATGAACAAGAAAATATTTTTATAACTACCTATTGGTGAACAGTAGTCTAATTTATATAATCCTTTGACTCTCTGTATTCCTGTTTGTACATTCTATATGTCTCAGGTTTCCTACTTTCCTATATTTCCTCCTTATTTGTTTTTGTTAATAATTTGTGAAAAAAGAAAGTCATTAACATCACTGTTTTCAAATTATAATTCGTATCTGGCTAACAGAAAGGTAATAAATAATAAACCCTTCACTTCGAATAACAGAGGCAAACTTAAAAAGTCCTAAAAGCTTTCAGTACCTAGAGATATTGTTGTATGTGTCAAAATTATATAAACTTGTGTTGAAAAACTTTTTACCCTCAAAAAAATGTAATGTAGAGCAGGGACAAAAATCCTTACACATAGTCGAAAGTGAACAATAGTGGAAGCGTGATTGTAGCATGTGAATAAATTATTAATTTAGTAACTTACCCATAAGCTGCTAATGCTGGGTCGTAAGAGTAGTATCCAGTGGTTGCCTGTAGTCCTGCACTTGTCCAGGCACTCATGTCTGCCGTTCCACTTGCGTCCTTTAAAGCGTATGGATTTCCCTGAAACAAAATTAATGTTGTTGTTAAAACTTATTACTAACACTTAAACATTAGCCATAAAAACATTAAAGATCAGATAAATTTTGGTGGAAGTTTTGGGCCCAATATACAATAGACACAATTTATGTTGTAGTAGAAAACTGAATAATGATAAAGATAAGTTTCTCGTTTCTAAATATATTTGAAACAAACATTTCTTTTAGCGGGGAAATGGATTATACATTGATCAAAAGTACTCAAACAAAAATAAACGTTCTTGCAAAAAAAAAGTAAAAATTAATGGAATCTTACAATGTTCAGAAAACTAGCATGTTTTTTGAATATGTCGAGTTAACTTGTCGTCAAACATGCGTTTATTAAATTTTAGAAATTTGCCAAGAATTATTCGAATTCTTTTACTGATTTAAAGCCACGAGTTGTAACTATTAGCATTAAACAAATACGGTGCTATGTATATTATATTTGTAACGTTTATTTTTATACGGCTGATTCAAATTTGACGCTCAACATTAGGATCTCCTAAAATTTAATATTTGGTACTTTTGACACCTGGAAATACAGAATATTCCTATTAGGTTTCTTTAACTCGAAATATTTCAATTAACATTCTCATTGGAGTGTTATCAGCTATATGCTTTGGTGCTATCAGATTTTCCATGCAGCATTTTGTCTGGGTGGGATCATAACGAATAATTTTCAGTACGAATTTACTGCTACGTAATATCGATAACAATTGGTCAAGGGTACTGGATATTTTTTAAAAAAATTAAAACTCCAGGACCTTAGTTAAAATTTTATGGTCCTATAAGAACGAAATGTTTCATGGAAAATCTACTTGCATCGGTACGTGAAAATGAAGAAAATAAGTAAATATTACGAGTTAAAGAAAATCCTATACTTTTTTTTTCAAATATATCATAAACCAAACGAAATATTCCATATATACTTCTATTTACAGTCATTTACAGTTTAAGAATTCTCAATGGTGCATATTGAATTTGAATCAGCCCGTATATTATATTTACTTATCCAAACAATTTGAAAGAAAATTTTGTTTTCGTCAAAATACTCCTATAATGAAACTAATTTCGATTTTTGTTGCAGGGTGTGAATGTAGTCGTCAAATTAAAATTGGGTGAGTAATTTTAATTTTTTTCAATACAATTTTTCAACGTACCTACATAATACTAAATGTTTATTTACGTTTATACCGTTCAATTTATGATTACGTATAATTAAAAAAGTGAACAACTTTATTAGTTTTGCAACAACGTAGGTATGTATTTAATTACTTATCAGAAAAACAAATAATAATGGGAAACACCGTTATAGTAGTGAATTCCATAAATCGATCTAACTGACTTCTCAATTAGAAAAAAAAAATGACTAACAAGCAGGTTTTTAAATACGTTATAAGTTGTTTAAAATGGAAAAGGAAGCAATTAAAAAGCGTTAAGTACATTGCTCGCATTTGGACATTAAAAGGTCAATAATTACTTTAATTGTTCGACTATGTGTCATTAATGTGCATATTCCTTAGGTACGCATATGTATTATGTAGTTATACCCTACACGTATAGTTTAAAGCAAGTTAAATTTTCGCATTCTTGACTGTCACGGCTCATAAATAAAGTTAAGTGCTTCATTAAAATTAATAATGATTTATTGCAAAGAAAACACGTCGTTATATAGTCGATATTTTTAGACTTTTACATGCCTTTTTTATTGGTCAGTCGTATAAACCGTTCTTACCTACCTCCTTATTATTTTAGTGGATAGGTAGTCGTTTATCGTTTTATAAGTTTGTGTTTTAGCGTTATGAAGCGTACCTTATATGGGCATATAAAAAAAAAGGAACAAATAGTAACGAGTGCTGCGGAGAGTTTTATTTTTCTGTTAACAGTCCTCCTCTTTATTGGTTTATTCAAGTAAAACATGTTTACTTTTAATATTATGGTCCGGGGATCCATAAAACGAGCAATTAAACGGACGCTTTTGATTATAAAATTTAAGAAGGCATTAAAAACCCCTCAACCCTGTCAGCTAGCTATATAACGAACAGGATACTTCCATGTGTATGTATTTCGAACAAATAAAATTAATGACGCAAACCTTATTTTGACAACTTAGGTACACATCTATCTACTTTATTTTTTTTTTTTTTTGAGTAAACTGAAATAATTGTACCTACCAAATAAAACGTATTATAAACCTTTTAGGACAGTGTTTTTTAAATAATAATCGGGTTTTATTTATATAACAGTTACAACACTGTGAAAATATGTAGTTGGGGTAAGGACCTATTACAACATTGGTCATGCAAGAAGTAAATTAAGAAAAATTATAAACTGTAGACACATACCTACATATTTATGGCTAAAAAAATTTTTATCTTATAAGATTCAAATTATTATTTTATAAAATAAATTGAATATGTTGATATTTATATAACAAGTGCATTTAAGTTGAGGATCATCATTAACTTATCTTTATTGAACGTAGAAATCATAGAATTTTAGTTTATTTCAATTTGCTTTATTCGCATTCCTGATTCTGAAATCACAGAATATTTCATTTACACATGAGCGACAACATTGAAGATAAATTTCAAAATTTGTTAAGCCTTTTCAGTAGTAAAACACTGATTACTTTTAGATTGAGCTCGTGGAAATAAATGGTACAGAAGTAGTAAAAACGACAAAATTCTATCAAACCAATATATATTATATAAGATCCAGACAGTTCGTTTGTCTTAGTTAATTTTAAAGCCCTTTTTTTGTATGGCTTTAAGGGTGCATCAAAGTTTTCGAAGAATAAAATGCACCTTCTAAGTTAATCCATTTTTCCAAAAGGAATATTTCGATTTGTTTCCACAATAATTGAATAAATAACGGTAGGTTCGCTATTGCGATTTTTTATTGACCGACTACTTGAAGTTTACTTATGTATGTAAAAATAAACACAATAATCCGTTATGTTAAGAATGAGCCACCTACAAATCATGTACAGTTACTATATTAACTAGTTTCAGCTATTATTCACTACACTTAGTAACAAAACAAATTATTTATTGGGCAACTTTTCACGAGTCGCGAGGCTTGAGCCCATACAAAAAGGATAATATACAGATATTACAGCGGGAGGTGTCGGTAATATATTATCGCGAAGCACAATAGAAGTTCACTTATAAGAATTTCAATTTCCCCGCATTCAAGATAATGAGGTTAAATAAGGGTTAAGCATCAAATTTATACCTGTCATATCGTAAAGTAAGGAAATAAAGTTGAACTAACGCAAGCTTAATAAATTAGTTGGTGATTTTTATTAACAAATCCGAAAAAAGTTTACCTCAGGATTTAAATAAAGGTTACAACCGATTTTTTTGTCCGATTTGGGAAATATTACGTGAATTGTAACCTACAACCCTTCATCTCGCTCTTTTGTCTAAAGATATCTTATCTACTTCAATAAATACTAAAAATCTGACTGAATGATGCGAAAAGAGAATTAATTATGTTTGTAACTTTTGTAGTACCTAGACGGGTATAAATACAAAAAATATTTTCTCCAAATGCTGTAGGTCAGTCAGGATAATGACGGTCCGTAGAGGATTGATCCATATGAAATATATTAAGCATCATTGTGAACAAAGTAAATAAATAAATATTGATTTTGAAAGAGTGTTGCGTGAGATAATTCAAATAGAAAGGGGTAGAATGATTGCCCATTTGACAGCTTTTCGGCCGGGGGTTGCGTGGCATACAAATTAATTACGATACATAGCGGAGGGTTATAGGGGGATAATAATATAGCGTCGACGTATATAAGGGTGCGCGTTATTTCGCGTAGGATCGATTGGGAAATGATTTAAGAAGGGCACTTTATAAGTGCTCGCAGAAAATCTGGGAAGTTCGAACCTGACGATTTCGTATTTATTCTGCTGGCGTAAATCTTTCGGTCCCGTTCGGATACGGTTTTAAGGGTTGCCGAAGGAAGAAAACGCAGTAAACTGCCGCAAGAGGGTGACCCAAGGGGAAACGGAAGATGGATAGAGAGTTTCACGCTTGGGGCCGTCTGAGTGCCTATAAAAAAACTCGTTTCCAACCGCCACTCGCTAAATTACCGACATTATCCAGTGGTAAACAGCAGTCAATTGAATTGGCCAATCTCATCGCTTAGTTTGTCAGGAAGTGGCCGAAAAAATGCAATTAGGACAAAAAAAAGATTACTTCATCAAACAATCTTTATCGTCTTATAAAGGAAGTGGAATAGAACACGATAATGACCACCTTGTTTAACTGATTATATAAATAAGAACAGCAATCACGAATTTTGCGAGGGTTGAAAAAGTAATGCAAAATATAAACGCATTAAAATAAAACTCTTCGTCTTTGGTTTACAGACAGCTTTATTTTCTTATTGTTAGAAAAGAATTAAAATATTTACATTTGCGATAAAACAGAATTATTAAATTATGTATTCATTTTAGTTATTTACATTTCTTGATTAATTAAAAATAAATGAGCATATTATATACGTAATACTTTTGAGAAAATTTTAATCAAAAAAGAATCGACATTATTTATATTAAATTTTCAGTAAAAATGCAACGACAACAGGTTATCTTAAATAAGATGGTATCTTTTTATTTTTATTAGTGATATCATCCGTACATACAAAAATAAATGTATGTAATAATGATTTTGTTTTATCAATTTCTGCAAATTCTATCAGTAGCTAAAATAAATGTCATTGCAGTTTTTAAATACTCATCGAAATTTCTTCAAAGGTAGCTACCGAAAATTTTATTTGTAATTTATAGAAAAATACGTACAATAATTGATGAGTTATCTGGAACACAAGTTTTAAATTGCTTAGATATTACATCATGCCCTTACGTTTCGTTTTTGGAGCAGATTTTTTTAATTATGTCATTAAAAATTAAATACAAAAGCCGTATTAGGTACTGTTTTCACTCGCAATTTTTTTATTTACATTAACAAAAACCAAAATGGGCAAGAAATATCGATATAATGCTGTTTTGGGTTTCTTCTTAGCACTTGTGTTAGGGTTATTTGCTAAAGGGTGTAGTAGCATCAGTTGTTAACACCTTTGAAGCTGCTAAAGTCTTTGGCAAATAAACGAACTAAGCTTCATCAGTTGGTAACACCTTTTGGTATACACCAAAGTGTTAAATGAAATATTAAGCAGCCCGCCTTTAAAAACAAGAATGACAACACTTTTGCTTATCTTTATGTTTTATGTCAAATTATTACATATCATAATTAATAGATTTTATTAATTTATCAATCCTCAAATATTGCCTAAACCACGCGATTAATTTGTTTATCGTCCTAATAGAGCTTTTATGATGTAAAATAATACCATATTAAGAAGTAGATTGCCACGCTGTCCTATAATTTCGATATTTTATAAAAAGTATGAGGCAGCTGCGTTGTGTCCGAAGGATGTTGGACTTAATAAGAACAGGTGGTTGCCAGGTTTGCCCAGTAATTGTAGTATTTCAGCAACGTACTTATTTATAATCTGCGTTTTATCAGGAAATTATTTTATAAAATCAGAATTTTCGACGTGTAGGTTAGGTACGTTATGTAAAGTATTTAATGAAAATCCATTAGGATTATAAAATTTTCGTATTGTAATTTTCTTAGCTAGTGATTTACTACTTTGCAGCGTTTGATAAATAAGATGTATCCAAATAGTTATTTTTTTGATGACGCAAATTATTTTTGGATAAATCTTGAGCTATCGAAGAACACTATTAGGTCCTGATTTTAAACATTTTGAAAAAAGTAGAATTTTTAATTCCCCCCTAAGACAATCAATGAATGTATTATTTATTAATCTTTGCAGGTAAATACCATATTCATTATCACCTTATCACTAATAACCTTAATGACGAGTGACCAAAATTTTCTTAATGAGTCAAATATTCATATTTAATAATTATTAGGGAGATCGGGGTTGGGAAGTTGTAAAACATTTTAATCTAAATACATATATAAAATGCTAATGTTCGTACGTAAAGACAGAGTTTTCTCTATCTCTACCTACTCCAATCAACTTCCTGTTAGGGTGGTAAATACCCCTTGATCTCCAGGTGGGAGTAAGGGAGTTTGGTCGCGGTGGGTGGAAGTGGGTGGTTGTAGGTGGCATAAAGGTGAAAAGAAATATTTCTGTCTTTTTTTAAGTCATAAGGACTTCCGGAAAGATCTCAAAATTTCTGAAATGATCTAAATAATTCTAAAATGAGCGCAAACTGTTATTATCGACTTAGAATGTTCGAGAAAGTTCTAAAAATTTCTTGAATGATCTAGAAAGTTTCAAAAAGTGTACATCTACGTTTCCAAGTGATGTACATCTAAATATTCTAGAGTGTTCTGTTATTAGAAATTTCGATGTCTGATGGTATATAAACCGAAATTCAGTGACTAAGTAAATAAAATATAAATTTTCCATTTACTAAGCTGTTTCTTAAAATTATTTCAATTCATTAGTTAGTTCACTCCATCAGATTACTCTATATACACCGCGTGTTTAATGGCCGAATAAGTCTCTCAATATCTACGTTATCTATGATATAAATCTATAATATCTACGTTAAAAAATAGATCCTTACATATTTTTTATACCATTAAACATGTATGTATTTTATAACCCGAGCAACGCCGGGTTTCACTGCTCGTAACCAGAATAAAAACACTTGTTTAAAATTACAACAAATTAATAAGAAAAACTTACAATTCGTTTCGGCTGATTTAACTCTCTGATAATGGCCTAATAAGCCGAAACGATATTGTAAGAGTCTTTCTTATTAAATTGTTGTAATTCTAAACAAGTGTTTTTATTCTGGTTATTAAAATATTCATACCTATGTTGAATTTAAGTCCAAAAGCTGACAACTCTTTCTAAAACTCAAACTATTGCTCAAATTTGGAAATTTATAAATGACGTTGAACGATGATACATTGAAACAATAGTGATTTCAAAACAGTAAACAATTACGAATTTAGTTGCAGGCATTTAATTTTTCACCAATTTTCAAAGCAATTTATCTGTTGTAGTATATCATTTTGATTTCAATATGGTTATCTACAGATAGGTGGGTGATTAAGATTAGAAAAACAATTACGTCGTTTTACATTACTCAATATGTGAGTGATACGCCCAACCACTTTTATAGTCCTAAAAGAAAATGGAATAAAAATGAAGTTTTAATATGTGAACGCCATTTTAAAAAACAACCATATTTGACGTGGTATTATAGGTAGGAGATAGATAGGTGATACAGAGAGACAAATAGATGTCGCGAGTCCTGATTTGAGCCACTGTCAAAAGTGTACCGAATTCGTACACGGTTTGTCAAAGACCGATATAATATTTAAAATAATGTGTCGCCATTAGAAGCCGACAAAGACGCAATCGCAGTCGATAAGGCAATCGAACCGTGATAACGATTTGACATTATCAGAGGCGGCACGATTGTAAATGGCCAGGTGACGAGCCGTTTTTATTTTTTCGGCTGCTCAAATTCCAGAAACGCAAACAACTATAACGTACCTTTGTGTGTATTATCTGTATGTGTGCATATAAAGTGTTGGTGGGATTCGGGGCGGACGATGACGTGTCAATCACTTGAAGAAAACAAGAAAGCGGCCCGAAAAAATAACCGACGCGGGCTTGTTTTTTTGGACAATTTACACGATACGAATAAACATTAAAACGTGTAAAAAGGGGGTCAAATTTGCTCGAACTAGATAGTAGAATGTACTTACAAGGAATGTTCGTCCTTTTTTTATTATTTGTAGATATGTTTTTAATGAATGCCGCTACTTAAACTCTGAAGACCTTAAACTAACCAGCTAACGTTGACGCGTCACAGGCGGCGACTTTTCTTTTGCGAGAAATCGAGCACGTTTAGGTCAACGAATTACGAATTTGCAGGGTAAACAGGTAATAAACGTTCGGTGATTAGTGAGTGTGTATGTAATTTATATATGTATACGTACATATACTAGATAACTGTTTGCGGAATTCACGTTAATGACCTTTAAGAAGTCCATAAACTGATTTACTTGAAACGTGACGTACCACTTGCATGCATACTGGTAAATTCTTTACAAATAAATCACCAACTTAATGCTTTATGCCCAGAAAATGAGTTCCTCCTTTTTTTTTCAGCAAACTATAGTAAATTTTGCTTCGTTCTGAAACAATTTTTTATTTTAAGCCAGGGAGTATCCATGCAATTTATTCTATGAGGGAATCTTCCCACAAAGATTTGACACTATACTAGAAACTGTCTTAATTGTAGGTACTTTTCCATTTTCCTATGCCTTTCCAACCTATTTTGCGTTTCTAATAACACTTTAACCACAACAGACACACATGTAAGGATACATCCCAACAACTTATATTCAGATAACCTGCGGAATTCTAAGGAACGTAGAAAAAAGATGAACTGATTTTCCCTTTTTTTATGCAAACCAAAGTAATATGAGATAACAATTTGAATTTTTGGTTAATCATTTTTTTACTCATATAATTAATGGATCGTATACTTAGACATATCTTAGTATTAAGAAAATGAGATAATTTTGGAACTTTAATTTCAAGAAGTACTATTTCCTTCCAAAGATACAAAACATACATATTACTAATATTATTGGTTAAAATAGGTGAAAGTAATTTGATGGATATTTTAGTTGCCTTTTGGTTTCCTTTAATTCAAATTCCACAATACATTTTATCAAACCAATTTTTTTTTTTTTTTTGACCAATGGAACAATTCCTTTGGGATTTTTTACGCTAATTATTTAGGATTGAGGCTCCAAACAAAAATCGCTCCAAAACTTTTTTTGGCTATCAGAGAACATTCTGTGGGGCACAACTATATGTTTTAGAGCGGGGGAAGACATTTTCAATGATTATTTATAAACTAACCTAACAGAAGGGTTTCCAGAAGGTAGAAGAATTTTAAAAATAAATTTTATTAAAAGCCCATATTCTATGTATTTCAATGTTTAGGTTAAGTTAAGTTAGGTTTGTTTATAAATAATCATTGAAAATGTCTTCAACAATATCACATTTTTTCATTAGTTCATTAGCAGGATCGGACTGGGAGTGAAGGGTCCCTATGGCATTGTGATTTTAAAGCCCCCCCCCCACAAAGCATTTATCTTATTTGATCTTTTCAAATTAGTGGGATAGAGGCCCGGCCACTATATGACCAATTCGACCCAGTCCATTAGCATTCATATTGCGATAATTGGTTGCTAGAGTCAATTTATTTATTCTTCGAGATATTTTCTTAGGTACTAAAGTTAACTAACTAATGATATTAGCGCCTTTTAGTATAAAGGAATGTTGTTGTTCTGAAGAGGTATAATTTGAATCAATGGGTCGATTTAACAGCAGTTTTCGGGACGATAACTCTTTCGGGTTAAATGAGGTCCGCGATGTCACCTGCTATGGGAAAAAATTCGGCAGCGCGATTTCGCGAGTCTCCAGAACCGGTCGGTAAATTAGCACAGTTTCTTTGTGCAACTCAGGATAAAGAGGAGGCAATTCATTATTTTCGAATTTTCGAAACCGCTGAAAGCGCCAAATTAACATAAATATGTACCGGCAGACACCTCGCAGCAGCAATCTGGAATCTCGTGGCTAATGCCTTATCGATTATTCCAGACACGATCACGCCACCTCGATGCCGCGGCGTTCGCGTCGCTTACACTTACTTGGAAGCCATATTTTGTTCCAAAGCAGAAAACTGCAATCACATAAACACCATTCAATTTCCCTATATGTACTGGTGAGGCAAGAACTACAAATTGTCGACTTACGAAGCTCTGCTCACCACATTCAACTCCAACAACCGTACAATTATCAATTGCTACTTATCCATCGGTACTTGTGCATCGTCTATCTACACCACAGCACCCGGTACCATTATATGCATTAGCAGTTTAGTTTTTCCTACTATGCACCGTGCCACGTTACCCGTGGGGAATAATTGACTTTACAATTTTATGGGTTCCATGTTTAATGCAAACTTCAACTTGCAAATTGTCGAATTAACAGTCGGTATTATACTCCTTCCGTGATTAAAGAAAACAAAAGTTCTTGCCATGCACAGATTCAATCAACCACAAGGAGGCATTTAATTCGTTTTTCTTTTTGAAACGACAAAGTACAAGTGAGAAACGATGCACGACATTACGAATAGGTACTACTAGTTTTTGCAAGAAATTGTATTAGCGAATGAGTTACAAGGTTTCATCAAAAAGTTGGTTTAACTGCAGGACCTGTTTGTAGTATGGAAGCTAGGACGAAATGCGGTTACGTTATATTTTTTCAATGTGATTATCTGTAAAATTAAGAATTTATTTTTGGAAAACAGCAACTTTATTGAGAAACCAGGTTCTTCAGTATACATACTTGATAAGCTTTTTTCAAGAATGCAAAAAACAAGAAGAACAGTAGTCGGTAGGGGCCAGATCTGATAACTAGGGCGGATGATGAATTGTTATTCACTTTTTATTTACTCGCAGTTACAGTAAACGTTATGACAAGTTTTGAGGTAGGTAGTTATTAATCTCTTACGGAAAGTTGGGGTTGTTTCCTTCTTTTTTTATTCATATAAAATACTCCAGTAATTTTACGTCGACCTAAGCGTCAGTTGATACAAATGCATAAAAAAAGACCTTGCGTGATTCCAGTCATTTATTCGTTACTGTATAAATTATATACAGAATATATCATATAAATGCTCACATACGTAAATTTCATACGTATAAACACACAAAAGCGTTCACGACGACGACGACGAGGCAGAGCGCAATATGGTTTATGGATCTTACACCATTCGTGACTTTAACATTCAGCACAAAGTAGAACTAGCGTAAAATTATTAAACACGGTAGAGCACTCGATCATAAATATTCACTATATTGTTGCTTAACAGTCGTTGCATCTAAAACGTGGAAATTCATATGCCTTTAAAGGTCTTGAATTGTTGAAATTGCCAAGTTTAATCATCCACCACTTGGCATTATTGTATTAACGATTTAGTAGCACAGGATTTTGTATGAACGCTTATCACGCGGTAAATAAAATCATATTTTACAAAAATCACACTGGATTTTACTGATAAACCTGTTTTGAAAAATTCCCAAGTTTTACTTGAAAAAAAGCCGTGATGATGTTATCCCATATGTGGGAACGAAACGGTAGCGCCATGCATACCCAGAATAATAAGTATTATATTGTAAAATGGTGGCACTAAAGGATGGAACAAACATACATATTCTAAATTATCATAACAGTTTTTTAAATTAACGATTATAAATTTCGAATTAGTTGCAATTACTCAACATCACTGAATATAATTTCAATGTGATTAATGCTCTTTCTACATCTTCAAGAAGTCTTGTTAGCTATCTCTACATTAAATACAAATGCATTCTGAGAAATTCGAATTTGCATCAACCTTTTGAAACGATATATCATACCTATGTTAATAATTATCAAAATAATGCAAGTAAGAAGTCATTAGCGACTAAATGGCTTATCCATTACGGTTTGTTAAGTGTATTTTCAACATATCAAATGATAAATAAAAATAAACGAAATAACTATTTATAATAGACACAAATGTGAATCATCGGTTCCGTTGCTCTCTCGTTTCCATTTGAATTTTAAATGAGTTTTTATCTGTTTGAATAAATCTCAGATAGACTAAATAAAAGTCAATACTCAGCGTGTTTCTCATAAACTGTCTAATTAGTGTTTTGATATGTTTCATCGTTAAAAATTCAAAAGGTATAATGTACCATTGCTCCGCCCGCTTAGATAAACATTTGTTTCGTTGGTAACGTCTAATAGGGACATGTATGGGTGTGTGTGTGTGTATGTAACTGCATATGACGGCTGAATAGTTTTGTGCGCCATTTGCAAAAACTCCTAAGAATTATTACGAAGAGATACTTGAAGAAAATTCAACTAAATATGAATAAATGCAATAAATGAGAAAGGCACAAATCACACTAATATTATAAAGGCCAAAGTTTGTGAGTGTGTATGTTTGTTACTTCTTCACGTCTAAACGGCTGGAGCAATTTTAATAAAATTTGATATGGAGTTAGCTGACACCCTTGATTAACACACAGGCTACGTTTTACTGCGGGAAAATATTTCATTCCCATGGGAAAATCGATGAAAATTAATTCGCAGAATATTATAAATGCGAAAGTAACTCTGTCTGCATGCTACACAATCTCGCCTAAAATTTACTGAACCGATTTAAATGAGAATTTAGTAGAGAGATAGATAAGTAGATATAAAGCTAGAGGCTTGAAACTTATTTTTTAGGCTTTTAATTAAATATAAATACGACATTTAAGGTTTGTAAAAATTTTGACCTAAAGGGGGCATAAATAAGGAATGAAAGTTTTTCTGTAATGACGTCGGCAAAAAGGCTTACGGCCCAGAAAATAAAAATATAAAAGAAAAAAATTTTAAATGCTGCCGAAAGTCACTATTCCAGACGGACGAATTCGCGGGAATAGCCAGTAACTAAATAAAATAAAATGAAATTCTCAGTTATGACTGAAGATAATTTTCAGGGAAAATTGCGAGAACAATTGCTTTTTAATTTTCGAAAAGTGGACTTCAGACTTTTAAGGGAGAATTGTAAAAACAGGATAATTGGTTAGAAATATGCATTTTTGTGGCATTTGCAGCAGATATTATAGGAATTCAGAATAATTTCGCTTTTGCATTATTATATTTATCGTTAGTTATTTTGTACCACTTACTAATCTACTAACTAGAGTTATTCTAAAACATTATTTTAAAGTCCTGTAATTAGAGACATATGTAACTAACATATTTTTGTTTTTACTAATTTCACCTTATTTTTCCAATGGGATTTTTTTTTGTTTTTTCTTAGAACGAATAGATATTTAAAAGTTTGATTAATTGATTGATAAAAGTGATGAATGGCACACCCTGTACATCGATTTTCCTCAACAAGATCGAAGAGCAATTTAAAGGTAACGGACTTCACGGTGTGAAAAAACATGCGTCGAAGTAACACGGCTTGCAAAAAAGTAAAACATACTCAAATATGTTGCACAACATGTAGAAGGCATGTTTCTTACCATCAACTCGGCATACTTGTCAGGACGGCCGTTGTTGCACGACATTGCAACCGCATAACCTCATGTTCCAAGTCGTTGCTTGAAATAATGGATTAAGCAACTAATTATATTTGGATAAAAAGGTCGACTATGGGCATAACAAAAAGGATCAAGGATTCGCCGAACGGAGTCCCGAAAGTTCAAATATTTATTTAATTTGAATAAACTATGCAAGCGCATATTTGTTTTTAATTACCCCAATTGCTTTCGAAATTTCTCATGGAAAATCGTGACGAAATTGCAAAATAGTTTTGTTAATTTTTCATATTTATATTTGCATTAGTATACGTAGTTCATGATTGGAATAAAATAAAGAAGGAAAGAGAACCTTGCAACACTACAACGATCTAACCAAGGAAGTTGTAACTAAATAAGCGAACTTTGGAACATTAACAATTAAATCCACAAAAATTATTAATATTTAATTAAAACTCCATATTCTACACTAACTATTTCAAAATACATATATCCAAAAACTAAGGTCAACGGTGTTTAACTTTTAATAAATTGTAACTTATAGTAACTTTTTAATATCTATTAAAGGCTCCTCAGCGTACGCTTCATAATATTACATTAATTAAAATGATGTCGTGTAATTATCTTCAATTTCAGCGCAATGGGTGTTAATAGATGCATAATTATAAATAACTAAATTTAATTTCTCAACCGATGATTTTTCTATACTAAGTATCGTCCTGATTAATTTGTTACGTTTCCCATTAAATCGATAATTTCGCTCGTTAGCCTGCGGGGATCAATCGATTATCGTATAATGTGATCGAACGTTTGAATTTATTCAAGGTAGAATGAATCATTCGTGACTTGAAAGCTTACGTTTTAGGGATTCTATCTGTATTAGAGAAGATGCAAATTGGGTTAGTGTAATTGGATTTAAATAACTATATACAACAGGAGGTTGTGCCTTCTAGTATTTGCCATTATATTTTATTCCATTACAACTAATTATAGTGGGTTGAAAAAAGCTAACGTGTGCGTACATTCATTTATATTAGTTGTTGGTCAATAGTTTTTGAGATCGTGCTTCAAATCAATAATAATAATCAAGTAATTGCTTGGGAGGTACATTTTGAACTAAAATAGTCTAAAAAGGTCAAGAAGATAAAATCTTAAATATTAAATTATTTTTGAATTCCCGATCCCCCCCAGGTACGTGGGTACCCTTCAGATCCTCAGCATGCCAAAGCTACCCCAATTTAAAAGCTGAAATTACACCTATGACGTACTTATATGATTGGTTATTGATACGGTGAATGTTATGAACAAATATAATCTGCATAGATTAGTAATTTAAATTTTAAAAATGGTGGTCTAGCGACTAATTTGTGACATTTAAAAGTCGTCAAAAAGAACTAAAGAAATATCAAGGAACAACTACAACTACTGTTGAAGACGACACAACGTAATTTCAAAGATTGGGTTAAGGATATTTTTCTAATTTGATGAAAAATTTTGAAGAAAAGCTAGGTAAAACCTAAAAATATTTTTTGCAACACCTTGAAAGTATGATTGAAGCACGCCACTGGGGTTGCGGTTTAAGTTTTGATGCAGAAGCGCGGTAAGGAGTCAGAGCCGGTCACCTCCGGCTGGCTTTCTTTCGGTCCGTTCGCGTTCAGAAGACCGGGAGGAATGTGGAAATTGGATTTTTATTGTCACACCGCGTTTCATAACAATACGTCCTAACGGCGGCGACGAGTGTCTGAAACTCGTCACCGTTTTTGCCAACAGACGGCTCACCCAAGTCGCCGCACATCTTTTCGGAGACCCTTCAAGATTTATATAGGAATAAATTTACCTAATAGACGAACCTTGCGAACAATGATATTTTTCGCACCGCTTCTTTTTCACGATGCGATGGACAGCTTTTTGCATTGGGTTTGATGCTTCCCACCCATATCATCCCAACACGTTCTTAACTATTGTTTCCAATTCATTAAGAATTTGATTTTAATCGTTAATCGAAAATGTGAGCAAAAACAGTACTAAAGTTGGATTTACACCAACGTCCTTCTTCACTCACTTTCAGGATAGTATCTACGAGTATAAACCAGAAGAGGTAATAATTTATGAAAGACTTCGTTTGACAATGATTACGAAAAATCTGCTATACTTCAAGAAAAACCGACCGTATACGTAGTGTCATCATCCACAGCACAAACTCAACATGCATTTCAACTTCTTTCAATCCTGAGCCAATATTAGAATTTTCCAAAAAGTATTAGAGCACACTACATCTCTAACTTCCTATTAATGGGACATTAATCTTATGCAGGCACCCCTTTTTACTCCTGCTCCTGTTTAACCAGCCCTTCCACGTCTCAGAAGGTGTCTCTTCGTCCCAACTCGCCTATTCTTTAAATTTACCATTAATTTTCATATTTTCCTCTATTCTTTTTAACTTATTTCAAATGCTTCCAACTTATTTTTTTCTACCACGCCGTCCGTCCAACTTTCACACCCTTATGGAAACCGTACATCAAATATCTACCTTTAACAATTTCTAATACTGTAGTGTGCATTTTAATTTTTTTCTGTATTCTCATTCCTTCTTAAATTTCTCAGTTTCCTTCTAAAATGTATGTTGTGATAGCCGATGGTAATGTTTTAGTTGTGAAATTGTGACGTGATCAAAGAATTTTCGCGGAACCTTTCTTTATAGTAGTACTATCATACATGTTTGTATGAGTTATGATTTGTCATTACTAGGCCATCTATCAATGTTTTATCAGACAAGTACACACACGACGCCTTTCATCATACGCATATGTATTATATACCTTACAAGGACTATTGAAAAGAGTGGATAAGAAATGTGTATGTTGAAATTGCCAACTTGCAGATGTGCATGATCATGAAAGAATTCATAATTTATAGATCTAGCCTTTCACCCACTATATTAAACTATATGTACAGATAGGTATGCTTAGAAATACGATGGTTTAGGAAAAAAATGTTATCGAAACGATGTGCTATTTTTTCTTTTTTTTCTGTCAAATGACGAATGAAACGAAACTTTCTGAAAGAAAATATCCTAGAAACAATGTTTTAGATACATGGGCTTTGCATTATAACGTGAGCATAATCCCCACAATAATAAATTGTTAATCGATTGACAATTTATTTGACTTGAATCAATTGAAAAAAAAAATTATGTGACTATTTAATTTATATTTCAATTATTTTCAAGTATTTATTTCGTATGGGGACACAATCTTTTTCCTTAAAAATCAGTACTTCTCATCTTTAGAATATTTACTGTCTTTCAATTTTCGATTTTCATATAAAACAAATATGGATTTTGGTTTATCATTAACATCATACATTATCATTGATTGATATGATATGGGGGACCTTCTTATCACTTATCATTGATACTTTTTAGGGATACTTCAACATTATTTATTGTTTTAAAAAATATGTTGTATATTTCTTTTTGAAGTAGGTACAGCCATCAGCTGTTGCGTCCATGTAAATTCAACAACGCCAATAACGTGTGCAAGTATGTAATCGAAATGAGCAAAGCAACGCATATATCTCTTTATTATTAATGATCCATACTGTACTATTTCATAATTAGCATGTACCGAATGGTCAATTACAACTGGCAACAATTAATTACTGCTACTTATAGCGTAAAGCGATTTGCAGCAAATTAGTACGTTTATGTTCGTTAACTTTCTATAATACAAATGTAAATAATATTGTGTGGGCACCTGTATGTGTGTGTGTGAGCATTCAATGCTAAAAAGTCTTTCAGAAATTCTCGATTCATGCCTGTTCGTAACACGCATATATCATACTATGTATGCAGTGTGCACCATTGAAACGTTAGTGCAAGTCAAAGTGTGTGGGCAATTAATAAATACGTATAACAGTGAAATAAATTGCCCCTGTTTGTACAGTAATTGGTAGTGGTGGTGAAGCATATAATAGCTAGACCCATCAATGCCCTATTCACTTTTAAACTCTTTTGTGTGGTAAGCTACTTTAAATTCTGTTTTTCTTTTGGTTGTATGGCTTTAAAGATAGGAGAAATATGTCCTTCTTACCTTTTTTTTTTATAAATCCATACTGGTGGCATTCGGTTTTTTTAAATTTTAATTTTTAACTAACTTTTCTATAGATCCGGCTCGAAGGACCAAATGTTCAAAGGATCGTAAAGTGTTCTCTTGTAATAACAAGTACTGATTATTATTTATCCATGGGTGAAACATAATAACAATAAATATTAAATATGCAATTCTATTTTTCCAATATTCTTTTTAATTTCAATGAAAGTATTATAATTGAATGCATTATGTAGTTATTTTCTTGGACAATTATTTGTCCATTTCCTCTGTTACTGCACTGCACTCACATCCATTATAATGGCCGCTATTTCTCAATTAATTTTAATCATTCAGCAGGACAAGCAGGACGATATACATATATTAAAGAGGGTAATATATCATGCACGTATATTGTGACATATCTGTGAAAAAAATCGATAGCACGAATGTAATTTGTTTTCTGGATTGATTTTCATAATTACAGGCTGCCTACCTTTTCAATTTTAACCCGGCCACAAATGACATCGGCCAGTTAAAATTATTACACGACAATTAGTCGGAGAGAACAAAACTGAACTGGAAATGCGTGGACGAGAATAAGAGTAATAACATGTCTCCATTTCAGCCTACATTTTCTCTTTTAATTTAAACCAAATATTGCATAAAATGGGTAGTTCTATACCTCAGATTACTAAAAATCTTGATGAAGTAAACAATAAGGTAGATAATACACAGAAAAAAAAAACTATTTTAAAACAAGAAAATATATTGCTTTGAAGATATTTACTCATTTTAAATAAATAAATACTTCTTTTTAGTATTTTGCTTTGTTTTAAGAAAACAAGAATATTTCCTTCAACACTTTTATTTACTTACTGCAATTGATTTAAAGAAATAATTTTTGTTTTCAAACAAATTTATACAGGTTTCGATCGAAGACTAACTCTGTTCTTAAAACAAGTCAAAGAACTACTTGAAATGAAAATGTTTCTTTTGCTACAACTTTTTGAATGGTTTAAACAAAAAGTAATTTCTTAATTTTAAAACATTTCTGTTTTGAAACAATAAAATATTAATTCTATTCAACTAGCCGAAAACTGGATTGGATAAAGCACTTCTTCGAAACAAAACAGTTCTGCTTTCGATAAAGCATTATCATTTCATTTTAAAGAACATTTTATTTAGTACAAATATGTGACACTTTGATGAGCTCCATATTTGTCTCCCGTTTCGATTTTCAATATATTGCGTCATACGTTAATGAACTATCAGTGTAAAGTGAGTTGTTGGTGCACAATAAAATTTTCTGAAAAAGCAGGGGTATATTTTTATAATAAAATGGAAGAATTTTTAAATAAAATTGGCTTTGGAGAAGCATTTGCAAGTAAGTACCCATTAAAATACTTAATTTTTACGAATTTATTTATTAATTATATTTAAAATAGAAGTATAAAATAATGCAAAATTTTGCATGGTAAATATGTAATAGAGCCGCAATATTAGAATTAAGTTTTTAATTCATTCTGTATCACGTTATCTGCTGTATATAGGTACATAAATATCTACAAATCAATTTTATCCACAACGAATCCTCAACGAAGTAGTAGTAAAATAAAACTGTTTTTTAAATAGCAGTAGGTATCTACAGTTTAGCAAAATTTGTAAGCGCGCTTTCTCTCGATAAAGAAAAAATGGCTACTACCTACTGCTATTTGAAAATCGTTTATTGTGGATTGTATATGTATAGAAAAGGTTATATATGATACAAAATTTACACTTTTAGCAAGTCGATTGTTTTATGATGAGAATCGTTTGATCGATAAACCAAGAATTCTAGTTTTGATTTTAAATTAAAAACAATAATTTATATTACAGCTACTGGAATAATTTGGACTAAACAACTTCTTATCAAAATGGCAAACTTGAGCAATCACTACGTTACATTAAAGAGCTTTAATAAGGTCGAATCAGTAAATGGAAGTAAAGTTCTTATCATGGATAAAAATAAAAAGACGCATTTTCCAGTCATGATGCGTACACTCCCTACTGGTGAATCATACGTAACACTAAAATGTCTTAAGGAATTTTTTTAGTTCCTTTCATACTATTGTTCATGTGTGTATCGTTGTCCTTTTTATTATTTTATGTTCAATAAAGATATGTTACAATAATCACATCTTATTTATATACCATTCCATTGATTTGTAAAATTGCTTTATTATTAAAAATAAAAAATTAAGAAAAAATTAAATTTTTGTTATTTTAGTATGAAAATGTTTCATGTTTAATACAAACATATACCGCTTTAAACTCAAATATTAATAGAGTTTATTATGAAGAAGTACCATCTTAAATGGAAACATCCGTTTCTTGTGTTAAAGAAAAATATTATTTTTTCCAAGCCCGCAAATCTTATTTTAAGAAAACGAAATTGTTGAAATCAGTAGATGAATATTCTGTTTAAAGGAATACATTATTCTAACGAAGAAATATTATGGTTTTCGTAAGTAAACTCTTTTTTCGCTTCAAACATTGCTGTATTTAACTGAAAGTATATATTCTTAAATGAAACGCAGCATTTGATTACCATTAAAACTTTTAAACTCTTTATTCAAAAAAATATTTATTTGCGTATATATGAAACAAAGATTTTCTTGAATGAAGTGTATTTTATTCACATTAAATATATTATTTTTTCCGTGTATGGATCAAACAATTTCTAATTCAAGAATACCACTAGTTTTAATGGAAAGTTTAGAGTCCTTCAGTTTTTTTTATTGGTAACTTTGGTAGGGGTAGCGTAATAAAAATTCAGTTAGTACCACTGGTCAAAATTTTGTATGCCTTAAAAATTAATTAAACTGACCATTGATAAAGCTTCCCAGATTTTTTTATACAGTTCTGCTAGCTCTTTCTATTCCCTGGTTCGTTTTAGTAAAACTTTCTGTGAAAAGAGTCATAAGCACACCCCCTTTTATCTTTAAGAGGCCTCGATGATAATGTTGCTATTAGAAAATTTGATGCACTTATTATCCTTTTTTATTAAATTTCCTAAATTTATTCCTTTTCAGATTATCGTTTAGCACATCCTTTTGTTAAATTGTCAACTAACGTTTTTTTAGGGGTACATAAGTTCGTTCGTTTCTCTTTCGATTTAACACAACCACTACTTATCACCAGTTTATATTGTGTATGTCAATTCAAGGAAGATGTAAAATTTTTTTTTTTTCTTGAATTGTGCGGACTGGGCTCTCTCTCACATTCACTATTCAAATCGTTTAATTTTTAAGGTGTTGAAATTTTTTATGGAATTCAAAATTGATTAAAAAAACCCAGGGGGGGGGGCTCGAGATCCGGAAATCATACTGGAAACCCCAAATAAAAATCTTACTATTGGTAAAGTTTTGTTTTGAAAAAAGTGCATTTTGGTCATTTTTAGAAACTAAATAAAAATAGTCTAGAAGTTATCTTTTTTGTTTAGATAAAATTTTTAAAATTCTTCTTGTACACACCAAGAAACATAAATTTCATTTATATAATTTTTATATCAATTTTATTAATACATACATAATTAAAAACGTCGATCAGTACACTACCTAATACCTCATTTAGTTTAGTATGCATAAGAAATATTAACGATTTCCTAAAATAAATTATGTATTAACTAGCCAGTGCCAGTAAGACAAACTGGCTGACGCCTGCCTACAAAAAAACTAGCCCCTTATCTATTAGAAGTATCGCGGAAATGGGTGCTTTTTTAATTCGTACTAAGTATGTAAATAATTGATAATACTAACTAATGAGTAATCAGTTTAAATGACTTACTTCCATTGAAGATTAATTTTCATACTTTTAACGTTATTAAAGTAGCCACATTTCCATAGCGGATCCCGTTACGTTTACGTTTTATCAGATGAGAACAATCTCACGACAAAGGTTTTTAAGCTTTAGCGGAATTCAATGGATCTCATGTTGGCGGCTGGAGTCGGTAGGTGCGATAAAACAGTGGCGTCTCGCATCCGGACTTTTTGCCCCAGTCAATTGCCATTACATTATTGCGTGTTATTCATTCATTAAACATTGCTTTTAATTAGCAGAATTCGATTCCATTTATTCATTATCAAACTAGGTATGAATGCAATTAAATGTACCTGTGTTAATAAAAAATTCACATACATATCTCCATAATGGATCGTTAAAATTTCTCAGATTAAATTAATTTTTTACTCAAGCTTGAATTGGGATAACAATTTTATCAGGGTTTTACAAACTGAACAATTGGGTCGATGCTGTTGGATTGCGTGGTACAACATTTACATCCGTCCATATTTCTTTATTACCTACTGTTGCCACAAAGGCTATTATTGGCAAAGCGAACAATTATTATCGACAATAACCGTTTACGTATAATTACGTGGAAAGTGGCAAACCTTCATTACTAATCAATGCGGACAACCAACTGGATGTCTGGACGCCATTGTAATAACGAATTGAGTTGTTCAACGTTCCTATTCTGTTATTGCTGAATGAGTATTTCAAATGAAATTCCAATGTTAACTCATTATATTATTAAAAGTTATAAATTTATATTAATTTCGATTGAACTGGGAGACCTAAAAAAAGTAAAGAAAAATCGAGGTCAGCAAATACCTTAAGAAATTTATTTATTTTGAATTTTTAGGGAAGATTTGTATTACAGTTATTACTAATTTTTGCGTGAACGGTCAGGAAGTAGAATATTACAAAATAAAATAAAATAGGTACAGTTGGATATATGTAGTTACATACAGTGGCAGGTTCAGATCGTAAAATTACCAAAAAAAGGCCCTACAGTATATTTTTTTTAAAGTAGTGATTCAAGCAATAAAACTACCACCCTGAAGTGACCGCCCTTGTCATAGCCTAACTGAAATTTTAAACGAAACACGCCTTGTCCCTGCAAACTTCGACATAATTTAAAAGCTCTTACAGGGCTGTTTTCAAACTAATTAATAAATCTTGCAAATCTTGAGGGAAACCATCGCAATGACCTTTCAGACACCTAAGAGGTTCTCTGTAACACTTGTTGAATCTCAACTGAAAGACTCAATAAAATTTATTGTTCTTTAACATTGTAACTACATATATGCAAGGTTCGAATTGTCCTCTTACTGCCAAATATGAGTCATTTGATAAAATAAACTTTTAAATCTTTTCAAGTTTTATTACCACATTCGCCACTTAACATGATCCAGACTATTACATACAAAATAATCACATGGCCTATTCATATACATATTGATTTTGTTACCTTTTCATAAAAAAACTGCAGGTTTTAGTAGAAACTGGGAAACGTCCAAAATCAACTTTTTGTAAAAGTATTCATCAAATACAAACCTGTAAACCCGAAACAAGCACAGAATTGGAGTGTTCTTGTAAAACATTTTGGTTCAAGACACGTGTTTGTAATAATTCTTTCTTTCGCGGTTTAATTGGGCGTGATACTTTTTTTATTACAATCAGTTTCTTTTTCCTACATGTTTACAAAGCAATAAAAATGTCCAAACATGTTATTAATCTGTTCTATTAATAGAGAATTAAGAAGAACTGCCTGAACAGAATGCCCGAGAGACCGGGGCCTTTTATTTATTTATTTATTTCTGTCTCATCCTTTCCGTTCTCGTCCAAAAGGTGATAAAGCGGAAAATTATTTGAAAGGCAAATCCTTTTAATCATAAATGATGGGCACAATGTTGCACTATTTCTGTTTAATTAATACATCTACAGAACGTTTAGGCTTATTTACTACACCCGTACCCGTTACATTCCCTTTTTTCTGGCAAAAACATAGTAATAACTGTACGTTTAAAAATATTTTCAAAAAAGGTATATAAATTAATTACGCCGCGACAGAACGGTAAGCAAAATTTAACTTATCACAATCCACAAACTCACATTAGGATTTTTTATTTTGAACAGAAATTTACTAAAATGTTTCAATTCAGGTTTGGAACGTTACACCGGAAATACTACTACATATCAAAATTATAACAAGTCACAGTAAGTATAATAATTTAATTTAACAGTGACATTCTAAATTCAAATAATGCTTTGACTGTAAATGGTCAATTTAATGTTGCATTCAAACCTTCAAGTGCTACAAAATTTAGTCTAGATAATTTTCATATCGAACTTAGCATTTACACTTTTTTTATTATTCCAAAAACTACCCAGTATCACACTATTTGTATTTTAGGCCCAAAATTCGGGTTTTCAGACTATCACTGGCTAACTGTATAGGTACATATTGACCTGATTAAGTGGCGCCTTCATTCATCACAGTTAAATCAAAAATTTGTCTATACGTACTACCATGTAATTTATATCGAAAGATTATGTGGTGGTCTCTTCTTCTTATTACAATTGTGTTTTTAATGAAATGAATGTGGATATAAAATTACAAATACAGCTCTGGTTTTTTATACTAATATTTTCAAAAGAATTGAGTGAAGTAATCATTGATATAATGATGAAGATTTTCCATTAAGCATAAGTAACGTCCACCAGGTTGCCCACAATATAAAAATAATTAATTTCGTTTATAGTGTTCAGTTTTCAAACAAACGCCCATTCGGGGTACGGTTGTCGATTTATCGCCGTCACCTAATCCCACACGTCTCGGGCAATTCCCTGTCATTAGTTTACTTAAAATCTTTTAAACCGTCTTTAAAACTCCGCATCAAACACTTAAGCGGTGGAGAGATTTATTGAAACGAGCGAGCGCGTCCTCGTCTTCGCGCGCCTCTTCTTCTTTCTTTCTTTATTTGGTTGGTGCAAGGGAAGAAAGAGAACCATTCGTTCCTTTTAAATTTGATACGACCGCCGCTACATAAGACAAAATCAAACACTTCAGCCGAGTCTAAATAAACTCAAGAAACAGGATATCCACGAGGGGAGAGAACGAGTGGAGATCGAGCTGTCGACGCCTGTAGCCAGAAGGATAAAAAGAAAGACAGGAGGCAACGTAAGTAACGCAGGCCCTTGGCTTTCTTTGCCTTGCCGTTCCGGCCGTTCGCGTCCGTCTTTGGCGTTGTTGTTGTTGTTGTTGTTGCTCTTTTAAAACTCGTTTCTTTTCCCTCTCGACACACTTTCGTTTACGAATATATTAGCTCACTCAAGAGGAAAATTATTTGCTAAACCCAAAAGACAAGACGTTTGGGGATGTTTGCAACAGTGTAGCAAAATAAATTGGAAACAAAAGTTTCGAGAAAAGAACTCGTCGAAGTAGAAATGGTCGTAAATATAAGCCCAAAACAAAACGTCTCTTTAGATTTAAAAATACATGAAACAACAAAAAAAGAGAAAAATTTGAATGAAGCAACTCCAGTTTTCAAAAAAAGTAATCATATCAGAAACTAACCTAAATGATGAAAAGACAGTTCACCCCCTAATTTATTTCAATATTGGCATGAGACAAGGTTAGTTATTAAAATTTGCAAATGTCAAAATACTTACATATTTTGGTTTTTATATTTTTCAATTTCATAGATTGAGAACTTCCCGGATTTTCGAGACGTAATTAATTACCGCTTCTTGTCTTTAACGTTTTGTTGGCTCGCGTGAACATCTCCTTCCCATGGTGGTCTAATTTTGACTTCAATAGACCACCCTAGGAGCAATCAAGTTTCTCGAAAATTTTAGAAAATGACTATTGTAGATTTTATACTGACCCTAATTAATATACCATTTCTTTTAGGGAAAAGTATTTCTATTGAGAAAATTACACACACAATCTTGTAAACGTATACAAGAATCATGCTTAAATATTTTTTTTGTGAAGATTATTATCTTCGGAACGATCATTCAAGTATCCAATGATGCGAAACACTGCAATAATGTAAAGATAAAAGTACTTACTAAGGGTGAATAGAAGGCTGAGCTATCAACCCCTATGCTAGGATAGGGGTTCTGATCGGTGGAAGGATAAGGCGTGCCGTAAACCCCGACACTTCGAGGATACTGTAAAGCAGCCAAACGCGCAGAGTCGTACTGGCAGGAACACACACTTTGACCGGTAACCGGGTCCGTCACGAGGGGTCTCCCCGACTCGCAACATTGCGTCGGCCCTGTGCTCGACGTACCCCCTGGCGACAGGGCACCCACCGGACCACATGCCGAACCCCCTGGGCTTAAAGAACTACCACCAGATGCCGGCGACGACGATGACGTTGTTGTTGTTTGACCAGATACTAGTAACTGAAAAAAAAAGATACCTACATCAATAAAAAGAAATTTGAAACGACTTACAAGTTTTACCAAATGACAAGGACGTAGCTAAATTTTGTCGAATAATAATGTATTTTCCTCAAAAAAATAAAAAGTATTTTAGGTTGATAAGAAACTAAACTAAGTATAATACCATACATTTTCCATTTTCTTCCCCTAGTGTTTACAATAAAAGACTCAGAGCTTTAAGGGGTAAAGAGTTCTTTATTATAAAAATGACACCAACGTTTCGGTTCCGATGTTAACCTTTGGTGTCGTTTTTATAATAAAGAACTCTTTACCCCTTTTAAAGCTCTGAGTCTTTTATTATAATACCATACAGTTCAAATTTTTATTTAAAAAAAAAAATACCTAAAAAGAAACTAATCTTAGAGGCTTTTAATAAAATTAACATTTAGTTGGGGGGGGGGGGCAGAGCCTGCCTACCTCTCCCTGGCTACGCTCATGCCAAATGGGTTTTAAAAATCTAATTCAATAATACTGCGCTAGATGGCGTAAAAATGTTCATGTGGGGCATTTTCAGAAGGCCAAACCCGCCTGAAAATATTGCTCTAAAAAAGCTTTTATCTGTTTTTCTAACCGTGTAATAAAACACGAACCGCCTAAAATATATCTGCGTGGAGCTAGCGCAACCAATAAATGCTCCCAAATATATGTAGCCTATTTTATTTGCTGTTTTTGTTATGACCTCCTATCGATAAATAACGTATTACATGTAGGTGGATCTGATAGGAATGAAGGGGTATATCTTCTGTATATTTATTATGAACTTCACACCTTTCTAAATTGACCCGAATATTCCATCGTCATTATGTTTTTTTTTTTTGTCACAAAAAGGCAAGCAGTATGGTACCTACCTACCCTACGTATTATTTACGAAAGCTACCTCTCACCAAGGATTAATAATGTTGTCAGAAAAATTTTATGCACAAAACCTCTTCCTGAAACTGCTACACCAATTTTTTTCCAAGAACCAATTATGGTAGTAATTAACATAAACCAAACAAAGAGATCATTGCAAAACTGATTATTGCTGTTAATATTAACGTTGGTTGTCGTAGTAATTTGTATCAATATTTACAAATAATGGTTTAAATGGCCATTACTGGTTCGTTAAAGTGTAATGAACATATGTCGCACTAGACTATGCCTTATCGAGACATATGACACCCACTTTAGCTTGCAATTGATGTATTACCGATGGGGCTCGATCTGACACAATATACGTTGTATTATCTCTGTGCTTGAAACAACAGTACGTGTGTATCAGCATTCCCATTTAATGAAAAATCAACATGAAAGTTTGATCTATTACGAGTTAACAAAAAGATGTAAAAAAATTAATAGCAGTCATCAATGCCTTGGTTATAAAATCGATATAATGCTACAGAATAATAAATTTCTGGGTAAATATATGTGGTATACCACCCTCTACAAAGTGGTGAATTCAATAAGTGTCGATTCTATTGTTGGTACACTTTTCTTCTTTATTGTTTCCCTACGTGGAGAGATCTATTGCATGTTGTATATACCGAGGTCCTTGTCACTGCGTTTCTTATCCACAAATATCGTTCGTCTTGTTATTACAAACACACGGTCTCTTGACTTAAGAAAACTCGCACACAGACGCACTCAAACAAACACACGCACATACATACAGGGATACAAGTACGATCACAAACATGTCCTTTGGTACTATATAATCTAAAAGCCCAAGTGTTCGGTTACACAGAAACCCATGTCCAGACTTTATTTATTAAACAATCTCTTAACTTTTTAAAATATTGATTGTGCGATATATTAAACGCGGGGCGGCAGAGTTTAAAGAAACCCGATGCGTTCTGTGTTTGCCTTTTCTTGTAACGTGATTTAGTACTTAATTTAAATCATCAATTTATAATGGCGCCAAATATTTACATTCTTCTTTCTAAATCGGCATTCTTTCACGTACGGAAATTTTCTGGTTTGTTATGGCTTGATTTAGGTACTTAATGCTCGTAATAAACTTAAAGGTAGAGGCATTGCATTGCTGAATGTATTTTGGGCGGTTTATTTCGCGTAATTTCATTCTGGGAGAATCGAAAATTTTGTGCAGTTAAACTTCAAGGGATTATTCAATCGTTACGGTAATAAGGGCTAAATGCAACATTTAACGTTCAAAGGCCTTTTCTACGATATTACAACGAATCCATCGTTTTCAAATTTTTCATCTACCATATTTATGTTAGTTTTATAAATACATAGTTTTAAAGGTTAATGTAACTGAATTTATAACACGTATTGTATTTAATGTAATATGTTTTGCTACAATTGACGAAAAAATAGACAAAAGCAGGTTATTTTCACATCTATTAATGTAAATGAAACTAATGATTTTTCATCGATCAACTCAGCTTGATTCATATTGATTAGATATTTAAGAATGCTTTCATCACAATTAATTGCTTGTCAAAATGAAAATATTGATTGCATCTGATATAAAAATACAAACAAAAAATAAATACATTTCGGTATTTAATTATGATATACTTACGTATGTATTTAATATTTATTGATAAGGAAGTAAGTAGATGTCAGTTTGTTTCTTCGTTAAGTTGTAATTTTACAAAACAATGAGTCACACTGAACATAACCGAATATGTCAGATTATTACCAGATTTTGTTATAATATCATAGTATGCAAGAATTGTAATAGTAATTCTAACATAAACGACCTAAACTTCACACTTGGTTTTGGTGACATGATAAAAAAATAGTTTATATTGATGGGGGCCAGTATCATATGATATGTAGGTACGTTGGAAGTCAAAATTCAAAATCAACAAATTCAAAGTGAATGGTGGAATTCCTGGGTAGCCAATTTTAAACTAATTGTAGATTGATTATTAAACCATCCCGAAAAAAAATATAGGTAATTAGAATAAAGAGTATCTATGAATTATGGTGTTAAGATTTTTATTAATTAAAATTTTTATGTAAGGTAATTGAAATAGACATCATTGTACAGTAAGATATTTTCAAATCACAAAAAGGTTTTCAGTACACTTCCATTCCATCTTATCCTGTACATTTCCCTAAATGTATCTACATATAACACCCTACTTCCTTAAATAAATCCAGGTCGGTCTTCTGCCTCCCTTAACTTCTGATATATTTTCTATAAATAATTACCTACTCATGTCTCAAAAAAAATTGCGTCGTACCTTAAATATCGCCACTTTTTGATTGACTGCCACAACATCATCCCCCTATTCTCTTATGCGTTCAATGTATAGGCAAAGGATTAAAATCGGCAAAGAGCCCAATTATTTGTGAAAAGTGATTATCTTTCTTCTCGTTTTTGCTTTGAGATACTTTTTGAACACACTCTTGTCAAGTTAAGTCATACAGACAAATTAGCAAGAGATAATCAAACAATAGTAAAAGCGATAGTTGCAAGGGTGTCTGTTGTAATTTTTATGCTACTTCTCCTTCTAAATTTACAATATTTTCAATAAGATAAGGAGAGAAAGATGTCAGTTTATTGAAGTCTTCGCCACTTGCAATCGTCTCTACTTTACCTCGCCGTTACTAATCCTTTCTACTTACAGTATCTTATCTTAAATAGGTACGATTCATTCATATGGAAAGAGTGATATTCAGATTATATCATACAGATATGTACCAGCAATAAATGATTTTCTATTTAAGCTTGTGAATGTGCAACTTTTTTGAAGAACATTTTCTCAAAAAAAAAGGAAAAATCGACACTTGTGTATCACTTTTTTCCTGAGCTTAAACGGTGTTTAGCTCATTTAGTTTTTTTTTTAAGACGAAACCGCTCTGTCTATCTGTCCGCTTGTCTGTCTGTATTAGTGATGTGAGAATTCGAATTAAAATACTCGTTGAATCCGAATATCTAAATACTCGGATGCATCCGAGTATGTCATACGATACGAATTCGAAACGGAATCGGATTAATTATTTTCAAGGAAAATGTGAATGCAAGAACGAGACGGTAGGTAACGGTCTCTCGCTCTCTCGACTCGACCTCGTCGTATCATTACATAAAGAAACGCGTCGCGCACCCGCTGACCCGGCCATTTCAAACTTTAAAGGGAAGCGGTCTTCTTTGTTTATGCACGTGTTCTCAAATACAATTATTTAATAATATATATCTCTTTATTAAAGGAAAAATAAATACTAAGAACCTATAACCTTATAAGAAATAAAATAAAAGTTCTTTGGCTTCGTATAAACATGTAAACCCCTATGTATGATTCATTCAACATTCGAGCGAAATCGTTGGCCTTGGTGGCTTTCGGCTACTTCGGCACGAACGACGACATCGGGTTGGATGGCACCACGGCAATATCGAATAGTATTGTGAATTCGGAATCGAGTAATTAATCCGAGTATTATTTGCATCCGATTCCGTATAATCCGAGTATTAAGTTCATCCGAATATTTACATCGCTAGTCTGTATGTCAATTTTCCCGGACAGATATTTTATGAAGAAGTAACGCCGTTCGACGAGAGCTAAATAAATGTTTACCAGAGGGATTCAGTGTTTGCTATCCGCTCTTCAACACACGTGAACTTCATAGATATAGCGATCGTTCTACAATACATTGCATGTGAATAACTATATTAGTTCCATACACACATATAGGTCTACATCAGTACAGGTATTGTAGATATCCCGAGTATCTGAGAGCAGCACGTACACGTACATATATACATACGTAACGTTAATTACTACATCGGAACAGGAATATTGCGACGGTAAATGCGCCGATCGTCTCTAATTATATCGATTCCATTTAAGCGATAATCATGGATATGCATTATGAGAATATAACGGCTCTGTCGTTCTGACGAAGAATTATGTGTTTACAGAAATAACAAGAACGATTTTGCAATACGCACATACATATTTACGTTGTCCATATGCATATAGGCACAAATTGGGTCTTCGTTAATTATGTGTATGATAATTATCAGGACTATCAAATTAACCGAGTGAAGGTAGGCCTGTACCAACAAAATTCAATAGAAGAGGCTTTTATTTCTTGTAACTCCATGTTAATAAACAATAATAAGTAAAACACTTAAAGTTACAAAACTTTTTATTGCATCCACAATAATTATTTCACCACACTGTGGCTTCTTCAGGTGGATAAAAAAGAAGAAGAATATAAGGTTATATTTCTTCCACCTGAAGAAGCCACAGTGTGGTGAAATTATTATTGTGGATACAATAAAAAATTTTGTAACCTTAAATGTGTTTTACTTATAATTGTTTACTGTACCAACAATAGCATATGATAGTTGTAACGTACGTAATAAAAACAATTCTAACTAGGTACCCTTTTTTAATTCAGAATTTAATATTGTCATCATTAGTCTTTTCATTTATCAATACTCATTTCTTTTCAATTCCCAAACCTGAGTAGTGTTGGATATTTTGCTAAATTCTCGTTCTTCTTTAGAAAGGTGTGAGCTATGTTCAAGTCGTACCGATAAAAAGTGCATCCCGATTAGTCTTGCAGTACAGGTACCTCAATCTATTCAAAGTAGAAAATACCTATATAAAATATTGATGGAAGTGTTAGCTCTTAGTTTAAAAGAAAATCTTTTTTTTTTCTTGAACTCATGTCATTTTTTAAAACAAGATTCCATTCTCATGATAGTTGCGAAACCCTACTTATATGTATGATAAGGGATTTAACCGGTAACAGCTTAAAAATTCCTACTAACCAAAACCATAATCAAATATTAAAGCATGAACCTACAAAAAAATATGGTACTTACTCATGAATACCAAGTTAAAAAAGTTAATCTGCCAAAATAACAAACTCATTACTAAATTACTTAAGTAAACAGTAATATCTAGTAATTGGAATATATAAAAAGTAAATAAAGACCAAATTGGATTGAGATTGACTGATTGATACACATACCTATATTAATATTACCAAAAGAAATTTTTTTCTTGAATTAGATGCAAGTTAAAAACAATCACAATTATGAAACTATCTAAACCTCTATTGTCTACTCCGGGAGTGCACTCACATTGACAAAATAAAACTTGTAATTAACACTCCACAGACTGCTTAGTTTTTTCAAATTTGTTATCTAAAAAGTTTCACATACCTAAATGATTCTAATTTAAACCGAAATCATTAATATTTAAAAATAAAAATCATATATGGTTTAGGGGTCATGTAAAGTGACAGCTCGGGCAATAAACTGCCATCAAGGCATAGCTTGAGAGATTCCACAAAATTATTTGCTGAATCTTAGCTGCAAAAAGAATTATTGTTCCTTAACATTGTCATTGAAATATAAGTTTTGACTAGTACAGATGTCAATAAGCTTATGAATCTTGACATTTTTATGACCAAAGCTATGACTTTGGATGAATAAAACTACAGGTTTGTATTATATAAATTTGAAAACACCTGTTCTTAAAAAAAAAAACAATCGAAAAGTTTTTATTTTCCTTGCATTATCAATAAGTCATCTATATATAGGCTTTACATATGAGGTACTGTAACACTGTCTCCCAGTTCATTTATTTTTTATTTAGTTTAATCCTTTTTTCTCATTTCGCTCTTTTCTCGAGTTTATAAAATTCATTAGAAACATTACACCCATCAATAATAATATATCTATAGAGAAAACGATTAATTATATGTTTGAAATTAATTTGAACTTAACTTGTTAATTACCAAATTCTAATGTAGATGTTTTCTAAAAATACTTAATAAATGGGAGTATGTAAATTGGACAGGTATCTATGCCCATTGCTTTTTAGTATTTACTGTATAAACTATTAACATTAGCTAAAACAAAATGATCGTGTTGAAAAGCTATTAATTTATTGGTAATGCTTAAAATTGATTAATGATTTTAGGCGATCAGGCGATGTCCGTAATGTTATTGATCTTTTGGAGCCTATGCACAAAACTGAGAAAATAGATGTTTATAAATACAGCGAAAATGAATTCCTGTAGGATTTGCTGGATCTGTTTAAAATTGACGTAGCCGAAATAGCTATCAGAGTAATTAATAAACCTGTTAAATCTTTTAAAATAGCTACTCTTTTATTTTATTGCGTTAAACCTTTAAACTGAAAAACTCAATTTTATATCTATGAAGTTTTAATTATGTATCTATCTATTTCGTGTAAAATTTTCTTTTGTAAAACTATGTACATAATATTAAAAATAAATGCACGAATAGATACTTTACATGGAAAAGAACAACTTCTTGCATACATTATTCAAATTCGCGTTGGTGATTTATTGCATGCACGACTGCATTATCTACAGAGCATTAATCAACAGAAAATGAATTATACCCAGTGACTTCTAACTAATTTTAATTAGGTATTAACAAACGTAAATGTACAACGATTAATTTTTTATTTTGACTTAGATATTTTAAAAATTTTAGGAATTAATTACCTATTACTACCGAAAGATAGGAAACCCACCCAACGTCGTATTGGACATATAATTTATTTTATTGCTAAGCCATAAACGATTCTTTGTTAAATTAAATTAAGATATGAAATCATAAACTAGGTAGCAGAAGCATATTTTATTCTTATATACCTTGGGTAGGTACTATTTTTTTATCTTAAAATTAAGGAATTAAGAATTGATTTATATACGTACAAAAATATAGCCGATTAATAAATAGATTTATGAATCGGATTGCTGATTGTATTTAATTATGAAGCCCTGTAAAAAAGGATTTCTTTATTAAACTTAGAAATGTAGGTACCTGAAGTAATTTTCATTATTTCCGTTATTGCTAGGAAACCGGATATATACTACAACTATTCGTCTTTTCATGGAAAAAAGTTCGACTTCAGGTAACCTACCAATTTAGCTAAAGCCCTCTAAGGGATGTTTTCATTGAATATACAAAGTCTTTTACCGCCTACAGAGATAATCTGTGTAAATCTGACACCTCACTCATCTTCATGGAAGTAGGATCTGCCCATTTTGTTGATTTGAGTATTTCTCACTATTTACACTTAAAATAAAAGTTCGATGTTTTGAAAGTGCTTAAAGTAATGAGAACCTAAGTAATATTTTTTTCTCTTTGTTTAATTCTGCTGATGATTACAATAAATCTTTGATGAATCCCTAAATGCGTGGAAAATATTCTTCAAGAATTATTGACTGCTAGTAGATAGGTAGGATCTACTGATGCAGGATGAGTTAGCGCGAAAATGTACAGTAAAGGGGTAAAGTAAGTTGCGTGATCTACTTATTTGCTACTTTAAATGAATATATACACTACACGCACCAAAATTCAGGGATCCTGAGTGTTTAATATTATCAAGTGACGTACCTGAGATGCCGACGGATAAGAGTAACCAAACTGTGCATAAGCTGCCATTTCATATACACCGATTAAAAAATAAAAAGTTTCACTAGTCACTCACTCACGCATAAAGTAATGGGCATAAATTGTCGGTCCGCACTATGTCACAAACGTGTCCGGGGGTGTTAGCGAACCCTTCGCACAGCACCATGAATGAAAAAGAAAGTCAATACAACAATACGAACTTTACTTCGAAACGAATTCAGAATGACTGGAGTTACTGATGGCCAAGAGAAAACAACACAAAATGCACCACCCTCGCGTGGGTGGAGTTACAACTCACAACCAACAAGTACATGGAAAAGGCGGTCTTATATAAGAATAGTGAACATTTATTGGGTCCCCACCACTTGAATGCCCGCCTTAAACAGTTTGAAACGCCTTTTTTGAGGGGAACGGGGAGTTAACATGTGACGATCATGTTTATGGGGACTAGCAGATCTCTACAAATCCCACCTCGCTGAACAAAAACACTAACCGAATTTATTGGATACAAGGTGTTTGACTCGATGAATTGCTAGCATCATTTGTATTCTGTTTCGTACGAATGATGTTTTGCTTTTTACATGGAAACCCACTTTACACCTCGAGTAGTTTGGATCTTTTTGTCACCAGTTGTGTGTTTGCTCGTAACTGTAAAGATATGAGTGCATATTCTCAGATATGTTTATTAAATGGACATGGTATAAAGCTGAGCGACGCGATAAAAGCGACACGTACATCACTTTACTCTTGTTTTGATCTCAATTCGGTTGTTTTTAGTTAAAAAGCATGTTGGAAATGCTCCTGAACACGACTCATAAATTAACTTTATCGTTACACTTTTATCCTGCATACCCACCAATTATTTACTGATGCGATTTATAAACATTCTGGCACCTAAATTAAAAAAATTCATCGTCATAAATATTCAACATATTTCACACTCTATACAAATTAACGCAATTAACTAATAAAAATAAAATCTCAAACTTAATTTATAGCAGAAAATATAATAGCGCCAAGGATAAACATAAAATAAATTTACGTAGGTTTTTAAATACTTCAAAATTATGTTAAAGTTTAATAGAATTAACTCTCCTCTTTTCATAGAAGAATTGGGGAGGCGCAGGTAATAAATAAATGTGTTAGGTGTATCCGTTTTTATTTTTTGCCCCGCCGCGCCGCACATGTACAATGTACATACCTCCATTCAATTCCCTCATGAGAGAATTCAATATTCGAATTCTCCCACCTGCTTTTGAGGGGTTGAAGAATGCTCTCACAAATACAAATGAATTTACATGAATTGATAGTCTATGAGTATGAAAAAAATTGCGAAAATATATGAGAAGTTTCCGTTCCAGCTCATTACGATACATTCAATACCTATAAACATTCATAGGTTTCAAACTTAACAATAATAATGCTTCAAAATGGTGTTGAAGTGTAGGTAATTCAGTTATTTCTCCTCATTTCATACAAAACTTGGAGAGGCGCAGGGCAGGTGGGAGATAAATAAATGTGTTAGGTGTATCCGTTTTTATTTTTTGCCCCGCCGCGCCGCACATGTACAATGTACATACCTCCATTCAATTACCTCATGAGAGAATTCAATATTCGAATTCTCCCACCTGCTTTTGAGGGGTTGAAGAATGCTCTCACAAATACAAATGAATTTACATGAATTGATAGTCTATGAGTATGAAAAAAATTGCGAAAATATATGAGAAGTTTCCGTTCTAGCTCATTACGATACATTCAATACCTATAAACATTCATAGGTTTCAAACTTAACAATAATAATGCTTCAAAATGGTGTTGAAGTGTAGGTAATTCAGTTATTTCTCCTCATTTCATACAAAAATTGGAGACGCGCAGCGCAGGTGGGAGATAAATAAATGTGTTGGTGTATCCGTTTTTATTTTTTGCTCTGCCGCGCCGCCCATGTGCATTGTACATAAATTCAACTCCCTTAAGAGGGGATTCAACATTCGAATCCCCACCTGCTTTTAAGGGGTTGACTGAAAACTCGCAAATACAACCGAATACTAGATGAATTCAGCATCCCCTCTTTTATTATTATGATTGTGGTACCTACTTTCTTGTACCTACAGGGAATATTTTCATAAAAATACATTGATGTAATAACTTATTATTACTGGCCTATAATACGCACACTGTGTAATTTTTTAGTTCTTTTTAATTTTGGCAATATCAAATCACTTACTAACTGCTGAAAATTAAATTTCTAACTAAAAAATTAGTAGTTTAAGAGCGATTTATAAAAACCTACTATCCTTTTCTGAATTCTGAGAACAAAGTAACTTGCTTGCACTAAAAATACACCAGTTGCTAAATTAAAGGGGATTTAGCACCTACATTCCCCTTTTAATCTTCCGTTTAATAATACCAAAAAAATAGACTTGTACTTAGATCGATATAACATACAAACCATCATAGGTATTTTAAAATCTCATACTACAATTAACATTGGGATGCACAGAAACATAACTACACCCATTACTAACTACTTAAATATCTATCTCTGCCTTTAGTTGTTTAATTTTTAGAATCTCCACCTTTTGTTAAAAAAAAGCATGAGGGGAGGTAAAAGTAGATTATATCTTCCTTTTTAACCCTCTTCTGTACATAAATACTTTAAACTCCCTAGTGAAGGAATTCAACATCCACAACATCCCCTCTTTCTTTCAAAGCTTTGAATGCTTTTACTATTGCAATTGTATTTTTAGAGAAATAAACATAGTTTATCTAACTTTCAAGTGATTGTGAGACTTTTATTTTACTTCATAAATTTTCATCTAGTAGAATTACATTATTTTTCTACAAATCTGGGCAAACGATACTAATTTATGGTTTATTGAGTTTACTATAAGTCGATGGGACGGGACGTATAGGTACCTGACGTTTGTAAGCTTACCTTGAAAATTCAAAATACCATAAATTTGCAGTTTCTTAGGTTTATAGAAATAATTTACATTATTTCAATTAGATGACGATTTATACGAAGTAATAGGTACCTATAATAGTCTTAGTTTATCTTGAACGAATTATAAATACTTTTTTTTTACAAAAGTTATAGACGTCTGTACCTATTAAAAAGAGTTAAATTTAACCCTTACAATTTAACTTCTAAAAATTCTACTTCTATTATTTCCAATAGTAAAATGGGTGTCCATTTTAACTATTTTTATAGAAACGAATCCGTATATGAAATCCAACACTTACTTCTGCTCCAGAAAGCAAAAATTAAGTAAATTACATATAAGTATGTAGGTACCTCTTTTCATAAAACAGCAGGGAGATAGAATTGGGTCGGTTATAAATATAAAGGTGGGGCAGTTTTTTTAACTTCTCACGCACGACCATACAATTAACTCCTTTAATAGATTCAAAACCCACAATCACTTCCTATTTATAAGGGATTGAATGTATTAGGATTTGCAATAGAATTTTCAGGAATTCCAATGTTGTTTCTACTTCTAAATGATGCTAATGTTAGAATACAAAGTTTGTTTGTTGTTATAACTAGGTACATATCATTCGTTATATCAAAACTTGTACATAATAATCTTAAAATACATTTCCTAAAAACTAAAGTATGACAACTCAAGTTAGAGCGTATCCAAAGTAGATGTTTAATTTTAATATATTAATTGACACTGATTTGTTAACTTTACTATGACATTACTCATTTGTTAATGAGAGGTAATTATTTAGCGTTTATGAATTATGGCTTTATAACTACACATGTACCTGATAAGTTTGCTGGATTCATTATTAACATTAGTCTCGCAATATGCGAACAACAAATGCGTGCAATTACTTCACTTGTGATTATCTGTTTGTTTATCGTAAAATTTAGCTAATACCTACACGTTATCATCCTGATAACATCGATAAACAAATTAACTTGTAATAAGTGGAAAAAAAAATCAAAAAATTACCTGAAAATTGTTCTACCAATTATTAAATAAAACGTCTCTCTAATTTAGGGAATTGATTTTATTTTTTTAATAAACAAATTTTGATTAAAAAAAATTCTAATTGAAATTTGATTTGTTGTCATTTCTTATATATATTTTGACATCTCAAATCTGCCAAGAAATATTATTTAGATTTTATGACATTTTGGGACAAATTTGCTTAGAAAAAAGAACAGGTACTTTACTTAGGCAATATAAGTGTTATCTACAGTTACTAATTATTGTTAATTGAAAACTTACATAAGTAATGTTAATTGAACATGTACCATATGTTATTGAAAACAATTAGCTACCACATTTTCTAAATTTCCAAAATCATTAGCACAGTTCTTCGTAATTGTTAAAGAATTGTATGTAGGTACATATTATATTACGCTAGAAATCGCCTATGTATTATAATGTGTAGGTACCTATAATAGTGCCTAATTATTCATGTTCAACTACAGTAATAAGTACACACAAGTTATATAGGCATTTCCCTTATTAAAAATGCCAACATAAAAAAACAAAAAAATAATTTCCCTTAAAATGATGGACAAGTTCTACTTAATAAGAAAATAATATTTATATTTACAAGTTATAGCTTCTTACGAAAATTGAAAGCAACCCACTATGAACTATCCAAAAGATCCATTATGTATTTGCATTTAAAATAAATTAAAAAAGGATGTTAGGCCTCTAAAAAATATATCAACGTGTAGGTACTATTGCCCCAACTAACCAGACTGCGTATTCGTCTCAATTAGAAAACAGCGGCGACCGCCGAGACTACATTTGAATTTTTAACTGGTAGGTACGCTGCTTTGTACCATCAGGTTTTCTTTTAATTCCATTTCCAGTTAAAACTCCAAAAGAAATATAATTTAAAACCCCTAATTCTAACCTGTTTTTTTAATGGTGACAAATCAATGTATGATTTTCTCTATTGGATATTCCATAAGCTATTTCTAAACGGGCACTGTGGACAAAATATTTCTGATAAGACTGATAATAAATCTACACTATTTCTAGCTGGATATTACTTTCTGAAAGAATTGTTCGCACTCTTTTACATTCTCACATAAAATATTCTGCGATGTAAAGCATACAGGTGACGATTGCATGCAAATTGAATACAACCACAACCTATTAACATTGTACGTTTTGTACATAATTTCACATAAAACAATGGGAAAGTATTTTCCTAAATCAGCCGGTTACCCATCAGGAGATAGTACCTAGTTTCAATTGAAATTTTCCATCAGCCAGAAAAACTTATCACGTAGCCTGTAATTCTCAACCATTAAGACATACACATAAGGTACAGGACATAGTATAATAATAAAATAGAGGAATATAATCGACGGCAAACCGTGTCCGAAACAAGTCTTTCGTGCTTCGGACATATTATTTCGACTAACTGCTTACTATTCAACGACAGAAACGAATAATAAGCTTTATTTACATAGACGAGTATTGTGTCGTGTAGGGTTTTACAGATTATTAAAAAGCAGTTGGCGTACATTTAAATTCCGTCGTATTGTTTTCGATGAATGGTCTTTACACGATACGCTCGTGCCTCTTTTAAACGTTAATCTAAGCAACAATACTAACACAAATACAATTAACTGAATACATAGGTGTATATCTCTCTACCTACCACAAGAAAATTTGTTTTTAATAACTTTAACGTATGTTTCGGCTATAATCCGTTTCACGACAGATGTTATTTTAATGAAAAATATTAGCTTAGGTATATGCGATTAGTATTAGAACGGAAATGGAAACTGTATTTACGTTTTTGTTCACGATAAAGCATGGTTACTCACCAGACGAATTCAAATTGGTGAAGATAACAGATAAGTTGAACTATTGATATAAAACCGTTGATATCTGTTGAGTTTAAACTGAACTTTATTAAATAATTATACAACATGGGAACATACGTACAATGAAATGCGATATCTAAGAAAAAACAAAACTTTTACCAATGTTAACCGCCAGTAACAAATCTGTCAAATCAAAGTTATATACAACCGATTAGCGCTAATACAAATAGTTTGTAAGTTATGTTTTATTTCTGTGAACCAGTGGGTCACACACCGATCATATTACATATACATCAACAATATCTATAAGCCGCACTTATTAGTGTCTAACTATTGAAGATATTTTACATCACGGAAAGTTTAAAATTGTATTAATTTTAATGTTTTATTGTTAGCAATATTTAATTTTACAAACAGAAATAATTATGTATCCGTAATTTAGAAGAATCAATTTTATGACGGTAGCTATTCATACTTATTAGTTTCTTAATAAAACCAAAAAAATAGATAATTGGTGTAGTTAAAACTAAAAAAAAGGGGGTTTAGAGTAACAAAATGTTTCACAAAGAATGCGATACGCAATCTATTAACTGTAGTTAAAACTGTTAGAAGTATTGTATTTTTAAAAACAATTGTCAATTAAGGCAAAGTTAAGATAATTTTTAAATGCTTGATTAAAGAATGTTAAAAAAAGAGCCTGATCTGTAGAAATTTGATTCATTAAGCATCTAATTGGATATCTTACTAAGTACATATTTATGATGAACCTATCTAGGTTATTTTCCTTAAAAACTAGTCAAACAAATAGAAACTCCCTGGGAAGAAAAGCGCCTTCCTGGGAAAAAGCATCCCTCCCCCTTAGAAAAAATTAATTACTTCCAGCGGTTGGGCAAAACCTCCCTGAAAGGCAGGGCCGGACCGTGAGTTTAGGGGCCCCTGGGCTATTACTACTTAGGGGCCCACCTAATTACTCAAAGTATAGAAAAAAATGAGATAGTAAAATATTTGATTATATTATAATATATTATGGATTCTTTCGCATTATCGTCTATTTTTGACTTGGACTTGACTTAGCTGGGGGCCTTTTGAATCCACGGGGCCCTGGGCTGAAGCCCAAAAAGCCCTATGGTAAATCCGGCCCTACTCAAAGGAGCTTTTTTGTCCTAAGTCTAAAGCCCTTAAAATGCTTTAGTCCTTGAAACCCCTTATTATATTTCAAAATTCAATGAATATTAACTACAAATTAGGTACTTCAGGAAGGCTTAGAGCCCAAAGAAGAACTAGTGAAAAAAGGTTTCCTACTTGTAATAATTGTAGAGGATTTAACCAGTTCTTTGAAGTATGTATAGTTATAATTTAAAGTGAAAGAGCGTTAAGAATTTGAAAATGGTTTCAAACACCTTGACAGAGTTTCAAGCCAGTGAAACAAATTACATACAAAGCGCTTTTATTAATTGTTTACCAAATTCAAACATCACGAAAGGGCTTGAAACACGGTGCTTCTTCCTGAACCCGAACAGAGGACAATAAAGCTTTGCCCAACTTTTCTCTGTTCCTCTGAGTCGGATATCTAGTTAAAGGATACCAAATTAATCTCAACTTTTATCTTAGAAAAACCATACATTTAGAATTTGAGCTTAAAATTAAATTTTTCAAAAAAATGTGTACCTAGGTATACCTACAGGTAGAAAAAGTTATTTTACTTTCTTATACGATTTAATTTTCATAAACTCGAAAGATCATGTTATATTCATCTTGATATACCAAAAAGTTCTCCTAAGCAAAATGTTATTGTTTACCTTTTCTTCACTTTCAACAATGAATATTCCAGATATTCTCTGGGACTACTGTGTTTGTAATTCCTTAAAAGATGTGTAGATTACCCAGACAAACATATTCTCTTTCCTACGCGATTTAGTTTTAATCAATTCGAAAGATAATGTTATATTTTGATATTAAAAAAAATCTATTCCTCGGAATTTTTTTTTTAACTTCTTCACTTTGGTAAACTTATCAAATGACAATTCCAAATATTCTTCGAATTTAACAAGACATATTTTCTTAACTTGTTGTTAATAATTAGTTGAAATGCCAATATTCAATTATGTGGTAAGTTGGAAGAAGTCTCATTGTTCAGTTTTATTGCAATATCTTCCCAATCACAAACCTACCAAAAAATATTTCCTTACATCACATTATTTATACTACAGGCTCCCCTAATGTTGACGACAATTTGTCAATGAAAATGTCAATATTATACAGTATATAAATATTGAATGATGATTCGAATAAAAATTAATCGAACCAAAGTGAAATACAATAAATTTTTGTAATTAGCAATAAATTGAAAAGGTTGTCCGTGGAAACAGGCGATACTAATAACAGTTATAGATTTCGCAAAGGATATTAAACGAGGTCTGTGGCGGAAATTGCGGCATTATTACAGTTGCCTGGACATCGAAACCCTTGGAACACGCAACGCTTGATGAAGATAGATCTTGATGGCATGTACTCGTTCATATACACATAATAGCGATACACAACGTACCTTTGCTCCATCGTGTGCTTCTATAGAAATTATATGCATAAATACGAGTATTACAAACGTTTGTATAGGGATACTGTTATTAAGTACGTACACGTACGGATCTTATACGATGATGACGTTGTTATTTGTTATTCTGAAACGGTAACAAACCGAATCGGATATTAAGCGAAAATGTGCAAGTGGTCTTCTGATGGATAAAGGTATTAAGAATGTAATTTTCTTTTGTTGTGAACGAAGAACACAAACAAAAGTTATGTAACCATGTAGGTATGGAGAATCCCATAGAAAAGTGTGAAATCTTAGTAATTAACTCAGTTGTTATACAAATATTACAAGGTATTCTCGGATTTTTTGTCCTGTTATATTATTTTATTGGGGGGGGGGGGTTTATTTGATTGCGTAGAATTGTAGGGTTATAGCAGATAAAGATAGCATGAACGAAGCGAGCCCTTATTGCTTTAGAAAAAAATAATCACTTTCCTGTTTATAGTTTGGAGTTTTTTTAAAAATCTCATCAATTTCTCTCACTGTTGTATTTATTAATCCAGAAAATCATACTGAAGTTACTTTTTTTTAAATAAATTGTTAGAGAAACTATTTTTACAAAAAATATTTGTGCTGTTCTGAAAGTTAAAGTAATACTGGCTCATTGAACGCCAAAATATTTTCTTTAATTAAAATTCCTTATAAAACGGGTCATTTTCCTCTAAGGGCCATGATTTAAGCGACTCCCTATCCATTTATCCACCAGATTCTGTGACCGCTAATATTGATTTTTTTTGAGAAAATTCGTAAATGGGTGGGTCCATGGGTATTTGAGAAAGTACCTACAAAGACAAAAGCTAAATAATTTTAAACATTTCGTTTCCTGTTGTTGGTTCACTTACTGAGCAAGTCCTTTGATCATATTCGTAGAAGTCAGGTCGCTAAAAGGATCCATCTTTATTTGTTTCTTTTTAATGGTTTACTTACAATAAAATTAATATTGTTGTCACGTTTTCAAAACAAGACTAATGATTACATTCTGTTGGCAGCGATCTAACAGTCAGTCGCAGTCGGTCGAAACGTAACATTTCGAACGCACGTGCTACTTAAAAAATGATCAATTTACGGATCGCCGTAGCGGTTAAAATTAAAGTACTGGATCTATTTTTTAGCGGACCACCTAAATAGATGACACTGCCGCTGTGCAACATCTAAAATTACGGAGCCGTCTCAACAACCCGACCGCCTCTCTACGATTAACAAATGTCCACCGTGTAAAACTCGCGTGCCCTTGTTTTCCTCCTCACTTTATCGACGTTCAAACAGAATTTTTATTTATTATGTCACTGAACATAATTTACTTCAAATATTTTACATGTCTGTTTAGTTTCAGTTCAAGTCGTACCTATTTATGTATGTAAAATCAACATGATTAGTTTTCAAATGTGTACCAAGAGTCAGACAGCCCACAATTTATTATATTTCTCCATTGAATTTTTGAGCAGTTATAGTTATGGGTTACTACGGATTAATTAGTTAAGATGTAATATTTATCGTAAAAAAAATTCAAAATAATCTTTCTATTGTTCATAATAATTATCATTATTCGTACAAGATCATAAGTTCCAAAAGTGATTGAACATAACACTGTGTTCCCTATACTGAGGTTCTGAGCCCATTAACGCATTTTTGAAAATTAAAGAATGACCTACGTTTACACTCCTTTTTCTGCGTCTAAATATGTCTTTAGCTAGAATTCTTCCTGTCGATTTATTCCTGTTTCGTCGACTCATTAAACCATTTTACCTAAAATAGAAAACTGATCGCTAAGGAAATTTTGATCAAGCCTCAACATGAACGAGAATAGTATATACAAGAACTGCATATTTTTTCATTTCCGTAAAGAAAGGGAAAGGACACGACAACATTCCGCTCGTTCGTCTTGCGTTTCCTACCATAACCTTATGAGGTTTTCTCTTGACTCAATACTTTTTTATCTTCATTAGTAAACACTAGGTAATATTATTCAAGATAAGAAAGCCACCTGTGAAGAGCCGACATCTGCAAGTAAATTACTTTAATTAACCTTCTTGACGAAATAAGGAGGGTTGAAAATCCTTCGACCTCAATCGACAAAACAGAAGAGGTGTTCTATTAACTGACTTTGTTTATTTCTTACAAGTGACTTTCAAAGCGCCCTCTACCTCTTCCTTTTTTTTAACATTTTAATCTAATTTATATTTTCATCATCCTATGAGTTACAGTAGGGGTGGATTATAGACTGCCATTTCATTCTGATTATTAATTTTCTTATTTAAAGTCTACCTTCTACCATAGATAAGTAAAACATTACCCACAAGAAAATAGAAAAGTGAAATTAGGCATACAATAAAAAACAGTTTATATCAGACAAGTACAAAAGAAAAATCGGTACTGTGTTGAATAACAGCGTGTTGTTTTATCGTACAACGAAGCTGTTAAAAAGCCAAAAACACTAAGGATGTTAGAAATGACTAATTATCTACATTAGACACGAACATTCAACAATCGGCTGAATTCATTGTGGGTGTACCAGCAGGTAAATCGCATATTGTCGACTGCAATTACAATTAATAGCTCTTTAATAAAAACAATGTCCTGAATGTAAATACGTATTTTTGAAAATAAATTTGGCAGTTGCCACGACACTGCAAGGACGTCATCATCAGGATTTGTGGTATGGAAGGTTGACACGTGTAGAATAATACGAGTACCTTTTAATAAAGTATTCTCCTGTGTGGTAGAGGAAATTTTTTCCGCAAGCTATAAAAAACGGGCGTTTTAATAATGCGCAGCAATTTAATGTTATTCCGTGCACACAAACGATGATGCAAAAGGCGTATACTACGGTTCAAAAGTTTGAGTCGTGCAAAAATAGTCTGGGTCTTGAGGGATTTGTTTTATCTTAACATTTAGCAAGACCAAGACATGTATATGCTCACAAGACCAATATCGGGATTAAATGACCAAGACTATTATTAAGACCAAGACTCAATGAACGAGATCAAGTCCAAGAACGATTTTCTTGCTATTATATCATTGAAAAATTACGATAACCAAATATGTCAAAACTTTTGCAACGGTAAGAATATATTTAAAATCCAAAATTATGAACGAAGCACACGTTGCTATATAATTGTAACTTTTTTAAACAGTTGTTACGATAAGCTTAGCAAAAAAGACCTAGACCAAGACCAGACGTCCTGTCAAAAATCAAGACGACTGAATCTGTTAAATCAAGACTAAGAATGTATTAACTTTTCTTGGTTTTGAGTTTGCTCATTACTAAAAGCAGTAGGCACCTAATGAGAAGAATATGAAGGGGGATAGAATAAAATAGATAGATCAAGAATTAAAAGCAAAATCAGGAATAAAATGAGATAGAGGTAGTTCTAGATTAGATCTCTATTGCTTCCAATCTTTTGAACGGTTGTGTACTTGTATACATAAAAGAATCGTAATATGGTTACACATATGTACAAGCAAAGTAACGCGCACCTTATAATGGACATATCATTAAGTTCATGGGTACAAAATGGAAATGAAACGTCACGGTAATTTTAGAATGGCAATTAGGTAGCGTTTTAATGTTCTTTAGCTGTTGTTAAAGTGCCTGATTAGCGATAAGTTTTCGCAACGATCGAGTGTTAATGTATGTCCCACTTTTTTTTTTCCTTTTTCTTCTCTCCCATTTATTTTTACCGATTGTAACTTAAATTGGTTTCGATTCATATGACGCGTTAAATATAATTGAAAAATTACAAACAATTATAAGGAACACAATTTCTTTCTTTTTTTCGAATTCAATTTATTTCAAAAGCCACATTTCCACGTATATGCGGTACATGTGTTCAATTAGTGTATTGTTACTAATAAGTTTCCGATTACTTAATAACGAAGGTAATAACAAACAAAAAACTAACAATAGTTGCAATTACGATTAAAGCGTATTCGAAACTCTTAAATATGTGTAATTGCTTTAATATCAGCTATGCGGAAAAAAACAAGTAAGAAATGAATGATGACGAATAAATACTAAACTTTCATTTATAATTATTATATTTTGCATTCACGGTTTGTTGGTACATATTAAAAAAATAGACGTCAGTAGCAACCTTTAGGTTTAGAATAATAAAAGAACACGTTATAAATATTGTAATTGAACGTTGAACATGCGCTGTAGTAGGTAATAAAACGTAAATTAATTATGAACAACTATAAAAAATACCGGCCAAGTGCGAGTCGAACTCGCGCACCGAGGGTTCCGTACAAACCTCTATATATGTGATGTAACTAAAAATTTAAGGTTTTCGGAATTTTTCTTTTATATGTGCTATAAAACATTCCTTAACGTCAAATTTCAAGATTCTAAATCGACTGGAAGTACCCTTTAGGTTTTGATTTCCTTGCGAGTAGTTGGGAGTTTGAAAATATGCGGCTTAAATTGCTGTTTATTTTGATTGCGTTGACATAGAAGTTTGATTTTGTTACAGCTTAATGGTATTATAGACCTGAGTATTTGATATGAATTTCAATTTAATACCCCTAAGCGTTCATGAGGAAAGGGGTTAGTAACTTTAAAATTATTAAAAAAAATTTTATTATATGATGTAACTAAAAATTTACGGTTTTCGCAATTTTTTCTTTATCTGTGCTATAAGACGTTGCTTCGTACCAAATTTCAAGATTCTGAGTTCACGGCAAGTACCCTGTAGGTTTTGTTTCGAAAATTTGCGGAAATTTGCGGCATAAACGGCTGTATCTTTTGATTGCGTTGGCTTAGAAGTTTGGTTTTTTTACAGCTCCACGGGACAATAGACCTGAGTATTTGGTATAAACTTTAGCTTGATACCTCCACGCGTTCCTGATAAAAAGGGAGGAATGAACCCTTGTTTCTTTTGTTTTATTTATAATAATGAGTTATTTTTACAAAACTGCAGTGGCAGGTCTTTAATGAGTATGTCCCCTTGATTTTAATTGTGTATTTCTGATTTCCCGTCGTGAATGAGCAAAGACACCATCATTGCTCAGCTCATCCGTTAACATTACTTTACATTGGGGTCGATAAAAGCTGTATTTCGTGCGCCTTCACGGTCGTATAATACCTATCAACTGAGCAAACATTTGAGTTTGCTCACAGCATGCACAAGTGTATTTTCAAATTGTATTGTTATTTTCGTGGTTACCATATAATTAAAAAATGCAAGGAAAATTCTAGGGTGAACCTCAGATTCGTTATGAAAATAAAACAATTCCTAAAAATATAAGAAATGTATTTATCATAAAAATAACTCGATTAGTGAATGCAACGATAATAATTATTCATCCCTTATATGGACTACCCCAAGTATTTGTCAAGCTCTAACACTTTTCAAGTACATTTTGTAGAGTTCAAGTTTCCATTAACTTAGTATTAAAACCAAGTGTATTTTTAATTATTTACACAATTATTCGTTTACCTACCCACAGTAGATTGATTATGCGAAAATAAGAAGTACAAATGCTGTCGTACTTCACATCCTGTAGGTATTATTTTATGTTGAACGTTGTCTGTCATCGTACAATGAAACAAACAAGTTGTATTATGTGTAACGTGGATCTTAATCATGTCGTACAGCGGATTAACTCGTGGTAGTCTTGTTCGGAGTGTTTGTTTCAGATGTCATACTTTTTATTAAAAACATATCGACCTTTCGTGTTCAACTAAAAAATATTTCAGAACTATTTGTGACAACAAAACAGTTTCTACGAAAAAATAACGTTTTATTTTTTATCGTCCCCGTTTTATTTATAGAAAAGACCAAGATGAATGATCTTTTTCCGTCGCTTATCTCAATTGTACATAACTTCTTATTTTAGATTGCTTGCTTCTTATTTTTCTCACAGTTATGTAAAGGGGGTTTACTCAGTTCTGAATCCTTATATTTGTATTTAAAAAAAGGGGATGTTGGATTATAAATAATTGTATTAGACAATTAATTAAAATAAACTTTTCTATATGTATCACACTTGCCCTATTTAATTAGGAACTAAAAATAATGTCATTTTTGCCTACTTTATTTACAAAATAATTTAATGGACAATTAATTTTCTTTTTTTTTTAACAGTTTTTTATCAAAAAAATACCCTCATTTTCTGAATTTGAAAACCTTTTCGTAGTGTACCTAAACAAGTAATACAAAACATTTTAGTAAGAATTTGGCACTAAACCTCATTCTTGTCAGGGCTTCGGGCTTCACTCCTATATTAGTCCAAATTTCAAACATAACTCCAATCTCATTTTTTAAGCGATGGCAGTGAGTTCCAACAATTATTTGATGACTAAAACTCCTTTTGAAAATACTATTGCCAAAACGTTTTGGCCAGCAAGTAAATTTATTTTTAAAAATTTGACCAATACATTATTTGAAGCTAAATGGTATCCATCTATTTTTACCAAATATGTAACGGCTTGTAGGTTCGAAGGTAATATTTAAAAATAATCTCTATTGGTGATAACTTTATACAAAGTTGCATATTTTATCTTTTAACAAGGTTGTGTAAATTGTTGAAATGCACCCTCGCATTCCCAAGCGATTACAAAGAATTTCAGAATATACCTGCTACTTAAGTCTGTCTGAATATATTTTATTGTTGTGGCACAGTAAGTTCAACAATTTACATGAGAATATTGAAAAATGTCTTATCAGGATGGTTCATTCATAAGTTGTTGGCTCCCATTAATACGAAGATGTTGTTATATAAAGACACATTGTTCAGTATTTACCTTACTCTTTACTCTGCATGGGGCCAAGTAAATAACACCTGATATTACAAGATTACTAATTACTTCTCCAAACAGGATGGGACTTGTTTACTTAACATATAAATGGGGTACCACTTACCAATAACAATTACTTCCTACAGGATTAAAGGGCCATGAAACTAATGATTCTGGTTTTTTTCCATTTGTGATTTTATATGCAGGAACATTAGAAAATTGTACATTTTAAAAATGTAGGTAGATGCTTCTTTTATTTATTATCGAGATGATACACTTTATGCGTAAAATCGAACTAAACTAGAAGATATGTTGGTTAGAATTTAAACGAGCAATCATTTAATTACAATCTCTTTTGATTTTCTTCTATTCAGTAACACATTATAGGTTTATTTTTTTTTTATAATCAGTTCAAGTTATGCAAGTCTTAAGAGATAGGACATAATCTGTTGCTTTATTATTAAGCCGATTGGAATGTAAGCAACCTCAGTTCTGTCAGTGGCAGTTTTACGGATTAAATTGTGACGTCGTCGACCGTAGTGAAGCCCATAATAAGAGCCCATCCCTTAATAAAATCCGAGCTGGCCACCACAGGTCTATAAACTGTGAAAATAGCACACACACGTCCACTTCCGACGGCGCCAAACTATTTTTACCTGTCAACGTTACTCGAACGGGAAATACCATCATCATCATCTATCCGTCCTATGGCCCACGGCGAGACGTAACCAGCATCAGCAGCGATAGGAATTCGAAATGACAGACCTGCATTATGAATGAATTGGTATTTGTGCTGCCCCCCGTTGACGTAGTACCCCCCGTCGTTGAACAATGAAAAGTAAATAGTTTAAACGGCCTTTTCATTAATTCTCTATTTATCATTGGCTCCTTCTTGTCCAGAAACCCATCGATCCCAACAAATTTATGAAAATATGTATTTGACTGTGGTCCTACTAAAGGGCTGTACTTTCAAAGAACTGAAGATAATGCATTGTAAGTTATCATAATCACAAGTTTTGAATACAATAATTGTACAAGAAATTTGAGTTCTGCAAGGTGTTTCAGAAAATATAGACCACGAGGAATCATCCGGTTTCTTCAGGTCTGTAAAATTAAATGGAGACTCTTTATCACACATGAGAATCTTTAATCGTCTTCTGGACTACTGATTAAAGGATTCATGAATGACTTACTTCTTCGAAGTACAATTGCTCTATCTTTTTTGAAGCTTTTTCTTTTTCTATTCATTTCAATTTCGCAGGGGCTAAGGGAAGCATTGATAGCAAGATAAGGTCTTGTATAATGATGGAACTAAGCCTCCCTCTCCCCATCATTCAGTGGATCTTTAACGAGGAATTAATGTACGATTAAGATGAAAAGTATCATTAGATTTTGACTAATAGAATTTGACATATTTGATGCACTAAAACCTTTATTTCATGGTATTTCCTATTGGTTAAAATTTGTTAAATATCGTCTATACATATAACATATGATAACGATAATTTTTATAGTTTGCATTGGAAGTTTCCAAGTTGTTTAATTTTCACAACTGCTGGTTAAATATGAGAATAATAGTGCCAACAAGGGTATACTAAAACCGCTGAATACCTACAATGCTACTTCCGAGAATAGTGTGTACTGAGAAGTTAACACTAGTACGTGAATAGACGGGTATACAGACAATATTTACTAAATAAACGTTCTTTAAAGAAGTATTAATTGTAGCTAAATACAAGGAGTACGCCTTTCCAGATACAAGTCGTGAGGTAACTAGACGAGCAGACACTGTAATAAATTCGTTTCTAGTTAGAGGAAAATGTGTTAACATTCTTTCTACTTCTCACGACCATTAGGTACATGATACAGAATCCAATTATCTTGAAATTGTTATAATGAGCCGATTTATATTTATTGATGAATTTGTGGAAAATTGCTGCAATACTTGTCAAATAAATAATTACCTACAAGGGTACTGTAAAAATGCTTTAAATCCTTCAAAAGTTCATAAAAGAAAAACGACCGGGTAAATCTAATAAACAATTGGCTGGTAGCTTTACGCATATCAAGCTAGCACGACAAAGTTATTATTCCGATTTCTGACATGCACTATAATTTGTCGCTAATTTGTTACCAAATCCAAAAATTTGTCGCTCGTGCCGTTTAGCCATAATCAGCTGTAATGCTAGCTTGATATCAAGCTAGCACTACACAACGCGTATCTCGAAAACGAAATGTCGTAGGATACTATTGTAAAGGCCATAATTTGTCGCTAATTTGTCGCTGAAAGATGACACATTCAACGAATTTGTCGCTAGTCTTATCTTCAACTGATAAGCGAAAAACTGCTGGAAAACATCAAACAATTAATCAAGGAGTTCTTTGTTACATTTGTTTTAAGAGACCGGATTTATTTAACAAATTTTTTTAAATTAGGTTTTCCATGTTTCCCCCAAGATGGGCAACACGTTACCTTTCGAGGGTTTGATGGGTTTCCAGTAGTTGTTTGCTTATCAGTTGGCGATAAATTCGTTGAATGTGTCATCTTTCAGCGACAAATTATGGCCTTTACAATAATATCCTACGACATTTAGTTTTCGAGATACGCTATGTGTGGTGCTAGCTTGATATCAAGCTAGCATTACAGCTGATTATGGCTAAATGGCACGAGCTAAAAATTTTTGGATTTGGTAACAAATTAGCGACAAATTATAGTGCAAGTTAGAAATCGGAAAAATAACTTTGTCGTGCTAGCTTGATATACGTGGTAGCTTTTGCATTTGTATAAAAAAATCAATTTCTTTGTAATTATATTTCGCCTTTTCCCACACCAGGTGAAGCTTGTCTAACAGCCCCTCGATGTACGGGCGCTCGAAAAATTATTTATTTAAAACGCACTAAGTAGTTATGACATCCATACACTTGCAGCAATTAATTAGTCGCTTTATGCGTGTATAAATGTTAGTACGTATATGTATTATTATTGCAGCTGCTTCATAAAACTTTTGTTTGAAATGTAGATATCGGAGATAGGAAGGAAGCGGGGCTCACATGGCTTGGGAGGAAATTAATGGGAGTATTTTAAAAATGCAAAAGCCTTTTATTATACTTTGTTATGTTGTTGAGTTCGTGTGAGTTCTTTGCACTTTATTATTTCTTGTAATATGCGTAATATTTTTCGCCACGGACGTAACCCGTTTAATTCTTCGATAATGATACTGCGCGTGTTATTATTGTATCTAAGTAATTGGCAATAGGGCATTAAAATACATCTGAACACGCCTCCGTCTGTCTGTACGTATACATAGGTACATGTACGAATGTAAAAAATTATTTTTATGCAAATAAAACAATTATAAAAGAAACGGACACATGTTATTACTCGCTATTCTAATTAACCGTAATAAATATCAAATTTGACAGCTGTAGATCAAACCGAGTAAAAGTAATCTTGTAACAAAATGCTACTTTTGCATAAATGAATATTAAATTTGTACTAGTTTCACTAATTATCACACAAACGCACTGTTCAAGTATCCATAAAGAGTACGTACACTAACGAACACGATGGAAATGATGCAATTCTTTCTTTTTTCCTGCAGTTGTTCTCTTGTTGTTCGGGGAAGTACCAATGTAGCTACCCACATATCCAACCACTTATTACGTATGTACAGTTTTTTTTGTTCCCGTATTTCGAATGTGATGAAATTGCTTTGCGAAATGTTTTAATTGTACCTGATTATGACACGTACGCTAAATTACAGCATATATATTATAAATGTAATGAAAATTTTTTAGTACTTTTCACTACTGTATGCAGCTGCAGATTATTATTCGTTAAGTGAGCTCAAATGGGAGGATGGAAAAGTCCAGCAAATCTCACTTAAAGGAAAGGGGAATCATTAACAATATCAATTAATTAATTCGAAGATAAATTTATAACAGGGTAGATCTCACGTGAGGGAAGTCTTGCTAAGGAAGAGGAAGGACTATAATTAAAAAGAACAACTTCACGTAGTTAATGGACGTCCTCTTACCCCTATTCGGTTGAACCGTGAACATCAATTTCTTAGCAACCTAAAAGACCTACTTGCTTTTGTTGAAACAATACATCGCCACCTTGTTTTTTATCAAATTGGCCTCCCCTTTATGAAAATACGCTATATACGCCCTTGGGCATGTGTGACGTCCTAGGATCCAGTACAGCATCCTTCGTTTGAATCATTTACGAGCCAACTTACAGATGTTTCCATCGCATATAATAAGGAATGCGTTTTGAAAATTTGTGTAGGATTATAGGACTAGCCATATTGGCACCCAGTTGTTGGTAAATGATTCTACAAATAATAATTGTTTTTTCACAATGTTGAATACGTAGTAATGTTCCTACATACAGTAGCTTGACATCGTAACCACAGACGATAACATTTAAAAAGATACACTGTCATGGTTAACCTTTTACAAACATTTGCAAATGTTCTGTCTGTCTGTCTGTTACCACAAATAATTATACAATCTTGCAATTAGTTATTTAATTCGAATATCTTTGATATAAAATTGCATTATTTATTTTTATAACTTGCTTTCAACACAGAATAAGATAAATTTTCTTTGCAGGTGCTTGGAGATTACGCTACAAAAAAACGGATATGGGAAACTCATAAGAACTTTATAGTAAACTGTTTTATTCCCTGGAAATGGTGAGTGTAGTTATATTTATCATCTTTCAGAAAAATTTCTAGTCTTCAAAACTATGAATAGTCTCAAATCTGTAAGAGAATGACAATTTCAACTTTATTTTCTTATATTCTTCCGATAATGTATTGATACGATCGTAAACTAAAAATAATCAGTCTGTGCAAAAACTAACACAACATACGAGTTATTTATAACAAAATCTACTCTCTATCAAGGGCTGGAAACCGTTAATCAATTATAAATTTTGGTTTTCTAAAGTACTTTTATCCTAGTTCTTTAAGAAATATACTCGTAGAAGCAATATTTTATTATAACAATATGTCGCAGGTGATTATACCCCTTTACAACTATTAGGTGTAATTTTTATTGAGTACTTCTAAAGTTGTCGAAGTGACGGTTTTTTCTATTTTGGTCATTAATGAAGAATTGCTTAGGTTTTTCAAATTTTCCTGTATTTGATATTTTGATAGTTTTCGAGATTTTCTAAACTCCAACACGAACTTAGCGTCATCAAATAATGTTTCATTCAAGTTTGTTAAAAAAAAAAGATGCATTTAAGTGTAGCTACTGTAGCTTGTTTAACACATACTTTATTATTGCGAGCTTTAGGCCGTCACTTGCCCCGTAAATGGTAATAGTTGTTAAGTAGCAAAGCATCGCCATCGTGGCGAGTAGGTAAAATAAAATACCTTCTTCTTTCGTTAGTTCGTCGTCATCAGGTTCTCACGCATTCGACCCGCATGGTCGCAGAGGTCGGCGGTTTTCTAAGTAATATTGTAATTGTTACTTGAAAGGTCAGCTGTTTTTTCGTTGGAAACGGTTTATAAAGGGGCTGATATGGATCAGCTACCGCATAAAGATAATGACAGAAAAAAGGGCCGAACTAGAATAGACCTTCCTATAATGTCTTCGCGGATGTACTTAGTACTTTACATGGTATGTTAATGATAACGTTTAATTATTATTTGAACCATCAACGGCGGAGGAATGACGCCACTCCTTTTAGAGTTAGGTACTCCTAAAGGTGTAATTTTCTTTAGAACTTCTTTCCTTCTAAAGATGATGATCACTAACTATCGCTACCAAGATAACAGAATTAGATTCTTGATCAGATGTTACAAGAAGCATGGTAAAAAAGGGAGGCAACAAAATATTTATTCAATCAAGACAATTTTTTCGACTCAACAGATAAATATCAAGAGTACAAATTGATATCAAATTTAATCAGGCGAAAGTTTGTGTGTGAGTGTGTATGTTTGTTACTTCTTCACGTCTAAACGACTAAAGCGATTTTAATAAAATTTGGTGTGGAGTTAGCTTACACCCTGGATAAACACATACGCTACGTTTTACTGCGGGAAAATATCTTATTCCCATGGGAAAATCAATGAAAATGAATTCGCGGAATATTATAAATGCGAGAGTAACTCTGTCTGTATGCTACACAATCTCGCCTAAAATTTACTGAACCGATTTAAATGAAATTTGGTACAGAGATAGTCTAGAGCCTGAAAAAGGACATAGGCTACTTTTTAATGCGAAAAAAGGGTTGTAAGGGGTTGAAATAGGAAAGTTTGTGCGGAAATTCCGTAATTTTTAAAGATTTTTTAGACTTTTGATTAGATATAAATAAATACGATATTCAATGTTTGTAAAAATTTTACCCTAAAGGGGATAAAATTAGCCGATGAAAGTTTTTGTGTAAAAAAAGTTAAAAAAAAAGGAAAAGGTTTTGTTTATTTGGATCAATAAAAGTAGTTGAATACTAAGCTATATAAACTATTTTAAACTATAATTAAACTATATTAATCTATAATATTATAAATGCGAAAGTAACTCTGTCTGTCTGTGTGTTACGCAATCACGCCCAAACTACTGAACCAATTTAAATGAGAATTTGGTACAGAGATAGATAAGTAGATATAAAGCTAGAGGCTTGAATCTTATTTTTTGGGCTTATGATTAGATATTAATACATTTAAAGTTTGTAAAAATTTTACCCTAAAGGGGGAAATAAGGAATGAAAGTTTTTGTGTAATGACGTCGATCAAAAGGCTTACGGCCCAGAAAATAAGAATATAGAAGGAAGCTGCCGAAAGGAACTATTCCACGCGAACGAAGTCGCGGGCATAGCTAGTATCATCTAAAATCTAAATTGGATAACCAACCTAGAAATTGGTTTTCGACGAAGGTGTAGTCAATGATCCAAAACTACTTTAATAATTTTTTGGAGGTTTCATTTTCACCACTACAGGGTGCTGATGTTGTTTCCTATATGATTTATAGAATCCACAAAAAACCTTGGACCAGGATTATGAGGATCCAGAACCGAACCGCTGGATGTCCTACCAAATGCTAAGCAATGTTCTCAAAGGCCTGTAACTGTATTCTATAGTAACAGTTACTTAAAAGAACCTAAAATGCTTTCAATAGGTGCTTTGGCATCAAACTTAATTAAACTTCTTAATTAACTAGAGTTGCCTACAGAAATGTCAAAATTTATTCACTGTTTAAGCACCACTATTAAAACCTGGTTCGTACATTACGTTTAATTATACGTTTGTTAATTAAATTTCCACTTGACTCATTATCGTTGACACAAAACCACCAATTATGTACGGACCTTTTCCAAATATAAATCGGAAATTAACTTACGATTGGTACCTTTACCTTCTTAAAATATGCATCTGTCAATGCCCATTTACCACACGTACATAAATTAAAATTTTGCTCCGAGAAAAGTGTCAGAATGCAGCTTGGATATGGTAACCACTAATTTCAGGAGTCAATTTCCCGTCGTTCGGTGCCGAAACATGCTTAAGGGCTGTCCCGTAATATACATACTTACATACACGACAACGTTCAGGACACATAGACACGCACGTGTTTTGTCGGTATCAGTTAAAGAAATTGACGCAATTAACTTGCTTCCGGAATGGACAGAATATACTTATACCTTTCCATACACGAGCACATATTACATACAATATACGTATGCAGGTCGCATGCATGTCAGAGAGCCCTGCACTTTACACACCTGCACCTGAAATGACGCTGACGGCGACCTGGACGACAACGATGATGATGATTATGATGAAAATGTTTATCGTTTACTAAGTAAATTTCGAGGGTATTCAACTTCGAATATTAAATGAGGTAAGAGAAAGGATATCACCCGTCCATCGAGGCAAAGAACGTTCAGGTTTGGATAAAATTCTACACTTACACCAAAATGTAAGCACATATACGAAGAGGATGTTAGGTTCATGCCTATGTATGTATTCGGGTTCGGGTTTGTTAAAATAAGGCTGAAAACGGTTTCCGCTTTTTTGTATAAAATTTTTACAATCTTGGACTGTTATAAAGACAATAGATATAATAATTTCGAAGTAATATAATTGTATAAATTATAAGATGGAAACAGTAAAACTTGCATTAAGGAAAATAAGATAATAACAGAGGACAACGAATCCAAACATGTAGATTAAAACTTGTTAAAGAGAATTAGTTCTTAATAAGTATTCCGTCTATCCAAAGAGTCGAGCATCGATCGCGATTTTGAACTTATTTGTTATCAGCACTTTAAAAAAAAACTTTTGGGTGTTTCATTCCCACCAATATTGGTGGACGGGCTGTCCCCCCGACCTACACTCTTGTGCAAAGTCGGAGGGGTAGTGCGGAAGGCCCTCTTCAGCCACCTTTAGGGATAGTGGGAATGGGTTGATGATGGTTGGGGGAAGAAAGACGAGACGGACGAAATGAAGACAGAAGAGAAGTGAAAGACTATCTGTGGAATATTGCTACCCCAGCTCAGCACTTTAAATAAAGTACTGCTACTAATTACCATTAAGTTCAATAAACAATTACACAGATAAGAGCCAACGCCATCTCTACATACAATTTTCCCTCTAATTATTTATTGGTTTATTAATATTTAAGAACGTCCTTTAAGAATACACATTAGTTACTCAAAACAACATCTTTTTGAAACAACAATTTTGACATTCTTTATGTTGTCACAGGCGCAATTATTACCAAGAATAAAATCAAACTTAAAAGGCAGAACATTATACCATCCTCCTATTTCTCCATAGTTAAAGTTAAACCAAATACTTTTGGACTTGCTGATGTCTGTTATTTTCTTTTGGATCCTGAATCTTGTTTATCATTAAAGAATTCCCATTGATTTATTTACCCTCTTCTCGGTGGTGGCCTATGTCTTCAAAAATACATGAAAATTATTCACTGAAGTTGCAATAATTAGGTACAGTATTCTCTGAGGATTCAAGAGTATGTACCGGGAAATATACAGTTAAATACGTATATCAAGCTAGCACGACAAAGTTATTTTTCCGATTTCTGACTTGCACTATAATTTGTTGCTAATTTGTCGCTAATTTGTTACCAAATCCAAAAATTTGTCGCTCGTGCCGTTTAGCCATAATAAGCTGTAATGCTTGCTTGATATTGAGCTAGCACTACACATAGCGTATCTCCAAAACGAAATATCGCAGGATATTATTGTAAAGACCATAATTTGTCGCTGAAAGATGACACATTCAACGAATTTGTCGCTAGTCTTATCTAAAAACTGCTGGAAAACCATCAAACTGGCACTACATATGGCATATATCTCGAAAAGGAAATGTCGTAGGATATTACAGTAAAGGCCATAATTTGTCGCTGAAAGATGACACATTCAAGGAAATTGTCGCTAATCTTATATCCAGCTGATAATCGAAAGACTGCTGGAAAACCATCAAACAATTAATCAAGGAGTTCTTTGTTACGCTTGTTTTAAGAGATCGGATTTATTTACCAAATTTTTTAAATTAGATTTTCCCTGTTCCACCAAGTTGGGCAACACGTTACCATTCGAGAGTTTGATGGCTTTCCAGAAGTTTTTTGCTTATCAGTTGGAGATAAGGCTAGCGACAAATTCTTTGGCTGTGTCATCTGTATCCTGCGATATTTCGTTTTGGAGATACGCTATGTGTAGTGCTAGCTCAATATCAAGCTAGCATTACAGCTGATTATGGCTAAATGGCACGAGCGACAAATTTTTGGATTTGGTAACAAATTAGCGACAAATTATAGTGCAAGTTAGAAATCGGGAAAATAACTTTGTCGTGCTAGCTTGATATACGTCAGTTAAATCTCAATACTAATCAGACAATAGGTAAAGTCTGAAAACCATATTTTTCTAAATAGTCGCCAGTGGAGCTTCTACTTCTTGTTACGACTTGCTAAATTTATTGCGAATTAATCTGAACTTTTTTTCCAAAAACTATTCGGAAGCTTTAAGCGTAACGTGAGTGAAGTATTTGTTTCGAAAGGAGGTTGGTTCTCTGTTGTTTCCTATTGAAATTGTTGGTATTTTAAGTGTTCGTCCATCCCTGAAAGGTCGCTAAAATCCTTAGTAGTCAGTTTGATCAGGAAATAACCGTTTTGGTGAGTGAGTAGCCACTACTTATCTGATATAGTCAAGATCGGATCAAAATCTTTCAGATGTATCGCGGCACATTATATCAATGGACTTTTATTAATATTAATAAGGAGGGCAATTAGATTCAAAACCTGTCGCTATATCTTCAGTTCAGTCTTTTGATGTCTGATTTGACATTAACTGGGAATTTCTGGTTCGCCGAATTCGTTTTGATAAATGGATGTTAAAGGAGCCTTTTACAATATATTTATAATTTGTTCTTAAACCGAATTGTAAGCTAAAAATATATGTTTTTAGTTTAAATTTTACAAGAAATTCTGTAGTTGAAAATGATTTTTTTAGTAATGGGTCTCTTAGGGCTTCCACAATGGAAATTCTTGTACAGAATCTTGATTTTTCACAAAAATTCACAAATTTTGGGAACTAGTGATTTACACCAAAATATAATACGTAACATTTATAAATTTAAACCAATCCTTTGATATACAATTCATCTTCAAAAAAATATGAAACAAGAATGTGAAGAAGAACTTTATCATTGCAATGTCTGGTATGCACATGCATCTTTAGGTACTTCTTTGTAAACTAATTTTCGCTTTTCTCAAATTTAATCAACGCCATCCCTCATCCTCGTACCGATATTTTTTCTTGTTAATGTTTCTAACATATTTTTAACTCTTGTATCTTCCCATTCCATCTCTCATTTTCCCCATTGACTTCCATCTGTTCATCTTCTGTCCTTAGAACCAAGACCTCTCCAGTTCGTACCTTTTCTATCCTTCTGTAATACCAAATTTTTCGCTGCTGAAGATTTGAAAATAATAGTGAAGGTGTGTCACAACACCTTTATCGGGGATATAAAGTAAACGTCGATGTCCTTTGCATAGTTGTAAATGTTACAATATTCTCAATAAATGGTACCTTCAGTACATTCTGTATCACGATCAAAAGCAATAGATATTTTCGTATCAAAACAAGGGAAAGATATTTTCAACAAAAAATGGATAACAATTTTTAATTTTCTCCCTGTACCAATTTTGTAATGTCATGAGCTCTCACTACAACCAACTTCCCCAATGTGCAATTTTAAACATATTAAATTAATGGACACCAATCTGGCTAAATTCTTAGGCGCTGTGGTTGATTAAAACTAGATAATCTTAACAAATTACGAATTAATTTACAGAAAGGGAAGCAGAGTCGTGGTTTTCGATATGATTTATTAGTTTGGACTTACTGAAAGGTGTTTTTCGATAAAATTTATTCGCCCGTTTCTTAATATATCTCGGGTTCGCGAAGCAGTTCGGTTTTATGAAATGGTAAATTAATATTCTTGTTCTCCCGACTCTATCGCGATTAATAAATTGTTGTACTGTTAAAACAGGCTATCAAAATACGTTCTGTAAATGCATATTTAAAGTATAGATGGCAATAACTTTCGTGGATGCTAATCTTCTTATTGCCGATTAATAAATTGCTAAGTCCATAAACGTCCGAACGGATATGAAATGTGTGTCTGATTAAAGAGGTTGCTGCGTTTAAATCTTTCGGCAGTTTTAATATGTACATGTGTGTGTGTTATTATTTATATATTTATGTGGACACACATGCGAGTACTTACCTACAAATATACGTATTATTTATATAGGTAAATCTTTTGCTTTTATTGCTTCTAATTAAATAATACTTTCTTATCTTGTTTCTTCAATGCTTTATGGGCAGTTTACCATAAAAATGTTGTCAACGATCTATAAATTATTTTTAAATTGGTACAACGTATTTAAGATTACGTTTTAACTACACACAAAGAGACGGATGACCGGGCTTTAAATGGATAAAAAGTTTAGGGCTTTTTGATTATGTTTACAGATGTAATAGTGCTATAAATATTCTTCTTCGGAATTATATGGAGAACATTTCATTTTATACACATGTGTAACGAAAAATAATTTGAAAGAAACATTCAAGATTAAGGTGGACAGAGTACGTACTAACAAAAACTCTTAAACGAGGTAATAATTACTGCTCAGTCTAAGTAACATGCATGATGTAGTAAATTTTATGACATCCTTTTTTGGTTGAAATTTGATGACTGGAGCAATGATTTTTAAAACCTTTTTGGAAAAATTCTTTACCTAATCGATAATTATAAGGGAACTTAACGTATGTTTATAATCAAAGACATTCAGATAGATCCGCCCACTTTTGTTACTATTGATTGGCTTCAAATGGAAAATACCTTTTCATTAAAAATCCAAAGTGGTTCATCGTTAATTCACTCCAAAATGGTCTCGTAATCGCAAACTTTTCGTTTCATTCGTTTATATCTTTATAAAAGCCATTAATAAATTCGGATAAGTTCTGCCAAGGTTAACTAACTGAACCGTTCTCATAATCATATATGTATGTACACTGCTGCCATTAAAAACTTGATACCTTTTATATGACGTTCGTTTAAAAAATGGTCTTATCTACATAAAATTAAAATAAAAACTAACGCCTTAGATAGTTCTCTGGTATTCTCATTTTTAATCTATGGTTATGTAGGTTTTCTCATATTAACCTTGACATTAAAGCTACAGGTACCTACCAGCCACTACATCTTTTTAAAGTTGAAAAAGTCTGATTATGTGAAGGCAATTTGTAATAGGTGTTTTTAAGGAAGATTTGCCGTAATAAAAACGAAACAGTTTACGCAAATAAAGCAGTTTTTATGCCTTCAAATTAAGCAGATAATGAGGACACGTATTATGTTGAACGTATATAACCCGTCGTCTTATGGACGATAGCTTACATCCCGGAGCTTATTTTTTAGTAGATTCGCTTCTGCTGAAGAGAATTTGCGGTTTTCAGTTAAATTACTTTGGTCTTGTACCGATTTCTTGCAGTTAAACTAAGCAAGGTTTCCTGTGAAATGAGCATTTAAGTAAACAGTTTATGGTATAATTGTAACAGAAGAAATTGCTCCAAAAAAGTCTTACTATGGGATAAAAATAATGTCTGAGTTATTTTAATTTGAACAGTGATTGCTTCTTGTATTAGTATTTTTTGAAAATTTGCTAGTTTATATTATGTGAGCTCATTTAAAGGATGGAGGTCAATTAAATTGTTATAATTTCTTTCCCTCTTTTAAATAAAAGCTCACGGTGGCTTCAGTCTTTCAAATGATAATAGATATTAATTTAGCCCATAAAATGGAGGAAACTACTAAAAATTCTTCAAATTTAATTTAAAGTACCTACATATTTGAAAATTTCTCGTCAACTTTTTAATTCAACGAATTGTTGTAATTTCCTTTCCACTATTAATTGAAAACCTCTCCACTCCGACAGTTAAAATCTCCCTAGGGAGGGAGAAAACGAAAAATAAAATAATTAATGGACGTCCCCTTATATTCAGTATCTTATTGTTTCTTTAACCAGATCAGGGATGTGATTGTATTACGTCGTCGTTCGAAAAATTAAAGGGGAAATTAATTGTACAACAGCATTACTAGGTTTTAGTTTCGCTTATCCGCAGTTTCCTTTTGCCACTCTTTTGTTAGAAAAATTATAGGTCTGCCTAATTAATGTTTCGATCGGTTTAATGCCGGGATATTCTTCAGTACACGTACGTATGCGTATTTACCTGTCTATATTCCCATGTATAGTTCACGCGATTTCGTTGTCACGCCACGGCTACGTCGCGCCACTTCGTAAACACACCGCGCGCTGTGCATTCATTTAATCTGCAATCAATTCAAATTTACGCGATGACAAATTAAAGAGAACGTGCGTTGCAGTCCCGAGGTTTACGTTCGAATTTGACAGTCTCGGGCACGATATCGCATATTAAATTAGCATCGTATGACAGATGAGACAATGGAACATAAACTGCGTGCCTCAAAACGCGCGTGTTCGCCTTACATTTTCCATACAAACACATGAAATGCGTGATGAATAACTAATGATCTAATAGATGGCTCCTCTATACCACTTTTATTACTGTGACTACGATCGCTCCAGAAAATTATTTTCGCGATAACACGTTGTCGATGTTATGATTTGCCGGAAAATTGACTTAAAATTGCAGTTGAATTATCTGTGCCGTGAATGATTCTTTTACATTAGGGACACAATGTGTTACGACAAACCGTATTTTACCTTGCAGGATTGCACAATTCATAAGAAAATCATATGAAATTAAGAAAATGAATAGTCTGAAATCCAAAAGACAAGGAAAATGTAGAGGAGCAAAAGTCTGGTAAAAATTCAAAGTTAGAAAAGGGTTAAGTTGTATAATGTGTTTACAACCAATTTCAACCCCCAACGCTAAAACGGATCACCAAACACCATAAGTGTCAGTTACATTTCGGTAACAAAGTTCATTTCTTCAACTATTCGAGTCCTTTTCAATTCCTGATTAATTTAAGATTATGTTGTGGTCGTTTTGCTGTTGAAGGTCGCGTTTCTGCGGTGGGCTTTTAGTTGTTAAGGTATTTAGTGTGTGCAAGTGCAGTTTTATTGTACATTAATTCATATAAACGCTTATTATAAATAATATACGTAACAAAGAAAAAGTTTGATAAAAGTTAGACAGAATCATAACTGAAACCCAAAAAAAAGTCACTGGAAAATGAAGAATTGATTAAGTCCCTAAGGTTGATGATCAATTCACGGAAAAGTTAAAATAACATTTCTGGAAAGTTACCCAACAGCCGAAGTAAACTTACAATTATTAATAAAATCACTCAAACCTAAATTCCTGATAATCTAACCTTTAACAGATGCGTAAGATTTGAAAGGGAACTGAAATTAACATTTTAATAAAAAAATAGAAAGCAACTAAAACGACGAAAAGTTGAGTCTAGACTCATCTTCACCTGAAGAAGCCAATATTTGGCGAAACAATTGTTGTGACTAATAAAATTATAATTGAAACTTTTTATCGTTTTATTCGCTTTCGATTTTAAATATGAAGTTTCAACAAGTAACGCCTACAATAATTAACTATTTAATAAAAAAATATATAAATTGTACTTTTAATATCGTCTAATCAATATATTACTTTATCTTTTCGTTAAAACAGTTAAGGGATTTGATCAAATCACTGACTTTCGTTAGGAAAATCACTCCACAGAGTCCTTATTTTAATATCTTCCGTGAACTTATCATCTACCTTAAGGATTTGAGCATATCTCCGTTTTCATAATTTCCTTGTGTCATATATGAAATATTTGAAGGGTGGTTACTTATTTTCGGTTCTCTGTATGGTTTCGCAAGCGAAAAACGGATAGTTTGTTGTCAAAGTTTACAGTTCCTGACAATTAATGTATTCATATTTTGAAAAAATAATGCATAAACTATCAGTGTTCGTCCCATAAAACTTACCATCAACAAGTGTAAGAGCATAGTACTATTGATATACAAATTCGTTCATAATAAAAACGTATTGACCAATCGACTTTCTTATAGAGAACGATACGTGAAAATCAAATTTTTGAAAAAACTTTAAGAAACTAGAAACTAACATATACATATATATTACTTTGGATTTAATATGAATTAAATGTTGCTAATAAAATTTCAGGCTTGATGTAAATTAAAAGCTAATAAAAGTGACTCCAATAGTATGACAAAAAATTAACTATATCTTTCTAATATCTCGTTATTTTAGTAAAATACTAACTACAGAGGTGACTATGTACGTTTTCTTCACGAGAAAAACCGACAACTGAGGTGATAATGGCTGTTTTGTAGAAAATTTTATCCTGTTTACTATGGAGTTTTCTTAGACATCATGAGCGCATGTTTTTAGCAGAATAGATATTTTTTTAATTTTTTGACGCCCAAAGAACAACTGTAACAAAATTACCAATTTTAAAAAATTCGCTCGTGTTTAAAATACTTGACATTTTAAAAATACAAAACATCTTTCCAAAAAAAGCCATTTAATTTATTGTACCTAGTGTTAAGTTGGTGTTCTATAGGCATTTAACTAAAACAATGAGAAATATAAAAAAAATAATGTAGTTAAATGTTTTGCCATAGTGGGGTGACTTTTTTTAGCTCATCGATATACCTCTCCTGTAACTTGGTTCCATATTGTGGAGTTTTAACATAAAGTAGGGAACAACTTTACATTTGACTTAAATATTCTTATGCTGGGTGTTTAATTATATTTTATTTGAATAATGGGTTCAGTAAACGTATCCCTTTACAATTTGTATTGCGAATGATCATGACCATATTAGAACTAAAGCCCTTGAAATATATGTTTTCCCTCTTCATAAATTATTCAAATACACTACACAATATTTCTTGGGGATTACGAATGTAAACGCAATAAATTTTCACAATGATTACAAACACTATTCAGAACACTTGAAATAGGGTTGCAGTTTCTAGTAGTTCTCTGGTTCTGCCCACTTTCTACGCACACATCAATAACATTACATACCTATTACGCTCTCTTAAAACTTTCTACCTAAACATGAAACCAAGGTTTACTTACTTACTCACCACACACAAATAGTATATGGTATTAATGTCTTGTTATTCGACAGCTAATTCGTGCTAATCAGAGCCCACCAATACAATTCATTCTTTTAGCTTTTGTTGTTCTTGTTGTTTTTATTTCCGTTGGTAAAACACTAATCTACTTACTGTCTTTGTAAACTACAACGAAGTGTAACAAAATGGCGTTTATTCGGTGCAAGTTGCATGGAACATTTTGTGTTTTAAATAAAACAACTTAAACATATATTTTTGACACTGTAATTATTTTCGCACACTGGGTCTTCTTCCCATGAACATGAACACAGCAGTGTAGAAAAATCAACAGTTTGGAACTCTAAAAGCTTCTTTCATTCATTTTTTTTTTGTAAATCGTTATAAACGTGAATATAGTAACACACATCCAATGTCGTAGGTGACAAATTGAAGATTAACACAACATTTTTAACGTGTGTATGTAAATTTCTAAAAACAAACATGGTCATTTTCCTAATAGATTACTACCAAACCTTGAACTGCTACTTTTTGATCTGAAACTTTATTGTGGTAGCAATTATGTAGTCAAGTAGGGGTATTTCATAATCTCATGAGCTCTGGCCTCGGGATGCACAGAGACAAAACCAACTCCGCCCATTTGTAACTAAATTCCCGAACATAAACTTCTCTTATCGTTCTCGTGCATTTTATGGCTAATGAGAATTGATAACACATAACATACCTCTAGTACCCATTGCTTGAATTACCTCCTCCCTTATCCACAGCGCTAAATATGCACAACCCAAATTCGACAAACGATTATGGCAAGTAATTAGTAGCTAAGTACTTAATCATTTAGTTTTTCGCATTTTGGGTAACAAATATTTTAAGATCCAATACAATATCTACATGCTTAAGGCTAATTAGTCAATTTGTTTTTATACCAAGCGATCAATAACAATTGTAAGGATTAACACAGTGTTAGTCTTACATAAGATTTGCTTAATAATGTCGTATTTCATCATTTTTTTTTCACCACACCACGTGGCACAAAAAGAGAACAAATTATCCTTTATAACTTTCCGTACGCACATAGGAAAGGTTTCGACGGCAAAAAGAAATACACACTATTAATAAAATTCATATATTCATTTTTTGAATCAATAAACGTCACTTTTAGTTAGACAAATCATTTGTTATCGGACTTGCGATTGCTGCTGAACATACACTCCCAAACAGCATTAATTTATCAAATCGTGGATCTCGTAACAGAACCATTACTTTGAAATACCAAGACTTAAACATTTACCATTTGATTTTATGCGGCCGTTTGGAGCCCCAAAAGATAAAAGGTAAATCATTAGTCTAGCATTAGAATGTAAGATATAGGTACACGTTATACTACCAACGTTAGGCGGCATATATCTAGGTACTATATATTAAAACTTGACGAAAAAAATTGAAGCAGAGCAAAACATGTCAATGTGTTTACTATTAGCAATTAAAAAATGTTTACGGATAAGATAATTATAATAATTAGCATGTATTAACGAATATTATTATAATTGATTTCCGGGTTCAGTTCAGGTTCCGAATACATACATAGTACTTGAACATTATTTAATTCTAGACAGCATCATAAGGATTTTTGTGAGTGGGAATAATTAAAAGCAAAATCGAAAAGAAATAAGGTAGCATTTCTAGTAGTGCCAGAGTAGCCACACGTAGCAAGAGTAGCAATTGCTACGGGCCCCGCGCAAGGAGGTAGCCTGAATTAGTGCATGGAGGGGAGGGGGTTCAAAAGATCAAACTCGTATAACCCACGAGTCTATTCCCATTTCGGGACCTGTAATAAAATTTTTCCACTTCTTAATAGTCATTAACTCACACATTTTTGATTCCCAGTGCAGGACCTACGACTTATACCTGCGTATAACATATGTAGTTTAATTTATGTACATAGTTCTATATAGTATATATGAGCCCTTACATACTTGAATTTGGCCACATATATTAATAGTAAAAGTAACTTGGAAATTTATAAAATATATAACAAAGTTAAACACAGTAAAATATTACGTATAAGGGAATGACAAAACCACGACAACACTCACTTTGTTCGTGTTATCTTTGCACACCTTAACCTTGTGATATATAGCAAGTTATTAGCAACTTCGACTGTGGCTTTTTTGTACTTAACAATAATATGATAGTTTTCAAGTTTTCGTTAGAAACTATAAGGAATCCCCTTTCCAATCATGGAAAACAAACTTAATTTTAATTAATTTTTATTGGTTGAAGTTGCCAATTACCAACTTTGTTCAATTTTTAAAAATTTGTAACAAAAACTATCAACTTTTACTGGTTACTAGTTTTATAAGTACCTAGTGATGAGCAAAAATTCAATTTTTATCATGTCTTGATATCTGGATTCTTGCAAAAAAAAGTCAGTACCTTTTGAACTAAACAAACAATATTCTATTTACCTATTTATGCTCTTGGCGTGTTTCTTAACGATTGGTGTTATTTTTTACGTAAGAAAATATAAACAGTGTGTTATTAGAAACTGGACGTTTTAGTGCAACCGTTCCTTTGCAGAACTGAATTAAATAAAATTAGTTCAAATAATACCTCAATAAACACAAAAATTATTAAGTATTTCAAACTGAAATTAAATTCGCGTCCATCCAGTTATTTTTGCTACAACAAGAGTAAGAGGTTAGCAGATTCATACGTAATTTTTAAATTTGGATTACTTTGCACTGTTCAATTCAGTTGTCACCTATTAAATCCCTCAATATAGGTACGTTTCTTGGCGCTATTTCTATTTTTTTTGATGTTATTGCAATGCAGGCTTTACGTGTTTAAAAAAAGCTTCATAAAGCATTCAGTACAACATGACTGACCGATCCTTTTGGTTTGCACCCATTCAATTTTTTAAGTCTGTGTTTAGTGTATTTCTTAAACCGTTTATTTTTGGTGGTTGCTGTCCGATTGGCAAAAATTTCTTCTCATCAGCTCATCTAATTTTCGTCCTAAATCCTGTTATACCTAAATTAGCGTTTAAGTAGAAATTTAAACAAATTTCTTTCTCTTAAAATGCATTTACTAGTTTGAAAGTTAATAAAACATCTGAGTTTTGTCTCCACGAATTGATTCATTTGAGAAGGAAGAATATGTAAGGAATGATACGATATTAAAAAAGGTAGGGGAGTAAATAAAAAACAAATTAGAAGCAAAATGGCGTAGTGAAAGAACTGCATTCCTGCTTATTGTCTAATTCTTTTAAAGTGAAAATTCAGGCAATAAAACTGCCAGTAAGTGTCTGTGAACTAGTAGTTGGAATTCTTTTTATGGCACTATTCAAATGAAACATGTTTTCGATTCCTTTAACCATTTACACCTGCAAAGCTCAAAATAGTTTGAAAGCTTTTACAGGAGTTTTAAATAAGTAATAAACATTTACAAATTATGTGAGCTCTATAATACTTGATCAATCTTAGTTGCAAAAATAGTCCTTTAACTTTGACACCATATAATAAAATTCACGCCGACTTCTTGAGTGCCGTCATTCGTCTAAATAAACTTAGAAATCTCTTAAAAGATTTACTGTATGAGCCGGCCCTTACCAATATTAGGCAATAGTTAGAGATATAAATATTTCTAGTCTAAATGCCAAAATTGGAAGAACCGGAGATGATTGTTCAACTAAAAACCTCAAGATGACGAGAAAAACCATTACAGGTAGGTACTTACGAGTAAAGAAATTTTAAGTTAATAGAAACAATTATGTAGTTGTTTTGGATATTTCAAGCCACTATTGCCATTTATTATTGTGTTTAGATTCTTTAGTATCTGCATGGTGTCTTTAAGGAAAGTCGGTATTTGAAAGAAATTCTTTTTAACATAATTTAGAATCAGATTAGTACCTATATTACCCATTAACTATGGTACAATGTATTTCTGAACCTTAATGTAATTTGTAACAATTTATCATATTATACAATGTATTCAATTATTTCATGAGAGTTACGTTCCACGATCGTATCATAGTTAACAAGAAATGCAGTTAAATTATTAACTTTAGCCATCCGAATCATAAAAGTCAAGAACCGTTGTTGATAGCATTAAAAAGTGGAATTTCGAAACAGGATTTCTAATTTTTGCTCAATATAAATAGTAAGTAATTAGGGATTATCAAAGATCCACAAGCGTTAAACCCATAAAATTCAAACAGTATGAAACAATAAACATCAAATAAATTATGTGAGGGTAATAATTAAAAATTTCCGCCAATTAGAAAAACTTAATTTTTTAACATAACAAATGCGGTGTAACTTTGAAGAACGGTAAGATTCATCTAAATACATAACAAGAGAAATTGTTCCGCTATTTGTAACGGTGTGAATGAATGAATATTTAAGTAGATAATTGATGCAGGAGTTCTTTAAATACTTGTACCTTGTAACTCACATTCTGACAACTAACTGCAACCACAACATAAATGTTATTAATATCTATATTGCATACTTGCACATAATTTACCGAGACTTGTAACTGTTCTAACACAAAACATAATTATGGAACTATTACATCCTATTTTGCATTAATTTAAAAGCCCATCTAGAAAATTTGTTACACTACGTTCCTACAGTAATTCAATTACACGTTTGGTTAAATTAATTTTTCGTTCTTATTTCTGATACCTGCATATATGTAAATACAAAGGCGCGTTCCTGAAGGCAAATACGTAGAATGTATGAGGGCCCACAAAGTAAAAAAATTAAGTCAAATTGTACCTACCCTACATTTAGGACATATTGTCTAGTTTTTTAAGTGGCGACTCAGGCAATAAAACCTCCATTTGATCGAACGATTAACATCGGCATTTGAAAAGAAGAAGACAATAATCCTTATTGAGTTTATTTTTGCAGCTGAAATTCGACTAGTGTTATAGAACCTCTTAGGTACCTGAAAGCAGCCAGTTTTGTAAAAGCTCTCAAACTAACTTTGAGCTTTGCAGGCACAAGCGGTTAACAGAATCCAAAACGTATTTCTTTGAATGATGATACCGGCCTTTTATGCCCTTCTTCAATCGCCACTTTAAAAAAATTAGACAATAATTAGTTAGTTGTTTGTCCTTTTTTATATTTGTATTTGTCTTCATGAGCCTTCACAATTCTCATACTAATTGCGGTGGTAGATACTTTTCTCTAATGTCATCGAAAATATATTTTATGTTGCATTTCAAATGTGCTGTTTTTTTAATACTATACCTACTACGCTTGACGAGAGTTTTGAGAAGTGAAATTGTTATTGCTAATTGGCCAGGTACTATTACAACTCAATTTTCGTTAATTATTTAATTATGACATTTGTTTATAAATTCGCCTATAAATGCGCTTATTCACTACGTTCACAGAACATCTTTGAATAATTTTCTAATCCAAAATATATTCTTTGCCTTTAACGTTAGGTAGGTACGTCGTTATTTTTGATATATTCAAATTTAATTTCTTAATTAACGATCTAAATCTTAGAAATCGCTGTGGTTTCCATTTATAATTACAGAAATTATTAATGTAAACACATGTACATGCCTCGTTCATCCGAGGCTAAGTATATATTATTAATGTTTCACTAATTTCTGCAAATAATCATTTATCAAAGCAATTTGTCTTGTTACAGATAATTATACGAATTTAATTATATTAATTACCTAAAGCACATATACATATATTTCAGGATTACCAAATTAATTTCCAATTAGTAACAAAGGTTGGTTTTTTTAACGATGCATTTTACTGAAGAATCCTGAAGATTTATCTTTCACCAATACATATTTTTAAAACGTACCTATTTACAGATAAAAAGACAAAAGTTGAAAAATTTTGTCAAAAGGAGCTTCGAGTTCTTTTTAGACTTTAGAAACGTTTACTCACTTCCACAACTGATTGGTACAAATTAGTAACAATTTCCTTATTAACTACAATTTACTTTTAAATTTTGGTATTGAAATCTAAATCTGCCAAAGGATATTGTGCTGTAATCTAATTGCTATTCATACCTGGTTGCTAAAATAATCCTGATGGATTTGTAGATCATTACTGAAGTCCTGACCTATGTTCCGCGACATATCCCCAGGGTTCATATCGGAAGCCAAATTGTTACTTCCGGCTGCCAACTCCTGATGTCCCTGCGTCAGGGCTTGATGGGTCATCTCCTGCGGCATGTTTTCCGAACACGAGGGTTGCTGTAGATCCCTCATTCCTCGCATCCCCACTCCCAACATCATCGAAGACTCCCAAGAATCCTCCATCTTTAAATTACACCTACGCACGATTATTCTCTCTCTCTTAAGACCGGCCTACTCTGATGTAAATTTATTTCAAGTTGAGGACGTTTGTTTTGATTCCGGCCGGAACTTTAGTTTCAAATGTTCTCCAGTTATTGAAAATGCGCTTCTAGCATCAACCGTTACTGGGTGGATGACCGAGATCCACTTTCCGTACAATTTTAATTATTTATAAGCAATAAATCTTTAGGTATCACTTGTCTGTCCAATGTCGCTGATTCGTATCGAGAGATTAAGCCGAACCGAACGGATCTTTTATCAGATGACTTAATTCTTGTTTATCAGCTATATTTTCGAAAGGAATGGAAAGTTAAAGTAATCGGAACCGAGTTAGAAAAAACACTGGGGAACCGTGTTGCAAAGTTTTGGAAACAATTGTCTAATTCATCCGAACTTCCGTTCTTTATTCTCCTCCTAGTATAATGGAAACAACGACGAACTTACGAGAGTTCGAGAACAATCGTTAATTTTACTGGCCGTTGGTTGGTGCTTATCGAGAAAAGATACTTCATTGTTCCATTGAAGGAGGAGTCCGGAGACGGAAATCGAAAAGTACGTGTGACGTGACGGGGGAGAAAGCCACAGGTGTCAGTTTGTTGGTTAGTTCTTTTTTCCCGAAGCGACCGTCGCGACACTAGAACTGACTCATTAAGCCGAGGGATCGTTTAAAATTCATAACAACCGAGATGAACGTGCCAGCTGGAATTTTCCCGCCACTGCAACAAGAGCGGTAGTTCCCATTGAAGAATAAAAACTCGCGCCCGCGCACTCTTACCAATTCCGAAGAAAAAGCGCGATAGCAGTGGTGACGACTTGGAAGAAGAGGTAAATTTTCCTCCGTTGGGGATGAAAGTAGACGGGAGCGAAAATGGACACGGCGTGAATGTTGATGATTACGATCGCGAGTAATGTATGTATCGTAGTTGGTGTCTATTCCGCGTGTTCTCGTAATAGGCGAAGGAAGGCTGAGTGAGGAGGCTACGTACAACAATACCGACCCGGTGTGGTGTGTGTCCGGAAAGCGGTGCCGTAGCCAGCGCGAGGAGACTGCGTGCGGTCGACGGTGACCGCCTCCCGTCTACCCCCACCGTGATGCACCGTTCCAACCCCACGACAATATTATAATTAGCTGCACCGTGCTTTCGAACTTTGGATTGTCCGCTATGGATAACGCCGACACTGCGGCGGAGGAGGCGACGAGAAAGCAGCGACGAGGATTGTGGCCCCTGTGGGAAAATTTTATAAAGGACGACCAGGATACCGAAACAATACTCTTGCTTGGTGTTTGCGAATGTAGAAACTAAACCGAAAGCTTTCAAACGGAAAATATCTAGGTACTTACTGCTCCATCAGAACTTTAGTTGTTGTTCCCGATTCGGTGTATTTCTGATACTTCCCTTTAAATACAACATGTACCTATATAATTTAAGTTTGATAGAAAAATCCTTTTGGGAGCAGAGATGCGTTTTACTATCAGTAGTTTAGTTAATGAAAAGAACAAGAAAAAAGACTTACACAACGGGTATAATGTTCTGGGATAAATGAAAGCCAAAAATGAAATTTATATAAGTAACAACAGATTTTGGCAGCAAGCACCTAGGTACATATATCAAAATTTGGAATACTACAGTGAGCAGAATGTGGATTTTTCCAGCCACGATGAAACAACATGTGCAATTTTCCTTCCATCAACACTCCTTCTGCCGGCCCTGGCCTATATACTGACCAGAATTTCGTATCATATATATTTCCTATACCTATAATACAACTTCAGTTTCGTCAGTGACCAGTTTATATCGTAAACTGCCTTTGGCGTGCTGATGTGAACTAAACAGTTCGAAATCGCGATGATAGTTTTTATAAATTATCAATCAAAATTGCTACAACTGGTTCAATAACATTTCGACTTTGGATATCTGGACTTTACACATAGTTTAATCTTCAATCTAATTAGAAAACCGTTTTAGTGAATATCGTTCATTACGGAACGCTTATGCGGATTTTGTTTGTCAACCTAAGACTACTCTCTAACATTTTTCAATAATCAAGATAATGAAAAGACTTAGGCTTTCACGGCCGGCGTTATTAGAAGAAATTGTGAAATCCGGGTTTGATGGCCGTGGCCTGGAATTGTTTCTCCTCGGTGAGAGCACCAAAGCAGTTTCTTATCCGACGTTTCGCCAACAACTGTGGTTGGCATCATCAGGGAACGTAGCGCGGGCGTAATGTCCATCGTTGTTGACGAAACGTCGGATAGGAAACTCCTTCGGTGTTCTCACCGAAGGAGAAACAATCGTAGACCACGGCCATCAAGCCCGAATTTCACAATTTCTTCTAATCAAGATAATGTTGAAAAACGTTGCTTACTAATTGATTGAAAAATCACTTGGACGTTAATGAGAAACGTCGTATCAGTATGATTATTTGAGTATGTATGGGAAGCTTTTACCACTTATACAGGGTTTTTCAAGTTGATGGGCTATTAGAAGTATATGAATTAGTAGAAGGAATTCAATTCTGAAACTTGGGCTCATTTGGTTATTGTTTATGCTGCTTCTTTTAAAAATATTTTCAAGTTCGATTTACATCCGGTTATACCGGAAGTCGATACCAACTTTGTTATTTTAAATGGAATGGTATATTTTTTACGCTGAATTCGAATAAAACGTGTAATTCTAAGGTAAGTTTGATAACCAACTTGTACACCTATGACGATCGGTTTCTGAGTTAATTTAATTTATAGAAAAAAAATCGCTACCGCAACCCAAATTATAAAACATCATAACTTCCACAAAATACGACTTAGAGTGTTGAAATTTTTACTAGTAATAGCTTAATATTAGTGCTAACGCCTTGACAAAATTGAATTAAATAATTTATACAGGGCGTTCAAAATAAAATTCTAAAATTGAAAAACTTCAAACACGAATTACCTCGTTTTTTCAAATGGCACCTACTATTTTTTATTTTTTCAATCGATTCCTTTTTATATGGATACTTCCTATTTTATTTGAAAATTTTGGAATAATTTTGAATTATTACATAAAATAGGAAGTATCCATATAGATCGAAAGAGGATAAAAAAAGGAATCGATTGAAAAAATAAAAAATAGTAGGTGCCATTTGAATAAACGAGGTAATTCGTGTTTGAAGTTTTTCAATTTTAGAATTTTATTTTGAACGCCCTGTATAAATTATTTAATTCAATTTTGTCAAGGCGTTAGCACTAATATTCAGCTATTACTAGTAAAAATTTCAACACTCTAAGTCGTATTTTGTGGAAGTTATGATGTTTTATAATTTGGGTTGCGGTAGCGATTTTTTTTCTATAAATTAAATTAACTCAGAAACCGATCGTCATAGGTGTACAGGTTGGTTATCAAACTTACCTTAGAATTACACGTTTTATTCGAATTCAGCATAAAAAATATACCATTCCATTTAAAATAACAAAGTTGGTATCGACTTCCGGTATAACCGGATGTAAATCGAACTTGAAAATATTTTTAAAGGAAGCGGCATAAACAATAACCAAATGAGCCCGAGTTTCAGAATTTAATTCCTTCTACTAATTCATATACTTCTAATAGCCCATCAACTTTAAAAACCCTGTATATGCTTTTAAATTTAGAAAAAAAAAATTATAAGGTACTTACATAATTACTTATATAACTAACCCGGTACGTTTGTCAATGTAACATGAGTCTGAAAAGAAGTAATACCTAGAATGACCATTTTTATGTTCCTCAAATGGTTTATATCTTAAAATATCTTTTTTTTCCACCAAGAACTTTGAATGTTGAATAAACTGATTGAGTGCAATAAGCATCAGTTTTCATTAAATGTACATGTTCTCTTTTTTGCAATTATTCACTTATTTATTATAGTAAGTATCTACATGATAATGATGGATTATCTAATTCGGGACATGCATTAATATAGGACATGGTGCTTTAATTCTAGACTCTCCAGAAAATCGAAATTAGATCGTAGTGTTTTTTTATAATAATTTGTTTTTTTTGTCCCTGCAATTTTACTTTTAGTAATATGTATCTATTAGTTATTAAAGCTGTTAGATCAACTATTCTCAGTTAACAAAAAAATTTCATTAAAAAATATGCAATTAAGTTTTCTCAGTGCACCCTTCTAATATACAATAATAAAAAGTTCCAGAAAATGTATTTTAACAGTTTATATAATTCTTATTAAAACAACGGTAGATATAAACAAAAAATATAGTTCACATTCTCTGTTGCAAAGAATAATTAGAGTGATATTCCTTCTTCGGTATTTTTGATGTTAATGGTATTGCTTCTTTTTCGTCAAGACGGCCTCCAAGAATTTCTTCTTGTGATAAAAATATTTCTTCATCATCGCTCTCGAGAATAGTATCATTCCCAGATTTATTATATTTCTTGAATTTTTCTTCAGCCCATTCAACCAATAGAAAATAAACATACGATATTCCCTTCATGACGTTTTCGTCTGCCCTGAATGAATTTTTTCTATAAAATTTATTGTACACTGCCATTTTATAATTTGAAGGAACGGTGTCCCTTAAAATAAGCCAATAACCAGTTACATAACGCAGGGATACGTAAATTATAGTTCGACGATTCGCATATTTGACAACTTTGTGTGGTTCAAAACTGAATTTAATTTTTTTGTGATTAAACCTTATAAAAGTGATTCCAGGTTGATTAAAAATCGAATTTGGTTTGTTCAATTCTTTGTCATGGTATGTTTGAAACAAAGATCTTCTTTTCTCTTCAACTTCGTTTCGTTCTCTTTTTCTATATTCTTTACGTTTCTTAAAGGGCTTTTGTATTTGTTCATCTTCGCTATAAGTCGTTTCGTAGGATGAAGAGTCACTCATTTCGGAATCTCAAATATTCATAAATAAAATAACATTTAAATCTTTAAGTCTAAAAAAAAACGTCACTTTCAGTATTAAAAGGCAACGCTTACTAAAAAATAGTAAAAATAAAGCTTAAACTCCAACGCCAATAAGTCGCGTTGCCAAAATTTCCAAGCTTCTGGACTTTCTCAATGCCAAAATATTTAATTTGAACTATGAGTCTTTTAGGTAAATCAGTGTATAAATATGCATATTTATAAAGAACTAACCACCACTGCTCTTCACTCGCAAAGGTGGTCCCATTGATAATAAAAAAAGAACTGTGTATATGGAATATGTTAATCGATGACAGTGGGTAGTAAAAATCTCTTGTTAATGCAGTGGATTTCATTTATTTGACCTTTAGGTTATAACGACATAACACATGAGTCCCTTGAATTTAAGGAGTAGGTACCTAATTTAAGAAGAAAAGTTAGCTGTAACGACTTCGAATGTAACGTCGATTTCGGTTTTAGCGACTAATTTTAATGAACTATTAATTTCAAGATGCTAGAAATCTCATACTGATATTGCGACCGAGTCTAAACACAAAACTTTTTTATCTTTCGTTTACATTCGCAGATAGTCCGCAGTTGTGCTTAGTAATAGTTTATAAATGTGAAGGTTGATAAAGTTAAATCTAAGAATCAGTTACTGGGTACTTTTCTTACCTGATTTCTTTCTTTCATTCTTTCTCTCTTACTTTTTATATAGCGACTTCCGGATATAGCGAGCACTTTGGTTTCTCTTGAGAAGCCCGAAATTCCCAAAAGACTAAGAGGTTTTAAAATCATATACATATAACGATGAGGAGTGAAAATAAAAAACTGTAGAATTTTTGAGAAATTATTGTATTATATATTTTTTTTCCTCGGATTTTTAGAATTTTTAAATGAATCCATATGCGTTAAAATTTTGTAATTTATATAAATGCTGCCGATATACATAATATAAACCTAGTTAATTATCTATCTGATGTAAAAGGTGTCTTGCCAGATGGACGTCATACTTGCGTACAAACAATTAAACACGCTATTTGCGGACCTCTTATCTATTACTTTCTATATAAAGCAAAATTAACTACAGTAGATAAGACCCCACTTAACGCAACAATTCTAGTTCTTTCTATACTTAAAAATTATCCCTACTACGTATAGTTTAAGTTAACAAGTTCAGTGCAACACCAATTTGACTTTTTATCGTGTTTTTTATTGTCCCCAATTTTAAAAGTCAAAATTTACAATATTGATCACCATATTTGTACATAACATAACGGCAACAAATTTTTGAGATAATAAAAATACGTTTACACAATTAGTCCGGTCAAATTAGACCAAAAAATAAGTGTAAAGCTACATAAATTCCCACCAAGCTGAAAATCAGTGAGATTGTTAAAAATATGATTAAAAATGAAATTTGAAAGTTCCCCATCTTTCCCCAGTATGGAAAAAATTTTATTCAACGTTGAAGGTCACAAAAATGAGTTTTTCCCGATTTTCAGCAAAACGGTAAGTTTTATCATAAAATTACCCCAGACAAAAATTGTAGATCAGAAAATTATCTATAAAATATGTATCTCTAAAATACCCCAAAATAAGCTATGTGACAAATAAATCCCCAAGAACTAGAAAATATTTAGTGCAAATAGAAAAAAGATTGTAGAGGAAAATTTTTCCCCAGAAGAATTCCCCTGAAAAATATATCCCCAAAAAATACCCCAAAGGAAAAACAATCCCCTATTTTTTGGGGAAAATCCCCCAATCTGGCAACCCTGAGACTAAAAGTATTTCATTTATTGGGCACACTGACATAAAGCAGGTATAAAGCCCTAGCCACGCATACAATTGAACAGGAGACAGATGTCGAGGTTACACTGGTGTATAAAATAAGGGACTGGGTTTCATTTAACCTGATATCTCAGAAGCGGTGGCTCTTAGGAAAAAATATTCATACATATTTTATAGATAATTGTATGATCTACAATTTTTGTCTGAAGTATTTTTATGATAAAACTTACCGTTTTGCTGAAAATAGCGAAAAACTCATTTTTTTGACCTTTGACCTTGAATAAAAAGTTTTCCATACCGGTGAAGTATGGGGAACTTTCAAATTTTATTTTTAATCATATTTTAAACAATCTTACTGATTTTCAGCTTGATGGGAATTTATGTAGCTTCGAATGTCTAAATTGGCCGGACTAAATAGCAATGCAGGTAAATTACTTTACATTTCGGAGAAATCCATTATTTAAATAAGCCGGAAACGGAGCAGCGGTAACTGGGATCTTATTGTTAGTGTAGGTATTCCGAAATAAATAGATAAGAGTTTTTGAGCATACACAATTAATACACGTAATTATTATTAGTAAGGCAATGATTCTACTATTATAGAGTGCAGCGTTTTCGTAATAGAAGCACCTCTAGTCCTAAGACTGGAAAAAGTGTGAAGAGAAGCATTTGTGGACTACATAGTAGTATAGCTTATGTAAATTAAATATTTTATGTAGATACTCAAGCTTAATAGTTTGTACGCAAATGGGACGTCTGCATCTGAGAGTAATTCATGTAGTCATTTTTCCCTCATTTTTCAAGGCAAACGTTCCTGTAAACCTATTAACCATTTGGTTAAGGGAATATTTTATGATTTACCTAATACTGTCGATAGAAGTAATTTGAAATCCATAAATTCCTAAGTTTAGATATAACAAAGGATCGATGTCCACAGACAGGTTCTCTTTTATATGGTGTATTTATAAGCCCTAATAAATAAAATCAGACAAGTTAGAGTTTGCCCAAATATTTAATGAAAAGTACCTATTTTCAATTATTACATTTGAATCTTTACCTATTTATTACAAAATATAAAAACGTTCAGTGCAGACTCTCACAGTCATTGTTTACTGTAAAGGCTCCCTCGGGGACACCCATTAATTATGTGAAATCACAATAAGGGGAGGGGTCCAGAAAAATTTAATCTAAAGGAAAAAAGATCATCAAAAATCTCAAGTCTACTTTCTATTTCGTAGAATATTTATGTTGTTACATAGTTATAACTTCCTTTCGTTTTTTGATTAAAACTTCATTATAGGATAAATCTCACCATATGATAAAGGAATAGAGAGATTTTCAAATTACATTAAAAGCCGCTCATACAATTAATTGATGTACCCTTCCGGATATTCTGCCGTGATCGGTTAATTTATGTGAACACTCTGGTTTCTGGTGGTCATGCTGACAACCGACCACGACAGACACAAAAGACGTTTATGTTATAACTTATACAAACGTTCCTGGAAAGTTTAGTTGATATTAATTAATATAGCAATAGAACAGAAGAAGATAGAAGCTACGATTTTGAGCTTTTACCAATAATGGAAATAATTCTTCAAAATTAAAATCGATAATAACCTATAATTTTTAGGGTTTTTTGTAACGGCACCTTTTTGTTTATAATCTCATTTTTTAGTAGTTTTATTCCCACTACACATTATCTTGTAAACATAAATCAGATCGCAGTAAATGTCAAAATTGGATGCAATTTTCTTTTAATAAATAATTTATAGATATAAATAGGATGTTATTGCAATTGAAAATGGTACAAAATTTATTTATAGTGCTTTAGACTCATTGTGTTGTTGGTTGAATTGAAATTCATACACAAATCGTTTTCATTCCTGTTTTCAGATTGTACACCTTTTATTCCTAATTAATTGTGACTTGATTCCGTACCATTTTAACCGAAAATAACCCATTGTCCCTGAGTGCTTAAAATACTATATTTTCGGCTATTATTGTTGAAGCATTAATGTCCCCTTTCCTTGTTTACCCGTCAAAAATGCTTTGAATAAGAATAGTTTAGGCCGGCGAAATCTTGGATTAGTATCAAAATAAAACATAAATAAACCGACAGAACAGAAATTACCTATTACATATTTCACAAAGGGCAACCTTCATACACACGGAAGTGAAGTCATATTTTACTGGTACAATAACAGTGTTGTATTTGATGACAAGAGAAGGTTAATTTGACGTGTAACAATTTGCTGGTTAAATAATTATGTTGTGGCTTTGTTCGTGCACGAAAAGTGCATTTAAAATTATAAATTCTCGTGGTAAATAAAATTGTTAGATTGTATTATTGGTCTCAGTTCAACATCACAAAAAAAAAACAAAAGTAGCAAGAGCAAGCGAGCAATTGCATCCCCTTGAATTTTTAAATAAAGCAAATTAAGCAATGGCTGAGTGTGAGCATTATTACCTCCTTAGTAAACTACTTTGAACCTCCACTGATAAAAATTAAGGCTAACGATAAAAGCAAGATCATAAATATATTTTTACTTAGGTAGATACGTTTGCAACAAGAACTTTAAAATCAAAATTAAATCCGATCATCAAGTTACATGTTAAATCTTAGCTTTTATGTTATTTTATTGAAAATATTATGTTTTGCACCCATAAAGGCACTAGTTCGTACTTAAACAAGAATACTCTTTCATATTAGCTAATACCTAACCATATATTTGGTTGGTATTTATTTTGCACTCCAATCATATTTTAACCTTCTTTACCTCATTAATGTAGAAATTGTTGGTTTGATATTTGTTTCATAAAATGTGCACGATTGCAACCTATACTACTTCATTTTTTTTTATTATGATCGTGACAAAGGTAATTTTTGACCTTCCTTCTTCTTGAAACAGGTTTGGGGTTGGTCCCTTAAAAAACCCCAGGGTAATTATCAAAACTGATGCCAATTTTTCTTATCACTACCGCCTTTTAACTGTATTTCAATGTATTTACAAGGTTCTAAGAAAGACTGTCATCATTTTGAAAGAGCCAGTGAGATTATGAGTAATGTTTTATTAATTTATGTAGGTACAAATAAAAATGGTAAAAGTTTTTGTATCTTTAGACAAGGTGAAACGAAGTTTGGTAACTAATCAATATCTATGTACAATAGTAAATGTCCATGTGATTACGTGAAAAAATTACCAGAAGTTGTTAACTTATCAAATGACAACTTTAACATTGTCCTTTTATGTTGAAAATAACATATTTCTAAGTTAAAATTAGGATATTATCTTTTTTTTAATAAATATTTACCTTACTTTGTTTACGTCATATTTTTGTAAACCGATACAGTAATTGTTTTGAAAACAGATATTCGCTTTGAAACAGATAGTCCAATCGCCATTGAATAACGATAGTTACCTTACGTTGTATATTTTAGCTCCCTATAAATTGAGTTGTTTTAAGTTGGACTTAAAGGCAGAGGCAACTTTAGGGGATGGCAAGCTGAAGAATCATCTAGGGTTTCGTCTTTGAATAAGTGAAAATTTTTGTATTTTGCTCTTAACTACATACAAGTTAGATAAAGTCTTGCATACATCTGATGCCCTTAACCTTGCAAGAGTTAAGACTGCCCCTTCCTAAAGGACTAATAAAGATACCCATTCTGTTACAATAGAAAGAAACATCGGATTATATTTCAAAAAGATATCAACACCAATCAGTGGCGTACTTAAATTATTATAAAAGTTGCTACGACACCCTTTCTGAAGATGGCTCCGCAATGTATGAAACATTCACAATACGACCAACATTATTTCTGAAACCATAAATTATATAGACAGTTTAGATCGCATTGATTTCATACCTAATCTCCTCGTCTCCACATTTATCAATTAATATGTTTGCTTATATGTATACTGAAATTAAGGGCGGGGGTTGGTCTATTGCGTTTATATATATACAAGAGTGGTTTATTTACATACTAGCCGACTGGTTCTATTAGGTTATACACTTAAATATTTAATATTCATGTATGGTTTTCATTGAATTCAATAATAGAAAACTAAATTGCGAAAATTATCACCAAGAAAATATTATTTCCATAAAAGTGATTTTTTCTGTCAGTGTGGTAGATTATAGATAAATATTACATTACCTATGTTCAATAACTTTATGAAATTTTCTATATATATTTTTGATTCTAGAACCTTCTATGTGATTCTAAATATTTTGGTATTTTTTAGAAAATTCTAGAACATTCTTGAACCTTCTAGAATATTCTAGAACAGTATGGAAAATTCGAGAATAATCTGTAAAATTTAATATAATTTTCTCATATAAAGTCCTCTTGGTTTTTAAAATTAGTTCTAAAATTCTGGTCAACTTGCCCGACAACAATTATGCAGCGTATGAGATGTCCGCCACCCCCAAAATGTCGATATGACGTCATTCGAAAACGCAGAAGCGCAGAAAATTTTCGCATTGGAAAAGTTTGTCGAACTCGTCACAAAGAAGGCGCTTACAAAGTTTGACATTTGTATGTGTCAAAAAAATTAAAGGTCCATGTACTGGGGACTAATAGGACTGTGGGTTTTTTTTACTTTAATAATATCAATCTAAACGTTAATGAAATTAAATTTAAAATTTTCTTCTTAGTCATCTAATATGTATTTGAAAGTGATTATTAAAACAACGTAATTTTTGTAACAAATATTCTCTATATCCAACGTTTTCATGCTCTTTAATCATATCATCACAATAGCTACTCTTTTGGCGTACATATGTCTAGGATTTTTTTACTACTATTTGCGAACGGTAGGTAATCCTATCTATATCTTCTTCTGACTCCCTTAACACTTGCTTCTACTTCTAATGTCTCTGTAACTAGTCCTTTGGGTCTTAGAAGATGTCCTGCCAGCCTATTTGGTTTTTCTTATTGCTTTCTAAACCTCTTCTGTGGTCTCATTTGTTTCTCGGTTTCAGGTAGTAATAATAATTGATTGATCATCAATTGTTACTCACTTTTTCGTTATTAGTCATATGTACGATAATACGTAGGTATGTAGGAATGTAGGTGTAGTAAAATCAGAAATGTCCATTTAATTGAGTTCACCGCCTACGCATAGTAAAAGGACACTTGCATAAAAACGTTGTGTGTGTTGTAATTGCATTGTCGTGTTACTTTAAATATTCACCTCCCCATTTGGTTTCGAGCGCGGGGTGAAAAACTAAGACGTTTCACTAAACACAGGATGTAAGCAAAAAGAATGGTGACCACTAATTTTTAACGGACGTGTTGCACTTACGCGCAAACATAACAGTTACATTAAAGAACAAGTACGTTTTCTAGTTTTTCTTGAGCTTTTAAACAGTCTACGACGTTTTACTTAAGTACTTGATACTAATTAGCATGTTCGGTAACACGTTTTATTGCCCTAATTATTCTCCGTCTATCTTAATTACATTGGAAAAGCCTAACGACATTTTCTAGTTTACTTTTACAACTTGTCTACAAATGGATCTTAAAATAGCACTCACTGGCATAGTGATAATTGAAATAATAGAACGGATGAAATTCAAACAAAGAATTTAATAATCTAAAATTAACGTTCGCATTTATTTAGCAAAAAAACATGTTTTATTTAACATTAATTAACATTTTAGACGTAGTAGTAATAAAATGCATGATCTCCCAGCAATGTCTTATTAGGGGAAGGTCACCAGCTCGCCAGTCCTTCGGATTTACCCAGACGTGTGTACATTTTTGTTATTACGTCCGAGTGGATTTGGCTTTTGGGTTAAAAAAAAAAATGAGAAGCCATTTTATAATGTTTCAGAAATGTTTTAATAACGTAATTAAATCTACAGTTGGTCCGACTAATTAAGTCTTTGCCAAGAATTTCATAGAAATAAAACTTACTTTAAGAGGTCAAATTGAAATTTATCTGTAAGTGTATTGCATTAATGTTTTTAGAGTTGCGATTGGCAACAAAATACCTACATAAGCTTAAAAATGCCTTACAATTTTTCAGTTTGATTTTTTTTTGATTTTGTATTCCTCAGAAGGAAATGAATATTGGTTTTAAGATTTTTAATTGGATAAATAGTCACTAACAATTATAAAATCACGGGGTGTTATTAAACTAAAGGGTGCAATTTTGTTAATGAGGTAACAATTAATTTTTTTTTATGTGTAACCCAAAAGAGCAGCAACATGTAGGAAAAGTTCGTCAGAACATTTTTGTAAAGAATAAAATTTCCCACCTGAATGTATAAAAAAGTAAAAATTTATTTGTACAAGAAATTTGCAAAAAATAAATATAAAAGGAGTAAACTTTTCATTTGCAAAAAACATTATTTTTGGCAGAAATTGATTTGAGTATTGCTTTATATACAAAAAAAAAAAATATTTAATTGCCTTCAAAGTGTCATTTGAAAAATTCTTTTTGGATAAAATTTGACTGAGATTAAGTTAAATTTTGATTTTAACCGTGTTTACATTCATTATTTCCTAAAAACTCTTTCAAATGATTCGAAGATTTCTTTCCTGTTTTTTAAGAACAGAATCGGTAAAAAGCAAATTGTCCGCACTGGCTGGTAAAATTATGGGTGTTACATTTTTGTGTAATTATTTCCATCCGGTATCATGAAACTAATATTGGAAGTGTCGAGGTAGGTACTTACTTACGTTAAAGTTTATTTTATTAAAGGATCATTTTAGATCCAATAAATCCTATGAAACACCCTGTGCTAAAGAATAAGGTAAAAATATAAACGAGTAAAAAAGAATTGCGCTAATTTTAATTAATCTTAACTACGTAAACATTATTTACAGAGATAAAGGGAGTAATGTCGCCTGAATAAACAGTTTAAAATATTATGCAAGATTGCAATTAATAAAGTCCAAAATGACTCGGCTTTAATTTATGAATTTAATAATAAATGTGCAGAAGCAGTCTTGCATAAATTAGTGCAAGACACAATAGTGCAATCTGATATTCGCGAAACAATTGAAAATTGCATGTCATATATCATTTTTATATATAACAACAGGATGCATAAAACATTTATACAGTTTTAGCTGCGAGCCGTCAGGTGCGAACCCCTATCGGAGATAAACAGTTCTTTGTTTGCCGTTTCCTCTGCTGCTTTTTTCCATTCGATCCTTCCTCTTATTTATTTAAAAATGTAATTATAAACAGCGTTTTTTATAAGGTATAGTTTAGCTAGATTGATAATAAATAATTGTAGTAGGTAATGCGAAGGCAAACCACGGATTGAAGTTTATAATCGGCAAGTCATAGTAGAGACACTCGGTAGTGTATTTATTGCAGTTTATTCAGAGTAAATACATATATGTATAATTACCATTAAAGGCCTTGAAAGTCAGTCAAACTAACGACACGGGTTATTTATTTTTTACGTGTTAAACATAAAGGAAATGTAATATAATTAGTGATACATATGGCGACAAAGCTTTTTAAAGCACCCATCAAAAAATCTCTAAAAGTCCTAAGTCTAAAGCTTTATGCGGTAATAAGGTGCTTTTACCCTTGAAGTCTCAATTACATTCTTAAAATCTAACCACCACCAAAGGCCGGTTAAGAATGCATTTTGAAAAAAAATGTGACATAGGCGTAACTGCCATCTAATTTTTGATAGTGCTTGGACATTTTGTGAATAACATGATTGAAGTCATAGAATAAATTACATTAAAGCACTGCAAAAACGTTTGGCGGATGCTAACTTTACTTTTGAAAGTGCTTAGCATCCCCTAGTGACCCCCCTAGTTGTCTATTTGCTTCTATAAATGCGAGTGCTTGAAGCACTTTGAAAGAGCTTGAGGTCCTTTTATGAAGTAGAAATTATGAAGTAAGTAACTTTTTTGCCAAATTTCTATTCCTTGTTCACGAATGGCTTTATTACATTTCTTACAAATCCTAAAATGCCTGAAAGCACGTTTTTGAGGTCAAGGCCTTAGAATGGGTCTTCGGGAATAGCGATATACCTACTTGGAAAATATTGCTTTCTTTTATTGTACAGCAATATAATGTCGCTCTGGAACTTAATCGTAAGCGACGATATGTTTCGGATTATTAAACGAACTAATCAAAAATAATACTTTAATCGAGAAAACTAATTACTAATACAATATTTTATACAAAAGGTGTGTGTTCAATACTGCTGTTTAGACAAGACTGCTGTTTAAAACATGACATTATAAGTGCTAAAAGTGTTCAAAGATCCTTTTTCAGGTAGTATCGTACATCGCCAGAGACCGGAAAGTCCAGGCCATTAACTATTATTGGTACCACGAAGGGTGAAATGGTCACAATATGTTTTTATTACTGCGCCTACAACACGTACTTCTCATTGAGAACAGATTACTTGATAATTTAACGAAATGTACCCTTGAAGGATCTTAAACAAGTTGTAATAAATTTTAATGTGAATTTGATCCTGAATAAAAATAAAATATTCAATAAACAACATAAATGAATTCCAAAATATTAGATAAATATTTGTTCGACAGAACATTCTCCCCCCCGTTGAGGGTTTCACTCAACCAATTAAGAACATAACTATATTACGGTTCATTAGTTTTAGGATAATTGTCTGAAATTGGTAGTAACGCTAGATTTTTTACACTTCTTTTTAACTCACTATTCGTAGTTTTCACACTCACTGTTCGGATGATTCCATCCGCACCTGGATATGTTTTGACGACCTTTCCCATTACCCATTGCATTGGAGGAACATTTTCCTCTTTTAATAAAACAATAGCGTTTTCCCTGATGGTATGTTTTCCGGTAGTCCATTTATGGCGAATGTTGAGCTCATTCAGGTACTCCTTGTACCAGCGATTCCAAAAATGTTGTCGGACCTTTTGAATGTGTTGCCAGTGAGATAATCTGTTTGAAGGGATGGTGGTGAGATCCGCTTCGGGTAGGCTTGTCAATGAATCACCTATCAAAAAATGGCCGGGAGTCAAAGGAATGGGATCGTTTGGATCGGTTGAAATAGGAGTAATGGGGCGAGAGTTAATAATGGCTTCGACCTCTATGACAAATGTATTTAACTCTTCAAAAGTAAATAGCAAATCAGAAACAACTCGGACCATGTGGTGTTTAAATAATTTTACGGTCGCCTCCCATAAGCCCCCAAAATGAGGTGACAATGGTGGAGTAAAATGCCAATTAATTTGTGACTCCGTTAAGAAATTATAAACTTTTTCTTTATGAAAAGTTGATTGGAAAAGAGCGTTAATTTGATCTAATTTGTTCTTTGCTCCCTGAAAATTAGTTCCATTATCAGAATGTATATTTTGAGGTCTTCCGCGTCTAGCTATGAACCTTTTTAATGCCGCGAGAAAACCTTCAGTCGACAGGTCGCTAACTAGTTCGAGATGTACCGCCTTAACTACTAAACAGACGAATACAGCAACGTACACCTTAATTTTTTTTGTATTTCTGTGCTTTTTTTCTTTAATATAAAAAGGACCACAATAGTCTATTCCAACATTACTGAAAACTCGAGCTTGAGTAATGCGCACACTAGGTAAATCGCCCATAAGATATTCGATTGTTGGAGGATTAGCACGAAAACAGCGAATGCAATTTCTTACAACTTTTCTTACTTGATTTCGACCGTCAAGCAACCAAAATTTTTGTCTTAGAAAGCACAGTGTCGATTGAATTCCTGCGTGATAATGTACTTCATGATAATGTCTAATTATTAACTGAGTAACATGGGTTGATTGTGGGATTAGCATTGGATGTTGTTGTGCAAATGTTAATTTTGAATTTTTTAAGCGGCCTCCCACTCTCAAAATACCGTTACCATCTAAAAAGGGATTTAAGGAAAGTAACCTGCTGGTCTTATTTATTTCGCGTATATTTACGAGGTTGTGTAATTCCTTAGCAAAGTAAACGGATTGAAGATGCTTTACAATTGTTTTTTCAGCTTCTATTAGATCACTATTTTGTAACGAGCCTGAGTAAATTTTTCCGCGCTTTAAATAAGATGCAATAGCTACAAATTTTTTAAGCCTTAAGTAAGAAGAGAATCTGGAGAATATTTCAAAATGTGGATGACAATTTTCGTTATTTTTTCTTGATACTTCAACCGGCTTACTATAATTGCATTTTTCCGTTTTTTTGGTTAAAAGACATGCTTCTCTTTTAACTTCAGGCAGTTCACTAGACAACCCTGGTAAACTTGACTGGGGCCAAGTTGACTCCGCTTTGTTTAACCAGGCTGGACCATGTGCCCAAATAGTGTTATTTAAAAATTGCGCCGGGAGCTGGCCACGTGATAACGCATCCGCAGGATTATCTTGTGAGCGTACGTGTTTCCACTGACTTGCCGATGTGTAAGTCGTAATTTCGGATACACGATTAGCCACAAAAGTTTTTAAAATATGAGGAGGCGTATTTATCCAGTGCAAAGTTATTGACGAGTCTGACCAAAAAATTATTTTGTTAAATGATAACTTTATTGTATTAATGATTTGTTTAAATAATTTGGAAAGTAATAACGCTGCACTCAATTCAAGTCGTGGCGTACTAATTGTTTTTACCGGTGCGACGCGAGATTTAGCGCAAAGTAAATGAGAATAAATGTTGCCATCTTTATCGACAGATCTGAGATAAAGACAAGCACCGTACCCTTGTGCGCTTGCGTCGCAAAAACCATGAAGTTGAATAGAGTCATTTTTTGAACTTACAGTTTTTCTTTCAAATGAAATATTATTTATCAAAGGTAATTGCTGATAGAATTCACTCCATAGGGAATATAAGCTACTTGTTAGGGACTCGTCCCAATTAAGTTTTTCTTTCCATATTTTCTGCATAATTATTTTTGCATATAAAATAATTGGGCCAAGTAAACCTAACGGATCAAAGATTTTGGCAATTTCGGAAAGAACGGCACGCTTGGACTTTGCACATTTAATGTTTGAAAAATTAACTTTATACATAATTGTATCATTTTTTGCATCCCACGAAATACCGAGAGTTTTTAAATTTTGATCTGAATTAAATTGCAAATTCGTATCAATTTGATCTTCATTTAACCCGTCTAAAATATGTAAGTTATTGGATGCCCATTGACGAAGATTGAACCCCCCAAGATTTAATAGAGAAGTAATCTGGTTTCGAATTTCGCGGGCATTTTTCAATGTTTCAGTACCAGTAAGCATATTATCAACATATAAATCCTCGGTAAGAATTTTTGCTGCAAGTGGATACTTTTCGCCTTCTTCTTCGGCTAGCCTTTTTAGACAGCGAATAGCAAGGAAGGGAGCGGGGCCTAGTCCAAACGTGACAGTATTTAACTTAAAAGTTTTTAATTCATCACCTTCTTTCCACAATATTGCTTGATATTTTCTATCGTCTTCTCGTATTAATATTTGCCGGTACATTTTTTCAATATCAGCACTTATAATGTACTTGGGTATGCGAAAACGAATTAACAGTAAGAACATATCATCTTGGATCGTCGGTCCTGTCATAAGAATATCATTTAATGAAATTCCACTGTCTGTTTTCGCCGAACCATCAAAAACAACCCGAAGTTTAGTGGTATTGCTGGTTTCCTTGAAAACAGCATGATGCGGTAAATAAAATTTTATATCAGAATGATCTTCGACTTCCGACATATGTCCAAGATGTTTATATTCATTAATTACTGCCGTGTATCTTATTTCGAATTCGCGATTTTTTCGAAATTTATTGTTTGGTCTTTTCGTGATGAGACCAATTTTAGTTGTTTGGGTTTTAGCCTTAATGACTTGGCTGCTAATTAAACACTAAATAAAACACTAGATAACAAACAGCAACAACAATATATTAACAACTTAACAATGAGACAACAAACGAGAATGAAAACAATGAAACGATGAAGTGCAATAGGATAAGGCTCGAAGGTAGCAAAGCTGGAGACGAACTGAAGAAGTTTTGATAAGAATGATTTAAGAAACTTATAAGGGAGGAGCTAATAGTTGATAGATGAAAGTAGGGTACCAATAGGGTGGTAACTGGGCTGGAAATTTTCAGAGATAAGAAATACTAAGAAATAGATTGTAGTACCAAACCACCGAAGAAACCCATCGTAAAATTGCAATTAAGAAGGAATGAAAAGTACAGACGTCATGCTGTTAGTATACGAAGAATGAACTGTTAGAGGGATTATAAGAAAGTACCGTAATAAAGTTATTTGAATAGATAGACCGGATACAATAGAAATATTTACAAAAGAAAGGAATGTTTATAGAGCATCTGCATTGTTATCAAGAAGAGAAATTTGAAGAATATTTACATAAATTGAACTGAACACAGAAATATAATACAAAAGAATTCATATTTAAAATATATATACAAAAAGCTACCCATAGAAATATACAATTATTGCTTTTGGTTGGAAGCTGAAGAATGTGGCGTTATCCGCCACAGTACCCCCCTTCCAGTGATGGAGTCACGATAACCCAACTTGCAACCGATCCGGAAAGCGGACGCGTCGTCCTGATCGCGTTATTCGTGGTGGCGGTGAGGGAGCTTGCGGCTGCGGAATCGGTAGTTCCGGAACGAGTGGTACTTCCGGTATAGTTGGGGCATCTGGAATGGCTGGAGTTTGCTGGACAAAGACAGTTGTTTCGTTGTTGGCGCCGTCTAGGTCGGCGACGACGTATGCAGGCTTCAAACGGTTTATAGAAACCTTGACGTCTTGTCCGCGAACATTTATCACGAAGGTCTTCTCCGCTCGTGAGACCACTCTAAATGGACCATCGTACGGCTGTTGCAGCGGTCCTTTTGGCCCATCGTGGCGGACAAACACCTGCGCTGCAGTTGCGAGGTCCTTGAATACGAACGGTGTCTTCTCACCATGCCTCGTTCCATGCACGGGACGCAGCTGCTGTACATGACCTCGCAGTTTTTGGACGAACTCAGCCGTTGTGGTAGGTTCTGGAGTCGCCTTTCCTAAGAACTCGCCCGGAAGTCGTATCGGTTCGCCATAGACCATCTCTGCTGCGGTGGACTGCAGATCGTCCTTCCAGGCCGAACGTATTCCTAGCAGTACCGTCGGGAGGGTTTCAATCCATCTTGTGGACTGGTGGCACTTGATTGCGGCCTTTAGCTGTCGATGGAGCCTTTCGACCATGCCGTTAGCTTCCGGGTGGTAGGCTGTTGTCCTTAAATGAATCGTACCTGTCAAAGCGTTTAATTCCCTGAACAGGTGCGACTCGAATTGCCTGCCTTGGTCCGTCGTAACGCGCAGCGGAGTCCCGAAGCGAGCTATCCAGTGGCGATAAAAAGTTCGGGCAACCGTGGCGGCTTCTTGGTCCTCCATTGGAATAGCCTCTGGCCAACGAGAAAATCGATCCACGCACGTCAACAAGTAGCGGTAGCCTTCGCAATAAGGCATTACTACTATGTCGACGTGGACGTGCTCGAAACGACTTGATGGTACCTGGAAGGTCCCTGGGGTTGTCGAAACGTGGCGCGTAACCTTGGACTTCTGGCATTCCAGGCAGTTCTTGGCCATTTCCCGACAGTCCTTCTTAATCGATGGCCAGACGTAGCGTGCGGTTACCAGTTTTACGGATGCTCTGGCACCTGGATGCGATAGACCATGGATCTTGTTGAACACCGCTCGGCGAAACTTGGACGGGATGAAGGGTCGCGCTGTGGAGGTCGAAACGTCGCAGACCAGTGAGATGTCCGTACCTGGCATTTTTATGAGTTTGAGTTGCAGGTTGGAGTTGTTGTTCCTCTCTAACGATGCTAACTCTTGGTCCATTCGTTGTGCCGCGGCTAATTCCTCCATGTCGATCGCGAGTGTGACCTCTTCAATCCGCGACAGGGCGTCTGCGACAACGTTGTCCTCTCCTGGGAGGTGGCGGATGTCTGTGGAAAACTGACCGATAAAGTCCAGGTACCGAAATTGGCGTGGGCTGCAGATACCATCCTTCTTCTCGAACGCGTATGTGATAGGCTTGTGGTCGGTGTATATTGAAAACGTCCGGGCCTCGACCATATGACGAAATTGCTTGACCGCGTCGTAAATGGCGAGCAGTTCCCTGTCGTAGGCCGCGTATTTCCTTTCCGCTGATTTTAGCTTCCGGGAAAAGAAGGATAATGGCTGCCATGACCCATCGACGTACTGTTGTAATACCGCTCCAATTGCGGAATTTGACGCATCGCAAAATATCGCCAATGGTGCATCGGGTACTGGATGCGCGAGAAGTGTCGCGTTTGCTAATCCGTTCTTGGTCGCTTCGAACGCCGTGGTTGCTTCCGGTGTCCATGTCAGTGGTACCTTGCCTTTAACGTCGCCTTTGAGAAGTTCGTTGAGGGGCGCCTGGAAACTTGCAGCCTTCGGGATAAATCTCCTATAGAAATTAACCATCCCCAAGAACTGCCGAAGTTCTCTGACGGTAGTTGGCCGTGGAAGAGATGTAATGGCGTCGATTTTTTCTTGGAGTGGTGCTGTTCCTGTGCCGGTGACGAGGTATCCCAGGAATTTTACCTCGGATTGACCAAATTTGCATTTTGCCGGGTTGATGACGACGCCATAGTCCTGCAAACGGCGGAAAAGGGTTGTCAGATGGTCAATGTGCTCCTCCGGTGTTGTTGAGGCCACCAGTATGTCGTCGATATACGCGTAGCAGAAATCCAGCCCACGCAGTACTTCGTCGATGAAGCGCTGGAATGTCTGCGCTGCGTTTCGTAGACCGAACGACATAAAGGGGAACTCGAACAAACCAAAAGGCGTTGCTATCGCTGTTTTACAGATGTCCTCTGCGGCGACCGGGATCTGGTGGTAGGCTTTTACCAGATCAATGGTGGAAAATACTGTTTTTCCAGCCAGCGTTTGGGAGAAATCGTGAATATGCCGGACTGGATAACGATCTGGTACGGTGCGTGCATTGAGCCCTCTGTAGTCGCCGCATGGACGCCATTCGTCGCCTTCCTTAGGGACCATGTGTAGCGGTGACGACCAGCAGCTGTTCGATGGTCTGGCAGTCCCTAATTTCAGCATCGCGTCGAATTCCCTTTTCGCAGCTTGCAGGCGGTCTGGAGCCAATCTTCGGGGCTTGTGAGCGACAGGAGGTCCTGGTGTGGTCTGGATATGGTGTTGCGTTCGGTGTTTTACCGATGAGGTTCCGTCTGGGCGCACGATGTCGGGGAAGTTCGCGAGGAGGTCAAGATATGGCGATGTTCCGGTTATGATCTTGACCGTTGGTACATCACGGTCGGCAGGTTGGCCAGGTGCGGAGATCTTAGACGTGCCATCGACGAGTCTACCATTCCTCGCGTCCACTAATAGGTTGAAGTGTGCGAGGAAATCAATCCCGAGGATAGGCCTGCTAACGTCCGCGACTACGAACCTCCAGGTGAAGTCCCGTCTGAGTCCAAGGTTCAGCGTTCTAGTTATCGTGCCGTATGTCGCGATGGGAGTCCCGTTAGCCGCGGAAAGTTGATAGGTGCTCCTTTCTCGGGGCTGTTGACAGTAGGACAGTGGAAAAACGCATAAATCGGCGCCGGTGTCTACCAAAAAGAGGCTGTTGGTATTGCGGTCTCGAATCAGGATACGGCGGGAAGCTGTGGGCCTTGGGTCGTCTGCCGCCATCAACGACTGGCCCTGGAGTTTTCCGCACTCGCGAATTGACATGGCCGAGTGCACTTTTTAGCCTTTGGCCCAAATCGCTCGTGGTACCAACAGATACCGTCGCCTGCGTACCGTCCGCGAGAGTTCGACCGGCCGCGAGAATATGACCGTCCACGAGAATATGACCGTTCGCGTTCGCGCGCCCGTAGAGAGTTCGTTTGGAATTTGTTGGCTCGCACTTCCGAAAGTTCTGCGCGAAACTTTGCAACTTCTGTCTGGAGAGCGGAACTCATTTCCAAACGGATTTGGCGTAGTTGTTCTGCGAGCATTTCGGGTATACACGACGCACTTGTTGATGGTATTGTTGCGGTGATTACTGGCTTCCCTGTAGATAAATTCATAACCTTATCTGCTAGGTCGGCCAGATCCTCCAGAGAGCTGTTGTTTTGTGCTGCCAGGATGGGCTGGATACTGTTTGGCAGTCGGTTGAACCATATAGCTCGAATAATGCTGTCAGGAGCTGCTGAACCCGCCAGGCCTTTCAGGTGCCGCAAGAATTGCGACGGCTTCCGGTCACCCAACTCTTCGTTTTCCAGGAATCGCTTCGTCTTCTCTTCCTGGGAAGCGCTGAGTCTTTTTATCAACTCCGTTTTTAAGAGCTCATAAGAACCGTCAGTTGGCGCCGCTACTACTAAATCGCGCACTTCTGATGCCACTCGCGATTCGAGACATTGTGCTACTATCTCGAATTTTTTTACGTTCGAAGTAATTCCGGCACTTGCAAAACCTAACTCCACTTGTGAGAACCATAGTTCTGGGTCGGCATAATTGAAAGGTGGCAATGTAACACGAGTGTTCTTTGTACCCAGTAACGCTTCTAACGCACTTATCATACGGGCTTCGTCCGCGGTTGGATTAGCCATTTTTACCAAAACAACAAGAAAAAAAGTTTACCTGAACTGTTGCACTATAATCCTTGGTTTAACTTTTTCACTACAATGTTTGCGCGTATGTTCACGAGAGATCACGTCGGGGTCACCACTTTGGTCTTTTCGTGATGAGACCAATTTTAGTTGTTTGGGTTTTAGCCTTAATGACTTGGCTGCTAATTAAACACTAAATAAAACACTAGATAACAAACAGCAACAACAATATATTAACAACTTAACAATGAGACAACAAACGAGAATGAAAACAATGAAACGATGAAGTGCAATAGGATAAGGCTCGAAGGTAGCAAAGCTGGAGACGAACTGAAGAAGTTTTGATAAGAATGATTTAAGAAACTTATAAGGGAGGAGCTAATAGTTGATAGATGAACGTAGGGTACCAATAGGGTGGTAACTGGGCTGGAAATTTTCAGAGATAAGAAATACTAAGAAATAGATTGTAGTACCAAACCACCGAAGAAACCCATCGTAAAATTGCAATTAAGAAGGAATGAAAAGTACAGACGTCATGCTGTTAGTATACGAAGAATGAACTGTTAGAGGGATTATAAGAAAGTACCGTAATAAAGTTATTTGAATAGATAGACCGGATACAATAGAAATATTTACAAAAGAAAGGAATGTTTATAGAGCATCTGCATTGTTATCAAGAAGAGAAATTTGAAGAATATTTACATAAATTGAACTGAACACAGAAATATAATACAAAAGAATTCATATTTAAAATATATATACAAAAAGCTACCCATAGAAATATACAATTATTGCTTTTGGTTGGAAGCTGAAGAATGTGGCGTTATCCGCCACAATTGTGTAAAGAAGTTAAACGTTTATTTGCCTGAATTCGCGACTCACCTAGTAAATCTGGGTTACTTTTAAACGGAAGAGCCACTACAAAACGGCCGCTGTTATCGCGAGTGACGTTTTCTACAAAATGTTTTTCACAAAGTAGTTCCTCGTCTGACAAATGATTTTGTGATGCACCCTCTTCAATATTCCAAAATTTTTCAAGTTCAAACTGCACGTTAGTAAGATTACATTGAGTTGTTTGTCCTATTCTTTTTGTACCTATTTGCCCTCCTATAACCCAACCTAATGTAGTTTTCTGTAAATACAAATCCATATTTTTTGTCGAAATATTTCTTTGCCCGATCGAAAACATAGAAAGTGTTGGTCCGGACCCCAGTAACACGTCGACAGGTGCCGGTTTATAAAACTCCGGATCCGCAAGCTTAATATTTGCCGGAATCGCAATGTTTTTTCTAGAAATATATTCGCTCGGTGTTTTATCGCAAATATTTGAAATAGTTAGAAATTCGAGAGTCTTTTTGTATTCGTTATGATTAGATTGGATCGTTGCAGTAACTACATGCTTTGTTACCGTTTCTAATTGATTGAGAGCCCCCACAGAAACACGACACGGTTTTTTAATAAGATTAAGTACATTAGATAAATCTTCCGTAATTAAATTGACGGATGCACAAGTGTCGAGTAAAGCTCGACACCGTATTTTATTATTTTTATTATCCAATATATTTATGATTGCACTAGTGATTACTTGATTTGAGGATGATTGGTCCAAAGAAGAAAGACAGTGCCGATTTGTTTCTGTGTGCTCTACTAGTCAACTGTTATTCACAGGCGTGTGATCGTGCAGTAAAAAGTTCTGCGGACGATCACATGCGATACATTTTTCAAATTTGCATGTCTGATCACCGTGATTTCGAAGACACAGCTCACATAAGGAACTATTTTTTACTAATTGTAATCTTCTTTCTAGAGGAAGCTTTTTAAATTTATCGCACCTATATAATGGGTGCTTTTTATCACAACTAGGGCAGCTGTATTTAGGTGTTGTTATGAATACCTTATTCTTTTTATTTTTTGCTCTTAACATTTGATAACCTAAATCGCCCTTGTTTTGTGATAATGATGAATCGTTTATTTTTTCATTATCTCGTTTTGAAAGACGCGCAGCAGTTTTATATAAAAAATTAATCATAAATTCGAGTTTAGGAAACACATTACTATCTAATGATTCCTCCCATTTTTCAGCGGTATTCTTATGCAATTTCTCTTCAAGATTTTGAACGAGAATTTCTTCGGAGACCCTTATATTGAGCGCAGCGAGTGATTCAACGTGTTGCATTGTGTCATCGGCCAATTTACGCAGCCCGTCGGCTGTTTCGTATTTTTGAACAGGTAATTTAAGCAACAAACTTAGATGTCGAGAAATTATTAAACGTTCGTTTGCGTAAGCTTTTTGTAAAAGACCCCACGCGCGTTGATAATTTTCATCTGAAATACAAATGTGCCTAATTTTGTTGGCAGCTTGACCGGTCACGGCTGATTTTAAATATTGCAATTTTGCTACATTACTCAAACCCTCTCGTTTATCAATAAGAGACGTGAATGCGTCTTTGAATGGTAACCATTCTTCATAATTTCCGCTAAAAGATGGTAAGGACGCTTCCGGCAACTTTACACATCCTTTATTATTTGAAAAGATTCCAATTGCGTTATTTTGTGTTCCCGAATTGCTAGGTAAACTATTGTGATCCGTTTGAAAAGATGACGAGTCTCCCGTTTCCGAGCTTTCATTTACTTGCGCTAATGACTGATCTTGATGAATTAAAGTAGCGATAGGTCGAGATTGAATGTCTAGCGATAAATTTTCGGCGTCTGCAAGAAGATCAAAATACTGATCTTGAATTTTAAAGCGTTCTGCGGCAATTATTTCAGCCCTTTCAGCATCTAACAATTCTAACTCGTCATAAATTTGATCAAAAGGTTCATAACTAGATTTTAATTTTTCAATTCGCATGCGCAGTTTAATTTGATTCGGTTGTTCTTTCTTATATTTCTCGAGAAATGTGTTAAAATTGGTAATTTGTCCCTTGATAGTACCACGTTTTTGATTAAGAGACTTAATTAAACTATCGTGCTCTGGTGATACTGCCATTTTGAAGGGAAGGTTTAAAAGGAATTATTTTATGAAAGGATTTAGGCGATTCTGTTATTAAATTTGACAAGCCTACCTTTAGATTTTTCCTCTGGATGTACTGGACAGCGACAGGTTTCTTTATCAATCCTTCCTCTCTTTAGTTCGTCTGGATTCCGGGGACTGCTTGGCTAATTTGTTCCAAGACGGTGTGTCCTTCCCGTTGACGTTATGATGTAGGGTGATGAACGAATTTCCTTTTCTTTATAAACTTGGAAATTATGCCTCCTTTATTATGTTGAGTAGTGAAATTTTATTAACCACAGTTCAACTCTCGGCAAATCCTTGGAAATTCGGAATCTTTTTTCGTCGTCAAGCGCGTTGGCGAAACACGCACCTTTTTTATAACGATTTTCCCGATTCACAGTTTTTTAACAATCCGGCTCGAAGGACCATGGAAAATATTGCTTTCTTTTATTGTACAGCAATATAATGTCGCTCTGGAACTTAATCGTAAGCGACGATATGTTTCGGATTATTAAACGAACTAATCAAAAATAATACTTTAATCGAGAAAACTAATTACTAATACAATATTTTATACAAAAGGTGTGTGTTCAATACTGCTGTTTAGACAAGACTGCTGTTTAAAACATGACATTATAAGTGCTAAAAGTGTTCAAAGATCCTTTTTCAGGTAGTATCGTACATCGCCAGAGACCGGAAAGTCCAGGCCATTAACTATTATTGGTACCACGAAGGGTGAAATGGTCACAATATGTTTTTATTACTGCGCCTACAACACGTACTTCTCATTGAGAACAGATTACTTGATAATTTAACGAAATGTACCCTTGAAGGATCTTAAACAAGTTGTAATAAATTTTAATGTGAATTTGATCCTGAATAAAAATAAAATATTCAATAAACAACATAAATGAATTCCAAAATATTAGATAAATATTTGTTCGACAGAACACTACTACATGGGGCTGGAATTCTTAAAAGGTCAACCCTTAGAATCTCTTGAAATTTTGCACACTTTCATTTATACTTAAAACGAACGTATCTAGAAGGATTTTTAGGAAGAGGGTTAAAAAAATATTTTCAGATACAGCGTACAAGGTTAATAATACGGGATATAATAAACAATGATACGAGCGTTCGGGGAAGAACCAATCAGTTCGATTATATTGAAATTTTTATGTAATATTATTTACAACCAAACAAAATTGGATAATGCCCTCACTTAAAGAGTTCTAAGGCCAAACCCTTATTTAAAGTCCATGAAGTTCTTGTTACAATTTTCTACAATTATCAAAGTATTTGTGAGTTACCAATTATTACACTAAAAAGCCCCAAGCTCTTAGCACTTGTGGAAATGTGCAATTTTAAACAGAAACAGTAATCCTAATATTTTAAATATTATGATTATTCATATACATACATCGCACCTCTGATACTACTTATGATTTTACTCCACTCCAGTTATCACTGTTTTTATGATCTCATAATAAAAATATTCATTTGATATTCCAGTACTTTAATCTTTGTGGGAAATTTTATAAATTGTTTGTTTCATTTGTGTTGAATGGAGGTTAGTTGCAAGGAACTGTTTATATTCAATCCTGACTTATCGGCGACACATAATCAGTCAAAGCTCTACCGATAATAAGCTTTATAATTTTATGTTGTCTTTGTTGTTTTAAGATTATCATATATATTAACAATTATTCCGAAGCCACAAGTAAAAACAATAACGCAGTATTTATAGTGCTTGGGAAAAGGATAAGGCAATAAACCTTATCAGGAAAAGAATTCCGAAGTATAAAAATTAATAAAATAAAACTTATTTTTCCCATATACCTAACGATATTTTGTTAATACTTTGGATTGATGTCTTATTAATTGTCGTTTGATAATTTACTTGTTTGGTTACCAATATACATAAGCGAGTGTTTGTAGTGCAAGGAATTTTACTTGCCAACTTTTAAACGGAAGGGAAGCTTGTAAATTTGACCTTCCGTGTATGTATACTTTATGTGACCTTTAAGCCACCACTGTTGTAACAATTTGATGGCTGAGTGGTTTCCAGGATCTGAACTTGTAGCTTTTAATAAGTACTTGATTTTGATAATAATCGAAATCAAACAAGATTATGCAAGTAAAAACTACTTAACTTAATAAGACGAAATATTGTAAAAGAATTATTATTAAAAAAACATTTTGTAAAACCTTATTACAACAGTGTTTGTTTGATTTCTATTATTATTGGCATGTTTTATAATTTCCCTAAAACTTACTGGATTTTGGTATTGATTGTTAAGATAAAAGGTCAAGAACCGTAGATATATTTTTTACATAAATTCGCAAAGAGCAGTTAAATGGGTGGGTGGAAGATTAGATCTGCTGTGAAATAATTTGACCAAAGAATAATATTGTCCGCCACTCGTCGTTTAGCCGAGCTGCGAACCGAAACTAATTGCAGGTGTCGTGTACGGCTCAGATGCTTCAACCGATTGCCATGCACACACTCAAAATGTTTAATTAAATGCATTTCCCGTTGTTGTGTTATTACTATTTTTTTTAATCTGATAAACGCTACAGTCCTTTTTTCCATTGTTATAGTCGCTTCATGTTGGATTTGTCGAGTTTTACTACGCTTAACTGCTCCTTGTCATTTTTTTCTGTATGCACGTTAACAAGTAATAAAATATAATAATTTAATAAGCCGTGGTGTGATGGCCGATAAAAACAAACTGTTAACACGGAAAAAGCACAAGTGCTAAATGTACTTGTGTTTACTTTCAATGGTCCCTGTTGCAGAATAATTTTTGGTGAACCGTTTCTTATATTCATTTTCAAAATTATAATCCGCATATGAATAATAGTAAGAAAATAGTTACAAGCCATTTGGCAAATGTGACAGGCAGGTAATATAAGAAGCAAAAATAAGCAGCGGATAATCTTTAACCGTTTTTAGCATATTAACAAACTGCATAGAAAGTACGCTTTCAGTACTATAAATCTAAAATACTCGGAAAGTTTCAAAAGACCATCAAAACCAGAGCCAAAGATATTTGCAATGCTTTGGCTATGCCACTTGGGGAGTTATTGCTTTCAATTTGGAATTCTGGCCATAACTCCCCATTTTTTTGACTCTGATCCCCAACACCACCAAATAAGTACCAGCTCTAATCACCCGTAGTGCCTTTTTTAAAAACTTATATCTAAGTAGATATTACCTGTAGTAGTAAATACTCAATTCATCTGATAAAACCAATGTTATATGGAAACATTCTTAAATTAAAACTTAAGGTTTATGAAAGTGTTTTCTGAATCGTATTGAAACATAAATTTTTACCAAAAAAATGTTTAGACTACTCAATGTTTAAAGCATATTGAACATTATAAACTTTGTTATTATTTTTATTTATATTTTGTCTTGTTAGGAAGTTTATATTACGTAAAGTAATACAGTATGAAAGACTAGGGCCAATAAGAGTATGGAAATGACTTCCACAACATGTTTTATGCATTCTGTATTTAATTTTGTGACAATTTTTAGAAAATTTGTTAAACCCTTATAGATCATAATTTTCTTTTATCAAGGCTCAAAACAAAAAAGTAAAATACCTAGATATTAAATAGATTTTGTCTTTGAACTGAATCTACTTAATACAGTAGATTTCTAATGTACAGTGGCGTACCTAGGTAACCAAAGGCCCTGGGGCAAAAAATACAATAGGGCCCCAACTAAACTATTTAAAATCGTTTGTTCCGTATTAATCGTACTTCAGATTTGTCATAATTCAGATTCGTCGAACTCCAGATTCTTCGTAAAATAAAAAATCAAATACAAATTGTAACTTATTTTAATGAACAAATTAAAAGTATTTTATTAAAATAAAAGAAAATATCTACCTGTTACCGTTAAAAATAGGGTCCTGTGACAGACATACAGACAGCGGAGGCACGTTAATAGGGTGCCGTTGAGCACCCCTTGGGTACGGAATCCTAATTAAGTAGAGATTTTTAATCCAATAACACCACTTTCTTGACCGACTATAGGTACGTTTTACGACGAATCTGGGTTACGACAAATCAAAATTTTATCAATACAACTCAAAATATAGATAAATAAGTAGTTACATTTAAATACTTTAAAGTTACAAAGCTACTTTATCATTAGTTCTTTATTGTGCATAGCAGGGCACGTCGTGGTTCTACACGCAGAGTTTACGAATGAATAACTGGATAAATTAATTAATATAGTTTTTTTTTAATAAAAGTTAGTGGATATTTCTAACATAATTTATAGTTTGTAAGTCCAAGGGGCCCCCTGAGCTTGGGGGTCACACTGTCTAGCCCTATGGTAGTTACGCCACTGCTAATATACATACATAGTATAGGTACTACTAATGAATTTGTCCTAAAAAGGCTTTGTTTTTTGAAGAAAAAGAACCACTTTAAAGTTCTTTCACTTAAATATATCAATTTCTTAACAAGTTTGTTTCAATTCACAGAAGACTTTTTTCTTCAAAACATCAAACTCGTATAACCCATAAAACACGTAGTATTAAAAAAGGGTCACTTCCACTTCGGGACCTGGCCTAAATTTTTCAAACTTTGGGGTTGGCGTCTTAATTGTCATTAACACGCACCTTTAAGGGTTCCGCACCTCAAAAGGAAAAAGCGGAACCCTTATAGGATCACTTCGTTGTCCGTCCGTCCGTCCGTCTGTCAAGACCATTTTTCTCAGGAACGCGTGGAGATATCAAGCTAAAATTTATACCAAATACTCAGGTCAAACTTCTAAGCCAACGCAATCAAAAGATACAGCCGTTTATGCTGCAAATTTCCGCAAATTTTCGAATCAAAACCTACAGGGTATTTCCCGTGAACTCAGAATCATGAAATTTGGTACGAAGCAACGTCTTATAGCACAGATAAAGGAAAAATTGCAAAAACCGTAAGTTTTTAGTTGCATCATATAATAAAAATATTTTTAATAATGTTAAAGTTACTACCCCTTTCCTCATGAACGCGTAGAGGTATTAAATTGAAATTCATATCAAATACTCAGGTCTATAATACCTTTAAGCTGTAACAAAATCAAACTTCTATGTCAACGCAATCAAAATAAACAGCAATTTAAGCCGCATATTTTCAAACTCGCAACTACTCGCAAGGGAATCAAAACCTAAAGGGTATTTCCAGTCGATTTCGAATCTTGAAATTTGGCATAAAGCAATGTTTTATAGCACATATAAAGGAAAAATTCCGAAAACCTTAAATTTTTAGTTACATCACATATATAGAGGTTTGTACGGAACCCTCGGTGCGCGAGTTCGACTCGCACTTGGCCGGCATTTTTTAATTAACAGACCTACGAGCCTACGACTTATAGCTCCATATTACCCACTTCAATTTATATACCTCTATACAGGGGTTTTCAAGTTGATGGGCTATTAGAAGTATATGAATTAGTAGAAGGAATTCAATTCTGAAACTTGGGCTCATTTGGTTATTGTTTATGCCGCTTCTTTTAAAAATATTTTCAAGTTCGATTTACATCCGGTTATACCGGAAGTCGACACCAACTTTGTTATTTTCAATGGAATGGTATATTTTTTACGCTGAATTCGAATAAAACGTGTAATTCTAAGGTAAGTTTGATAACCAACTTGTACACCTATGACTCGGTTTTCTGAGTTAAAAAATAAATTTAAGAAAAAAAAATCCCCTTTATGCTGCAAACCCAAATTTTAAAAAACTCATACTTCCCAACCAAAATCGAATTTGGTGAAGCAATGTTTATAGTAAAAAGGAAAATTCCGAAAACCTTAAATTTTTAGTTAATAATATATACAGGGTTTACGGAACCTGGTGCGCGAGTTCGACTCGCATTGCCTTTTTTAATTATCAGACCTAAACCCATTAACTTTGAAAAAACCCTGTATATCTATGAGCCCCAACGCACTTGAATTTGGCTAAACATTTTAAATTAGATATTTTTGTTTTAAAAAGTAACTTACGTAATTTATAAAATAAGAAAGTCCAACACTGTGAAACATTAGTTTAGTTATAAGGGAATAAGAAGACCACGACAACATTCATTCGATCGCGTTGTTTTTACATACCGAAACCCTTTTGTGATTTTAAAGGGAAATTAAAACAAAATCATTCTTTGTTGATAAGTAAAGGGCCCGAAAAAAAAAAGTGAATGTTACCCGACCTAAAAATGAAAATAGACCGAAAACATTAAAAATTTAATTTCAAAACGATATTCCAATTTAATCCAGAGATACGTCTAGGGGGTAGGCTGAAAGCGGTCATCCTGTATATTGTTTGAATGGCGATACGTTTTCTTCATTTTAAAAGAAGTCAAAAGTCAGCTTTTATATCAGTAATGCCTAATATTATTAAAATCATTTAGATTTACAGATTCCATTAATACCCACCTGGCTATACATTTTATACTTAGTACATAAGTACATTACCGATCGGTCCCAAATTTGGAATAACAATAATACTATTACAGAACAGGGGGAACTAAAAATGCAAATTTTATGAAGGGCCCGAAATGGGAAGCCGAAATGGGAAGACACCAAAAATGCAAATTTTACAAAACAAAACTAATCGTTGCGTTTTCGCAAGCTCAATTTAAAAACTTGATCAGTGTCCAATAATATTTTCCTGAGTATGTTCAATATTGCTAAACCATTGAGTCAGTTTTAAATTAAAACGTATAAAAACATAGCTTATTTAAATTATTATTATGGATACTTATATTTAATTAAGTTATAAAATTTAAACCCCTAAGGGGGTAAAATGGGGTTCCTATCTTTTGGCTTTCGTATTTTCAACCGATTTTACTATTTTTTGTTCAGTAGCCATTGACGAGTTTCAGTGTTTCCAATAAAAAAAATTGAGAAAATACTTTTTTTACATGAATAAATAAGAAAAAAATCAGTTGTTCTGTTTAAAACCAGTATTTCATTTCAGTCATATCTTCCACGGTATATCCTTCAACAGGTTGCACAAATTTTGTAAAATCCATTCCAATTACTTTATATAACTTTTGGTTTAAGGGACTATCTGTGAAATATTAACGATATGTGTACTATAGAAGACAGAATGAAATTTATATTTGTTCCGTTTTTGCCGGTGTTTATGTATTTGGAAAAAAATTCACATATTAAAAATGTATTAAATATAAAATAAAAAAACATTAGTTACGGCAGTCCTGATACATTTTTAGAAGGGTACCTATGTATAAAAATCTTAGAACTACCTAATACGTTCACATATAAGGGGGGAAGGGGTCTTGCTGAGTGTGCCCAGATGTGACAGGGGGGGACAGGGGGTCTACGGCAACGTGACGTTCGCCGTTCGTCAAAAACTTTTACTGAATTTTTACAGAATCCTTGGACTTCTGATAAATAGAAATATTATTTATTTGTTCGTTACAAAAGATATTTATTCATTTATTTAAATTTGATTATGAAAATAAAATAAATATTTTTGACTTTCAAAATTTGTGTATTATCAATCAAAATTTATTATGTTCAGGGGGGGTGTTTAGTTTTTGTGACGTTATATTTACAGGAGGGTCACAAAAAGTGTGACACAGCGTGACAACCGGGGGGAGGGGGTCAAAAAAAGCTAATTTTAGCGTGACGTAGTTTATGAACAGCCCCCTAATAAAATTTATAGAAAATTGCATAAAAGAAAAAAAAACATGGACAATGATATTTTAGTTGATGTATGTATGATAACATTACAATACTTTTCGCAAATTCACAAATTATTTGAGTAGTTCTTAATTTGCTTCTCTACCTGGCTCATTAGTTACTAGTTCATTACTTTTGCTTAGCACTGTATAGCGGTAGTATCATCCAGATAACCAACGGTGCTTGTACCGCTCGATATAATAACCTGTATTTGTAGGCACGTGAAACGAGGTAGGCTTGTGTGTGTATCGTGGACTTGCGTCGTACGTCTCAATTCGTAGCAGTTCGGACAGCGTCGTGAGACATAACGTTTAAATGCAACATGGCTTCCAGTGAACTGTCACTAGAAGAAATTCGCGAATATTTTTTAATAAAAGGTGGTACAGTGGCTAATCGTGAGGTGGTGAAGCAGTTTAAGAAACATCTGACCGACCCTGCGACCAAAGGTTAGTTAACTTCCTTTATTGATTTTGTGTCATAACTCGGACCGAAGGTTTGTTTACCTTCCCGCAACCTGTGGCTTGATCTTGATGTTTAACGTACAGTACCATGCAAACGTAATGATTGATTCATCGTACAATTGAGTCATTTAAAGGGACGCTATTCGTAATCAATACAGTAGTAGTAGTACGCAATAGGTATAAAAAATTTAATGAATGTGGAACAAGGCACTTATACTTCATACTTTTATGGTACGTTTTCTTTAAAAAATTAAAAGTAAGAGATATGTCTATCTTCCCATGTACATTTATGGGTTTTTACAATTAATAGTAGAAAAGAAAGTGACTAATATGTAAACCAGGATTACTCAACTGTACATACATATTTTATGTATACCCAAGTTTAATACTTATGCATTCATAAGTAATAAATATATTTTTAAGAAAAGGATCATTTTCCCTAATTTTATGAATTTAAATTCGGGAAAAATACCTAGAAAGATACAAAAATTATTTTTTATAAAATGAAAGTTTTTTTTGATAAAATCAGACTATAAAATGTAAAATGTGTTGTTAGTTCAGTCAATATTTAAATAGACATTAAAATTTTGTCACCATAAAAAATGCATGAGTTAAGTGCTTAACTATAATCAAGCATTTTAAAAGTAACTACTCCATTTGAAATGCATAAAAATGCGAGTGAGTATCTACCAAGGGCTGACTGGGACTATTGAACGATATGGGAATTCTAGGAATCGAAGACTTTGTTTTAATCCGGAAATGGGAACGTTAGATTGATTTGATTAAAAGACATTTTTATCAGATCTACCAACAAAATGAAACTCGATGGAACTACAGTTATAATATGTTTTTTTAAATGTCCCAAAAAACGTCGAAAATGGCAAAAATCCAAGAAACATGCCAAGTTTGATGTTTTTGTTTATACGACTTGCTATTTTTTTTATCAATTTGATGTTAATCTGTAAGTAAATGTTTGAATTTCATATTAAATATAATTACAGAAATTGCTTTAATCAAAATTTTGAATCTTTATGACTATGAAGGGCGAAAATTACTAGGAAGTACCAGTACTACCTCTGTTGTTTTTGTCTTAGAGAATGGCGTTTAATTAATTTAATGTCTCAGCCGATTTTATGTAATCTCTGGTGGGGATGAAATTTGAGGTGGAGTTTCAATAAAATTGTTGCCATATTTCAAATTCTAAACAACAAATTAATGAAACAGTAAAAATAGCAACGGTTTTAGTGTCACATGAGTAAAAATTTCGCATAACAATTTTTTAAAATCCTTTTGGGTTTTAATTTAAAAGAAAATTAGCGGTCTGCTTCAAGAACATACGGTACCCCTGTTTCATTAAGATTTTTTTGCTATATTCTTTAACATTTTCTATGGGGTGTAAAAGTATTTAAAATCCATAAAATTCGAAAGTATGTGCATATGTATTAGGTAATTTATAAAGGGCTTTAATTTGTATTATAAATTATCTAGACTTTTTCGAATAAAATAGCTCTTAATTTTTGTTGAGTCAATTTGACCTAAATGTCTTACTGACTAAAGTTTCTATTGCTGGGTTAAAGGTTATTTGTTCCTGAGGCAACAATGCCTTAAGTGATTGCGAGGGAAGGAAGCACAAGGAATTTGTGACCAATTTCATCTCATGATAATTCAGTGCCTAGCTTCTTGAATATTCCTTTTAAATTTTTATAAGAAGCCATTTGGAATTTTTAAAAGTTGGCTTTAGAAATTTAGGCTAATTGGTAATCCTAACTTTTTGGTGGTCCCTTAGATCCTGTATCTTTTAATATTAAGACGAAAATATTACCGATAATTGAGAATAATATTTTTATTAATTTCAGACGATGCGCGTGTCAAATTCAAAAAATATATCAACACGCTTGCTACTACGCGAACCGATGGTACCGAAAAGTTTTTAACATTACGCCCCCAATACCTTGGACCTACTTCTCCTTCTTATCAATCAGTTGGTATTCCCAGACCACAGGTTATGCCCACTTCACCAACTTACTCAATGAAAGATATTCTTCCATCTTCCCCTTCGTCACCTCCTAATCGTCAACCACCACCTTATCGTCCTCCTCCTCCTGTTACATCGTCTCCAAGTATTTCCCTTGACAACGTGTCCATGTGCTCCTCAAACGTTTCCCTTCAGGACGTAGGCATTCCTCAAGCACCTCCTAGAAATCGTAGTAGAACCAGTCTCCGAAGTGATAGTCAAGAAAGTTTTGATAAGAAAGTAGATAAAGAACGGTCCACAGAGGAGGACAAAGAAAATGTTGATAAAAAGCCCATTAGTGTCAAAGAGCGTACTCAAAAGTTTAATCGGTTAGCATCAGTAGAGGATGAGCTTAGTCCAAGGCAGCAGAAGGAAAGAAAGCGTAATCAGGAAAGGGTAAGTGGTTCATTTAATTTGAATTTATTGTAACGATGCAACAAATATGACTTGAAATCAACCAATAATTTATCGATAAATCGAACTATACGGATTAGAGAAGCATCAGTTCGAAAAGCGAAAGCACTTACAAACTTTTTCCCCAATTGACCTAGATTCTTTTAGTAATAAAGGGTCTACAACCCTACAGTGTTCTAAATTATTTTGATAAAAATATGTCTACATTTTTCAAAATAAATACCCAAATATTGTATGGTTTTGATATAGAAACATTAAACTTAAAATAATACGAATAAGTCAAATAATCCAGGGAGATAAATGGAGACAATTAACAATAGATATAGAGCAGAGTTGAGGATGTTTTTAACAAAATAGGTAAATCACTTTTGTATTTGTGATTGGTTAAAAATGAAGAGAGGTATTAGAAAAAGTAGAGCATGTTATTATAGATGTCAATTAAGTGAAATAGGATGGTAGGACTCCTTTTGACATATGTATGACGGTATAAAGGACTAGTTAGAGGCATTAAAAGCAGAAATGGGAGGGAAATGGTACACAACTATAATTTTTCTTTTTAAATAATCTACCTATATATGTACTTATACCCTATAATCTTTTATCTAATACACTCAATTTTAATTTACATAATAATTAACTTTTTGGCCTTCTACAATTCGATAAATTAACAATTAAGTGATATAATTTGCAAAATATCCTGTAAACGTTAAATAATGACTACTAATACGTTTGTTTTATGTTCTTAAATTAATTTTGTATGGCTATTTGAATAATCGTTATTCATTATCTAAATTACTATTGGTAGGCAATTCGTGTAAACAGCGAGAAAACGTCAATAAAAATCAAATAAAGCAAACAATTGAATTAGGAAAATAATTAATTTCTATAAGTAATGTTCATTTATTCGAAAAACGGACTTTGCTTTACAAAAAGTATTTACTGTTTATATAATAATAATCATAATAATCTGAAATCAAAATGAAAATTTATTGGTGTTTTATGGGACTATTATTATTGCGGTAAATATTTCGTATGAACTTGGTTATTCGTTATTTTTTCTTGTTAAATGTTAATATTTAACGTGAGCAGGACACTTAATCCTAAATTCTAGACAATATTAGGTATTGAACAATTATATTTAATTGATTTATAAGTATTGGTAGATACTTTTTTAGGCATTCGTATTCAAAGCACTGTTTCTATGATCGTAATCTTTAACTCTAACAGGGGATGCTATTTTCGATTGGTGTTGAAACATTTTAGGTTTTTCATAGTGCCAGTGCTCTCTGATAGACCTAGTGAGCTTTTGCACCCACTCGAATTTTTAAATAAAATAAAACAAGTGGCAACAAAGAACGAAAATACAGAATCCTAAATCCTTGACCACAACATTTAACAATTACATATATTATTTTATTGGCATTTAAAATTTGGTAGGTAAATTTTTGATTTGTCTCTAACTCTAACCAGGAATGATATTCTCTTTGTCAGTTTATGTTTTTCACAATGTCAGTGGTAGTTCTCTAATAGACTTAGTGAGCAATTGCACCCTATTTAAACCAACAGAGGATGAAAATCATAAATAAAAAGTTCAACAAATGCACACTCGCTGATCGCCATACTTCGGTTGAGCAACGACAGATCGTTATTCGTCCAGCACTTAAGTTTGCATTAATGGTGTGGAGCGGTATTCCGAACGTCTTCAATGCCATATAATACATAACAACTGAGCAAGTGTTTTAGTTTGCTCATGGCTTGCAGAGTCATAATAAAAAAAATGCGTAGCTACCTACCATTGTTAAATGAGTTTTGACGATGTTTTTGCAATCCTTGGGAGCCACCTCAAGTCGTCATTGGTTTTTCAAATTTTTTATGTGCAATTTTGGTTTTTAGCGCCTTTTATTGTGTGTTGGTTGGGTTTCCTAAAAGCAAAACAAAATTATCTTCGTTGTCAAAGACGTTTAATTTTTGATTGAACAGGTATGTGATCATGTTGTATTTATGTCTGTATTGTTTTAGCTTAATTTAATTGCACTAATTATTATGTCGTGATCTATTAATACAAACGAGTAAGTACTATAAATAAATTATATACATATTGATATGTATACAGTAATTGAAATAGTTGCACGTACATGAGTTCATCATGTATCAACAACCAACTTACATTTTGTTACACGATTTTTTTAAATTTAATATTATATGTAAGTATGTATATGCATTTCTACATATTGTATACGTATGTAGAACAAACGAAACGAGAACTTTTATTTTATTGTTGTGTAGGTTACGATAAGCATTTCTATATTAACCTATGGCATAAAACGTTTATTGAAGATACATTAGACAACTATTTCCTACGATGTATTTACTGCACATGTATGTGAATGATAAAAATGGTCACAGACCATATGTCCTAATCACTCATACTGTTTACTTGTCTGTTATATTTATAATTGTGCGTATTTGAACGGTATATCTTATATCTACTAAATACCTATAAGTTTTTTTGGAACAGTAGTTGTTTGTCTATCAAGTTAATGGTGTTTATTGTGGTTTATACTAAAATGTCTTTTCGCTTTCATCGTCGATCGTATAGGAAAGTATCATTAATGGTAAGTTATTTTAACAAATCTTAAAACAGAATTTTTGCAAAATTCAGTTATAAATGTCAGGCGATTATTGAACCTACCTGCTATCTACTATTCTCAACTTTTATGTTGGAAATACGAGGCATTTTATTTTCAAAAGAATCTATGAACACAAACGTTGTTTAATATATTTTTTCATTCTTTTAGTGTTATATGTACATGGGAGGAAGCTATTTTGCCTTTAACAAAATATCATCCCACTTTAATGTAAATAACCACATAGAATAGAGAATTGTATTTGACAGATATTTATTGGTCAGAGCCCTGTGGCTAGATCGTCAATTTTCTTTATGAGTTATTTGATGTCAACGTTTGGACATGTTTCACGTGTTTAAAGTTAATCATTAATAAATGGTCCGGTTTATGGTTTAATTTAATTTATCAAGTGTAAACGGCCTATGTCTATGTGTACGAGTTTCTTGAAAGAGTGGTTTATCAGGTTTCATTAACACAAACACCTTTTAGATGAATATAATGTGTGTTTGGTACAGTATTCCTTAAAAATTAGGACCTTGGTTGCTAAAACAAATATTTTCTGTTTATCATTCCTGGTTTTTATGTTTTGACACCCTTGAAAACGAGGGGTATTATACAATTAAAACCAGTTTGCCTGTGATGTCGTGGTTTCAAAAGTTTTGAACTGATCTTTCGACACAACATATTACATCAATTATACAGGGTGTTAGGTGAAGGAAGGGAATTTAGGAGGAGCTGAGGTCACATTATAACTAGGTATCTATATATTTTGTGGTGTACCTTGTTACTCGAAAGGACGACATTTTGAAGTTAAAGATGCTGTCAAATTAGAAGGCTCATTACCCACAGATTTTCGTCTCTCTCGTCCTATTCGTCGTTGAAATAAGCTGATCAGGCGGAACACGTGGTCACATGTACCTATACGTAGATATGTATGTGTGTATCGTATATTTTATTAGCGTGTACAAAAGTTGTAATCAGCGTCATGACTTCACTTCGTAGGACCGATAACGTATCGAATATAACTAATGGTCCGTCCATAGGAATGTGTGCAGTCATTCGGTCATTTAGTTTTTTGTCCGAGACCGGAGTTTGTTCGACCCCGCTGAGCTCACAAATTAGGTTGTGCAGCGCGTGCCCCATCATGCGACCGTCGAATTGGCTTTCACAAGGAAATTCTATTAAAAGTAAAACCATACAACGTCCGTCACATCGTTAGTATTACGAAGTCCTGAATAGGATCACTGAAATCATTTAGGTAATAATTAAATTAGCATGGATCAAGGAAACTATCTCATTCTCGACGGTATACATAAATAAATAAAACTGGTCGTTAAAAAGTAGCAATACGTATAAGTAGTAAAACAAGAAGTAAAAGAATGTGCTTTAATGCTTGCTGTGTGCCTCAAAATGTATATCCGGTTTTTTAAAGGCTTGGAGCCTTTTCGTGACGTATATGAAGCTAGCACGACAAAGTTATTTTTCCAATTTCTGACTTGCACTATAATTTGTCGCTAATTTGTTACCAAAACCGAAAATTTGTCGCTCGTGCCGGTTAGCCATAATTAGCTGGTATGCTAGCTTGATTTCAAGGTAGCACTACGCACAGAGTATCTCGAAAAGGAAATATCGTAGGATGTTAGTGTAAAGACCACAATTTGTCGCTAATTTGTAGCTGAAAGATGACACATTCAACGAATTTGTCGCTAATCTTATATCCAGCTGATAAGCGAAAGACTGCTGGAAAACCATCAAACAATTAATCAAGGAGTTCTTTGTTACGTTTGTTTTAAGAGATCGGATTTATTTACCAAATTTTTTAAATTAGATTTTCCCTGTTTCCCCTAAGTTGGGCAACACGTTACCTTTCGAGAGTTTGATGGCTTTCCAGAAGTTTTTTGCTTATCAGTTGGAGATAAGATTAGCGACAAATTCTTTGAATGTGTCATCTTTCAGCGACAAATTATGGTGTTTACAGTAATGTCCTGCGATATTTTCTTTTCGAGATACGCTATGTGTAGTGCTAGCTTGATATCAAGCTAGCATTACAGCTGATTATAGCTAAACATCACGAGCGACAAACTTTTGGATTTGGTAACAAATTAACGACAAATTATAGTGCGTCAGAAATCGGAAAAATAACTTTGTCGTGCTAGCTTCATATACGTCTTTTCGTGAACAGTTCCTTTAGAGCTTGGTTCATTTGCATTTTAAAGAAAACGGTTTCAGATTCATTCAAAGCGTTTGAACCGTTTTCACAGTGTTTGAAAAATTCTCACTTGATATTTTAACGAAACTGATAGGATTTTAAAGAGTAGGTAATAGAGATTTTAAAGACCATAGTACTTTCAGAAAGGGATATTGATCTAATGTAATTGAAAAATGATAATTCACTTTGGGAATATTTCTTAATTTTTCAAAGTGCTTTAGGTAAAAATTAGCGGCTGGAGTGCAATTGTGTGCAAAGTCATTTGAGGTACTGTACTGATTTATTTTGATAGTAAGTTTTTGGCAATTAAGAGCTGATAGAAAGCATATACCTATTTCTAAATATTGATTAATAACGCTAATAAGTTGAATAAAAATAAAACACTTTTTCCATTCAACTGACATAACCCAACTCAATTTCTGTTTCATTACGGTTTACATCATGTGAGATCAATGTTGACACGTTAACAAACGCCAGAAAATATACATTCATACATCCATCCGTACGTAGCCGACGTAATGTCTCAATTGTAGAGAAATTGACTTGGTAAACCCATTAAAAATCGACCTATTGTTTTTAAACGAATTTATAAATGGCCTTTGGCATAACTGAAAATAAATAACAACCCCGCTGCGCGATCGTGTGTTGTAATCGTGGCCGAACGAATTATAATTGAACTGACAAATTATTGACATCCATCAAATAACAAGGCAATTGACGTTGGTAAGTAAATGAAGATTGAATGTCAAAATTGTTAAATTTTATGACTTCATGATATTCACTCTGTAGACGTACCTACAATGTTCATTAGCCACTCGTGACGAACTAATTGTGATGACATTTCGAAAAATTGTTCTTCTAAAAGTTAAACATGATTATTTTAATGACATGTTTAGTCCCCAGTGAAACAATAGGGACGAAAGGTCTTGCGTTGGCATCCGGAAACTGATAATCCATTTGTTAACTGGCGACAGAACATGATGATAAAAAACAAGACTAGAAACTTTGGTTTATCGATGAATCAAAGACCGATAATACATTGTATTTGGAAAAATATCTACAGTTTCTACACATATGAGGCTAGAAAAATTTTCTTTACTTCTCCAAAATATTATGTAGACATTCTTATTCAGTTTCTGTCAGTAGAAATGATTTGTAGTTTTGTTGTAGTGGTATCGATTCTTAGCGATTAAAAGTAGTTAAATACATCAGTTTCTACTGCTGAACTGCTTTGCCATGTAGTAATCCATCTGAACTTCTTTGTCTGTAACATTTTAGTTCGTGTTTTTCTGCAAAGTCATGATTTGCGAATCGAATGAGTCAACATTGTGCCAGAAATAGGATTATTTTTATTATTCGATCTTCGTATTATGACAACATCTTGACATCTCGATGATTAAGTGAAGGTACTGGCTGAGCAATCTCATTACAATTACGATGAAATTGAATGTACCTACCTATATACACTACATACAGCTGGTTAAACCTGTTCAAAGTTTAAAGATAACCATGGATAACTGTAGAGAGGTGGAGAATGGCTTTTCTATAAATAGGACTAAAAAATAAACTGTTTGTTGAAAATAGTTTTCCTTGCAGCTTAGGGTTAATATTATAACTAATAATTAATAGAAAATGAATGATAAGAATTCTAAAAATTATATTTTTTTTTCATAATAAATCTGTAATTATAGATTTGGTAATTGATCCACAAAAATAGCGTACCACCAAAAGCAATAGAAAGCAGTAGTAGAATAAATAATTTTAACTGGTCATGTGTTGAATAGAATGAAAAGATATATAACTTAAAATTTCACTAGGATTTAACTGGTGTTCAACTTTTATAATGAAATCTTTAACGATTGCTAAGAAGCTTTCTGTCCTATGCTTCCTGGGCTCCTTCTTCCTTTAACAGAATTCTGATAAACTTTTTGCAATAAAAAAATGCTAATTCGAATTATTAGAATGGTATAGAACGTGGATCATTAAATAAAAGACAACGGTGCCCAGTTTCACCACCTTAACTCGCTGCTTCTCGTGAAATTTATTGTGATCTGATTGAAATCTATGTAATATCTCGGCCACATTACCAGAAATTTCTAGGGAAATTCTGGAAACTTCAAAAAGTTTCTTGAAGGTTCCACAATGTTTTAGAATATTTTGTCGTTTTAATGCTACAAAAATATCCAATGATATACATTATCAGGTAGGAACTTCAAGACATAAAATTTAAGAGAATTTTCTTTTTTTTTTTAGATACTTTGATCTGGTTTAAATCTATCTAATATCTCTGCTACACTACTAGAAAATTCCAGGTAAATTCTCAAAACTTTAAGACGTTTCTTGAAGGTTCCACAATGTTTTATGATACTCGGTCGTTTTTCTACGATAAAAAAATATCCAATGATACACATTTCTTTAGGTACTGTAATTTGTTTGAAGTCTATATTATCAAGAAGTCTTCTGAAAGTTTTACAATATTTTAGAATATTCTGTCGTTTTCCTACTGTACAAAAATGTTCAATTCAAATTCTGAAAACTTTAAAAAGCTTCTTGAAGGTTCTACAATTTAGAATATTCTGTCGTTTTTCTACGATACAAAAATGCCCAATGATGTACTTTTCTTTAGGTACTTTAGCCTGATGGAAATCTGTCTAATATCTTTGCTAACCTACTGGAAAATTTTAAGGAAATTTTAAAAAGTTGCTTGAAGGCTCCATTGTTTTAGAATATTCTGTAGTTTTTCTACGATTCAAAAACGTCCAATTATATAGTTTTGGTAGGTAATTTGGTTTGATTGCAATCTATGTAATTTCCTTCATACACTACTAGAAAACTCTAGGGAAGTTTTAAAAATTTCAAGAAGATTCTTTAATGTTTCACAATGTTTTAGAATATTCTGTTTTTCTGCGATACAAAAACATACTTTTCTTTAGATAGGTACTAAAAGCCACAAAATTTAAGAGAAATTTCAGTTTCTGACAATATACGATATATTTCCACATTATACAGTCTTTTTGATAACTTGGATGAAATTTGCGGTAGGTTCGTAATGAAACATTGTAATAATAATAAAATTCAAAAATTCACACAATTATTTATTAGGAACTTTAACAAATATGTTTCGACCTCTCGGTCATTATTAAGGAGGATTGGGGCCATTGGGGGTCGACCATGTCTTATTTTTTCTTACAAGGGGGTGGGAGGGATTCTTGATATTTCTTACGTAACATCACAAATAAGCGCAACCGCGCAAGTGCTGGTGTGACCAAAAGAAGCAACACCTGGTATTAGTGATGTTCCAGTGGCAGATTCACTTTCTCAGTGGGTTTTGAGCCCCTGGATTGAAAATTTTATGTAGTGATAATATCAAAATGATTAAAATGATTCTATCCAACATGATCGTAAACATTCCTGAAAATTTTTACATTTAAAAATTAATATCAAAACCAACCAAGTGTATATTCACTTTTTCTCTTTAGATTCTTACGTAATAAGTCGGCATATTCTTACTTTTTCTTATTTAGGGGAGGGAGGGGGTCAAAAACTAGTAAAAATCGTCTTACGTAATAAATGAATGGCCCCATTACAAGAATACTTGTTGGTACAGTGATGGGACAAATAATTTATACCTAGGGAAATTTTAAGTAGTGGAATTCCCAGCATTAATTCCAAGAACACGAAATAGTGGGCTATTATACCCTTCAATTTGGGCATTTAAAGTAATGTGTACATTTGAACTTAATTTCTGAATTTCTAATTTTTCTAAAAAATTTAATTTCTTGCCATTATTTTGGACATGTAGTATCGAAAGGTTATTTTTACTAATATGTAGTATGATTCTTTTCTATGCAATGTTGGGATAAACTCGTGCAATTTTTTTTTATTTTTTGCTGATCGTGTTCATGGAATCTAATGTCAAAACTTCGACCTGTTTTACCAATATAAACGCTATTACAATGGTTACATTTACTTTTATAAACTCCAGAGTTTTTAAGCACATCATTATTTGTTAATTTATTGTTTACTATTAAATTTTTTAGTGTTTTTATTTGAACTAATTATATTTAAACTTAATTATTTACTTAGATAATTATTTATATTATGACTAAAGTTATTTAAACCTTTTAAACATTTATTTTATTAAGAATAATTTTCAATTTAAACTTAGGTGGTAGCTATTTTATTTCCTGTTTTACATTATTTTCGTACGTTCCTTAGTTATAGAAGCATTATTTACCGATGCAGACACGTAATGCGTAATAAAATAACCGTTTTCGAGTATCTATACGTCCAAGATTTTCTAGAAAAGAAGATTCCATTTCATCAACCGGTAGCAAGTGTTGTACATAAAATGGTAATTTACTATCACCTGCAGATGTTTGCGGCGTGTGTGGTTTAGCGAATGCGAGTAGTTTGCTGCGTATTTATGTGCAATTTAATTGCATCTTTTCAAAGTTTTAACGTTGGTGTACTTGTTGTTTCGGTTATCGAAATTTAAAATCTTGTGTGTAAATGTCGTATTAAAAGTGTAAACATCGTCGTATCTTTTGAACGTGCACTAGAGGTGATTATACTTAACTGAAGAATCCTGTGTCGTTGGTTGTGCTTTTAATTAGATAAAAAAGGATTATACGACTGGTAGTTTACGCGTGATTCTTGTACTGTATCATAATCCTCAGAAAGCATATACAAATATGTTGCGTTGAAGGCTCTTGGCATGTTTAATTAATATTCTTTGCTTTATTTTTTGAAGTTTTTAGTTTAGGGTTGGCATTTAAAAATGTAGAATCATTGAGAAATTGAATTTAAACTGACGAAGAGGACCATTTTCTATAATCGGTGATCAAATGTATTATTTACCTTGACAAAAGCTGTAAAGGGCCATGCACACAAGTAATAAAAATTTGAGCACTAATTGAATTTCTCCATATTTTTTGATTTTCTAGTTTGTTACTCCCTGATCAGGAGCGTTTAGGGTCTCTTTGCCTAGAACATTATGAAAGAGAGTGATGGGACAAAAAGTCGATAGAAATTGAAAATTTGAGAAATACTGTATACATAAAATACTAGAATCTGAGGAAGTCTGCGTATCTTTTTTGTATGTTAATATGGAAATAACTTCTTAACTCCGACGAGAATTATTTGAATACTTACATAGTCTAGCTCAATTCAAGGGATCAACTCCTTCTAAGGTGCAATTATGGACATGCTATCATGCAGTTAAAGCGACGTTTATTAATTATGTGGGGTAATTTTCTATTAATGTTCTCCCTCACCCTTAGTGAAATTCGCTAAGAAATGTGCGATTCTCCTTCTTCTTCACATGAGGTTTAGGTATCTACCATTACAGTGGGTTTATGATTAAATGAGGAAAGGAAATTATAACAATTTTTTGAAGTAAAATGCTGATGTGTCACCCTTACTAACCGCCTCTCTTTAAATGGGATATGGCGAGATTGTCTATACTGGGCCTCTCTTCCCCATTTTGAGCTCACTCACGTTATTAATTGATATCCTATAATTTGCTCAAATTCGTCGTGACAATCGTCAGCTGTAGTAGGTACCTACTCCCATAATCCTGTTCTGTGACTTCTTGGAGGTTTAAGGGAAAGGTATACGTAGTGATCATAATTAGTTAACAAAGACTACTTTATTATTAAATAAACCACAATAATTAATTCACCACACTGTGACTTCTTCAGGTGGAAGATACAGAAGTACTTTCTGAATAATTATTGTCGATTATTTTGCAATAAAAAAGTCTAATTGTATTCGATTACTATATTAAAATGGAATTACAACAAGTAAAAGTCTCAATGATTCTATTTATTCCTCTGATACCTCTTATAGAAGTCTATTTCTTTACTTTTCTTTTGGGATTTCGAGGCTAAAGCAACTCCCTTGTTACACTAAAATAAGAACATACGTCTGTAATAAAATACAAATATTTTTTGGCATTTTACTAAATAATATCTCTGAACCAAATTACATACACAGTTAATGTATCGATTTTCTTGGATGGAGTCGCATTGAAATGTTTTTAAAAACTGCAGAAATCCTGATTTCGAATTAACGTATTTGCAACCAGTGGCTTTGGCACTCCCTATTGTTTTGTTTTATCATAATTCATACACCCTTGTTTGTGAAGAATGGGGTTAACATTGTTGGATTGTTTTGCGTGGACATGCCCATCGGTTCTGTTTTGTAATATTCGCGTACATGAATAGAAATACCACAAACATGGGTACCGCACATTCGTGAAATGTTCGTATTTCTGTTTTTGTTGTGCGATTTTAACAAAGAAAAATGGCTTTTGACTCACTTAGATTAAGCCAACATTGTGTGTGTAATATGAAAAGAACAAAAATTTAAATACAGATAGCACACTACGAATGAACATTTTTAATTAATAACAATACTGGAGGTATCGTATCTGTTTGAATTTATTTTTGTGCTCGTTAGTTTGGGTAAAAACCAATGAAAATTACAGACCAAAAATTGTTGATTAGTTAGGTTAATAATTACTGTTAATTATCTGGGGTTGTTAGTAGATAATTAGAGACCTCTCTCAAACGATTGTTTTAATTTCTTTATTTACTACCCAAAATTTGTTTATTTTGTTTACAATAATGCCAGTTATTGTAATTTTTGTCCTTATGCTTCTTTTACTGGAAATTGTTTATGTACGTAGGTACGTACAATTTGTAAAATGTCAAAAACATTATTCAAATGATTTCAAACAATTTGTCTGGTGACATTTTTGAAAATTCGTGCAGTTAACGCTCTTGGGCGGTTCATTTAAATACGTACCTTTTATTTTCTTTAAGAGGTGTTAGAGGTGTGTATGTTTTTTCGTAATCTTTGCTATTTTCCATTTCTAACAGTACTTAAGTTTTGATACAGCATTTCATTGTGTATTCATGCTTCATACCGTCGACAGGCTTATACAATTTGAATGTTTTACATTTTTCAAACAACGGGCATCGTTAGTCAAGCTCGCATCATCAAACGGAAAAGAACAATACACAAAAGAGCAACACGTGCCGCGCTTTTTCTTTTCGTACTTTTTTTTTTGTTTGTTTCGTTTCTTTTTTAGCTCGAGAACAACCAACACAATGCCCGAACGAACAAGTTATTGTCAACTTTGTTAAACTACAATAGCTACTTGAACAGGGTAACTAATTATTTTCAATGAAAATTTGCCTTTCGGTCCCGTTTTGCATTAATTATCTTTGCGTTTGTTTCTTGAATTTACAATATGTTCTTCGTGTGTGTGTGTGTGTCGTGTGGTATGCGTGTATTCAGAGTTGCCGTGGGAGGGTTCTTTTCGATTCTAATGAGCCCAATTATGGAAATAAGTACGTTTGTTTTGAACGGGGTATCCATTACTGGCCGGTTACAACAACGTCTGTTACTGTACAGGCGCTTTTGTTTTTCAAGAGGAGGAGAAGGAAGGCTCTTTGTTACGCCTTACTTTGAATTTCCTCCATGAGAAAGACGTTTATTAATTTAATAAAACTTTTTTTAACATTTAAACTAAATAGGTTACATATACTCTAAAACATTTAAGATTGATATGTGTATGAAGTAATCAATGACAGCAGAACCAATATGTTATAAATTTACTGATTTTTCAAGTAATCAGTTAGGAATTTTTATGTTTTATTTAATCGTAGGCCTCTAAAATTTTCCTTGGGGAGAACGTTGTGGGATGTTCAAGAACTTGCCAATTTTTGCAACATTCTCTCTTTTATGCAACATCAATGAGATCGTAAATTGTCACAAATCAAGAAAATTTTCCCGCTCAATACACCGGGTCTTCTGTTCTTTATTGAATTTCGATGGATTAAAAGACTTTCACGGCCGGCGTTATTAGGTAGATGAAATTGTGAAATCCGGAGTGAGACCGAGACTGAGTACAACCGCAGTGATGGACATTACGCCCACGCTAGGTTCCCTGAGGATGCCAACCACAGTTGTTGGCCAAACGTAGGATAAACAACTTTATCGGTGTTCTCATCGAAGGAGAAAAAATTCTAGACCACGGCCAACAAGCCCCGATTTCACAATTTCTTCTAATTTCGATGGATTGTTTCCGTAGCTTCTTTTTTTCCAAACATTATACATATCACATAAGAAAACTTACATCCGGACTCAATTTTCTATGATAGTTTAATTGGAAAACATTAACAAAACAATGAAATTTCAATCGATTCGACTTCTCTATAAATACTAATGTTCATGATGAATGTGGGACTAATCTATAAAAATTTTGTCGCTCTACTTTTTCATTGACGAGTTCCTAGAATTGTTAAACTTTAAATTTTCAAAATGAAATTAAACTTAATTTAATTCCAAAGTTACTGATTTATTGATGATCGTAGGCATTCACGGCCGGTGTTCGTATGGTAACCAAGTATTTACCGGGTTGTTATGCCTTGGTCTTATCTTCCTCCTTTACTCAGTCTCGGCAGAAGAAGCAGCAGGAGCAACAGAAACCTACTTAGAATGCCAACAGTCGAGACTGGCGAAACGTTTAGTAAAGGAGGAAGACAGGACCACGGCATAACAACCCGGAAAATACTTGATGGTTACCATATTGATTTATTAATACAAGTTAGAATTAAAACCGCATTAATCTTTATAGGGTGCAGTTAGGACTTAATTTAAAAAGTACGCTTTCATACTGAGATCAAATATATATTGTGACGTGTTCGGTCACAGAAAACACAATTAACAAAATAAAACAACGAATTTATTTAAGTACTAAAGTTAATTTGACTACACTACAGTTATAAACAAGTCTACACAATTTATTTCACTAAAAAGTCTCTTTTCCCGCTCGCTTCTGTGTGAACACTATCTATCGCTCTCTATAATGTAGACACTATTAGTCGCTCGGTATGAATTCTATCGTCCGTGTTGCCTATCGATCGCTTCGCTTCCAAACATCAGCTGCTCACTGTCAACTAACTCGGTGTGAGTGTCTCGCCTTTATATAGTCTGTTCAGCCTTTTTTTAGGGAATTCTACAGGCGTCTAGTAATCCAATTGTTTTCCCATTGATCGTTGCTGGTGTTTTCTAGATATTTCAGGAAAGCCGAGAATATTCCTTATGTATTCAGGGAAGATGTTCGTTAATTATGCTCACACCAACTTAATTGGCAAGTACACGTAACACTGCCACCTTCTTAGAATTGATCGTCCCGATCAATGCCTTGACCTTTGTAGGGTGCCAAGCGGTCCAAATGTACAACTTTCATCTTGGCCTTTGGTCCTTTCTGAAGACGATAGACTACGTCATTCAGCCTTCTGACCACAGTGTAAGGTCCTTCCCAGGCTCGCTGTAGCTTCGGTGAGCGCCCTTTTCGACGGACAGGATTGTAAAGCCACACCTGGTCCCCTTCTCTGAATCCTGTGCTGTTGGCTCTCCGGTCTTACCTGATCTTCATGCGGTCACTCCCTACTTGGATTTTGTTACGAACGGCTCTATGGATGGTATCGAGTCGTTCCTCTAGCTGCTGTGCGTAGTCGGTAGCCGAAGGTCGCCGATCTTCTGGGTGTCCAAACCGGATGTCGATAGGTAACTTCAGCTCTCTTTCAAATAAAATGCTGGCTGGTGTTCTGCCGGTGGCCTCATGAACCGCACATCGATAGGCCAACAGGAACAAAGGTATGTGCTGGTCCCAGTCTGTCTGGTGATTGTTGACAACCATTTTCAAATTGGTTTCCAGCGTCGCGTTAAACCGTTCGACCATTCCGTCAGATTGTGGATGTAATGGAGTGGTCCTAGTTTTCTGTACTCCTAGCAGCTCACAGACTTCCCGGAATACCGCGGATTCGAAGTTCCGTCCCTGGTCAGAGTGGATCTCCATCGGAACTCCATACCGACTGATCCATTGGTTCACCAGCATTCCAGCGACCGTAGTAGCTTCTTGGTTTGGGATTGTGTAGACTTCGGGCCATTTGCTAAAATAGTCCATCATTACCAAGATGTACTTATTGCCAGCAGCTGTTGTTGGGAATGGTCCAGCTACGTCCAGAGCTATTCTCTCAAATGGGGCACCAACATTGGACTGTTTCATTCGCCCTCGGCTTCGAGTCTGAGGTCCCTTGGCTGACTCACACGTTGGACACTTCCTACACCAATTTTCGACGTCTCTTCTACACTTTAGCCAATAAAATCGCTCTCGCACCTTCTCCAACGTCTTTGTTACTCCGAAGTGTCCTCCACCAACACCTCCATGGACTTCTGTCAGCACCTCGTTGACTCTGTTCTTCGGGAGAACTACTTGATGTCGAATTTTAGTTCCGTCAGGGCTTTCCCACACTCGTTTTAGTACCCCATTCTCGACGATGAGCGAATCCCATAAGGCCCAATAGCTCTTCGTGATGTTACTCGTACTACTAACATCTGCCCAGGTAGGTCGTGCTGTTCCTGCCTTTTTCCACCGCAGTATCTGTTTAATGCCTTCGTCGTTATCTTGGTCTTTCGCCAGGTCTTCGTTCTGCCAGTGTTCTTTAGGTTCTACTATCGTCTGACAGATCCTTGCCAAGTTGACTGGTTCCTTCTTTTCGGCGGCCATGCAATGTTTGCAGTTCTTCGAGCATGGTCTTCGCGAGAGGGCATCAGCGTTACCATGTTGTTTTCCAGCACGATGCTCGATGCTGAAGTCGTATACTTGTAGCCGCTGTAGCCATCGAGCTAGTTGTCCCTCTGGGTTTTTAAATTGCAGCAGCCATTTCAGGGACGCATGGTCTGTCCTTAACAGAAATTTTCGTCCGTAGAGATACTTATGGAAATGTTCGAGAGTTTTGACGACTGCCAGCAATTCTCTACGGGTCACGCAATAGTTTCGCTCCGGCTTTGACAGTGCCTTACTGAAGTAGCCAATGCCTTTTTCTTTTCCTTCCTGCATCTGCAACAGTACACCACCAATTCCTACATTGCTGGCATCCGTATCGACAATGAAGTCTGTGTCGAACTGTGGGTACGTCAGTATTGGGGCTTGAGAAAGGGTAGACTTCAGTGTTTCAAAAGCTTGCTGACATCGTTCTGACCATTGGAAAGGGACACCATCCTCTGTTAACTTGTGGAGCGGTCGAGCTATATCTGCAAATTCCTTTACGAATCGTCGGTAATAGGAACACAGCCCCAGAAAGCTACTCAGGTCGTGTTGGTTCTTCGGGACAGGCCAACTTCTCACAGCTTCAGTCTTGTCAGGATCAGTTCTTATTCCTTCTGAGGTGATAACGTGGCCAAGATATTTCACCTCCTTACAGAACAGATGGCATTTCTTGGGACTGAGTTTCAACTTGGCTGCTGAAAGCTTCTTGATCACTTCTTCGACATTCTGGAGGTGGTCTTCGAATGTCTTTCCCAGTACTATAACGTCGTCTAGGTACACCAGACAAACCTTCCAATTGAGCCCTTGTAGCACATTTTCCATAAGTCGCTCGAAGGTGGCGGGAGCGTTACATAGTCCAAATGGCATAACGTTAAAGTGCCAATTTCATTTCGTCCAGCTTCCATTTTATTCTTCATTTCCTCCTGGCCTGCCTTCACTTCTTTCTTCATTTCTTCCTGGCCTGCCTTCATTGCCTTCATCATTTCCATTAAAGCCTTTATTTGTTCTTCCATTATTGCTGATTGTTTTCTTGTTACTGGCATAAGGCTTCAAAATTCTTCTTCTCTTCGGACCTCTTCTACAATCTGTCGCACTAACTTTCTTCGGGAATCTTCAATTCCCTTACTATCGCACTCCTGACACCAAATGTGACGTGTTCGGTCATAGAAAACACAATTAACAAAACCAAACAACGAATTTATTTAATTACTAAAGTTAATTTGACTACACTACAGTTATAAACAAGTCTACATAATTTATTTCACTAAAAAGTCTCTTTTCCCGCTCGCTTCTGTGTGAACACTATCTATCGCTCTCTATAATGTAGACACTATTAGTCGCTCGGTATTAATTCTATCGCCCGTGTTGCCTTTCGATTGCTTCGCTTCCAAACATCAGCTGTTCACTGTCAACTAACTCGGTGTGAGTGTCTCGCCTTTATATAGTCTGTTCAGCCTTTTTCTAGGGAATTCTACAGGCGTCTAGTAATCCAATGTTTTCCCATTGATCGTTGCTGGTGTTTTCTAGATATTTCAGGAAAGCCGAGAATATTCTTTATGTATTCAGGGAAGATGTTCGTTAATTATGCTCACACCAACTTAATTGGCAAGTACACGTAACAATATTGTATGTAAGTGCTTGGGAAAAACCCAGATTTAACGAATAAATACGATAGATAATGTTTTGTATCCACTACTCGCCTATGTTCTACCAATTACGTTAAACTTTGACCAAAGATGTTAATGGTGGGTTATGGTATATAAAAGTTCCCCTTCCCATTCTTTTACAAACTGACTATTAAAAAAATCCTACAATATGATGGGCTAAACTGAAAACCCATTTTTGCTTATAGTCCAGAGAATTTTTTTTTTAAGAAGTTTCTTATTATATGTATTATGAACAGTCTTTTTTAATTCACGATGGGTTCCCATAAACTATACCATTGAAATGTGTATATAATTATTAGGCGTTCTTAATGCGGCGGCTAATGTACCTACTTCTTTCGGACGAGAGTCTAGTTTTTCAGGTAGGTAAGTTTTGCTGGTCTAATAAAATCTGGAACTAACCGGATAAAACATTCAAAGGGTCTTTTTGTCCTTGGTACATTTGTGAAGATGTTTTTTTGAGGTTTTTCTGGCTCTTTTATTTAAAGGTGTAAAATACAGTTTTGTACAATTCTGAATTCCTGACAATTATACCACTGGGGTGGAATATGTGGTTTCGATCATTTTCAGAAAATAAAATTGGTAATTCACTAAAAGTAAGACCATGAGAACGGTACCTATTACGTTGTAATACTTGATTACCTTTTCACCTTTCGTCGTTATGTTATTATGTACTCCAGTTGGCGCCAACGATTCCCGTCAAAATCGCCGTCCTGTCCGTCCATCCGCGTCTGTCCGTCCGTCGGTCGGTTTGTCGAATGCCTCGCGTTCATCCCGCGCCCGCGGGCCAGAACGTTTCGCCGCGTGATGTCGTGGCTACAGTCCTTATCGACCGTGTCCATCTCTATTGTGTCGTAGCAATAACATCTACTAAATTGAAAAGATTATAAAATCAATTGCTTCTCCCCGTTCCTCTAACCAGTGAAAGGTGACAGTGCAACTAGTCACGCTATACAGGCCAGCACCTCGGGCTCCACGCTATTTATTAGTGGAAAAACTGTCAGTCTTGCGCCCACGGGGGGTCGATATGAACGGACGAGGACTCGACGTATTGGCTCGGCCCGTATTCTGTACCATGGATATTCATCGCCGATTCACTCTCACCAACTTGTCGAGGCTGAATTCAATTCCCAAGACTTTCTGAAATCGTACTCATTGACATCTGTAATTGCGTTTTGGAGACAGGCTAAATATCGCAACGTTAGCAATTAATTAAATGTAAATTTTTATAAAAAACATTCAGTTACATATATGTATTTAAAAGTCAAAAGTTTGACTAGAGTGGTTAGTTATCTTTGGTCTCTGAAATATTTAAACATAAGTATAGTGATGTTATTGAGATATTTCATATAAACCAATTAACCAACGACATATTGCCTTATGTGCAAGAGAAGCGGGGCGTATGTTATGCAACATACAAATTTTCTAATTATCTTAGTTGGCAATTGTTTTTCTGCCATTTGAAGTTAAAAAATTTCCAAATTTTGAAACCAAAGTCGAGGCCAAATCTCTTTAGGAATTGAGAAAGAAAGAGATCATTGTCATGGGCGAGTAAGACCAAGACAGACTGGGACACTCTTGGTTTTTGTCATTTAATTTGGTACTTAGTTTTTTAATACATAATTCTTCTAAATGCTATCATTATAAAGACTATTAAAGGTTTACATCATAAATAACTCGCAATTTATAATTACCTAACGAAACATTCATTTATTTCAGTTATAAAAATTTAAAACACATCGGCATATCCCAACACTTTTCTTCAAACAGTGGTAAAGAATTTTTTAAATATATGTCTTACAATACAGCGAATCAAACTGAAAATTTTAAAAACAAAAAGAGTAGGTATATTAAAATTGCTTCAAATATTTTAACTCATAATATACCAGGATGTTATAATTTTTAATTTACTCTTGCGTATTCGGTCGTAGTCTTGCTTTTTTGCAAGACCAATTTTGCAAACTTCTAACGCTTCATTATTTAAATTTAAGTTTTGATGATACTGTAGTTTATTTTGTATTGTCAGTGCACACTCGGTACAAATTTACAGATCTTTACAAAATTTAACTGCTTGTTTTTTTTTATAATTTTTTATAGATGAAGAAACCCTTTTCAAAGCGTAATTTTTTAATTAAATCTCGGTATCTTCAAAGTTAGGTGAAACGTTTGATAAAGTTTTAATGTTATCCATCCGCTGGCTGGCATGAATCCCGGTGCCTGCTCGACAAGAAAAATGGTAATTTTAACCATCCGTTTTAGAAGTCGAGTAATAAATAAGGAGATGAGATCAGGTCCTATTAACATAAACGAAAATCAGAAGCCAGAAAGTTTTAAATTTCACCCTTTTTATTATACACGGTGGCTGTTGCCGAGGGGTTGCGTGCGCAATAAATATATAAAGATAACTCAAATTATGACTGTCTTGACAGAGGCCACAGGAGCACCGTCTTCACTAATAAATTATATTGGTTTTTTTTTTCTTTTCTTTACCGCGCGTTTTGGTGGACCGATAATATCGTAGTTAGAGGTGGTTTGGCCAGTTTTGAAGTATTTCACTGCTTATAGTTTTAAAATTAAATATGTTACAACTTACGGTTACAAAGAAATTATATTTATTATTATTTATTGTGACACTGAGTATAACCATTTACTACTCATGAGGTTTGCACTTCATTATTTCATATTATTGTATGTATGTACTTCCTTTTTAATTACTTGTATGCAGTGGCGGTTTTACTGTAGGTGCATTTGTTCAGTGAACCCCCTTAAAAATTGAACTAGTTACACCATATAATTTTATCCTTTTAATATTGTGACAGATGTGTCATTCTGACGTTGACAAGCGCCGACTGCGAAAATTGTGTGGAAGTAATCTATGACGCGTTCCAGAAAGTCCGAGAGTTGCTGGACGTTTCGAGAGTTGCCTAGAAACGTCCATAATACTATACAGTAGACTCCCGATTATCCGAATTAATGTGGACCGGACCTATTCCGGATGACCGAATTTTCCGGATAATCGGAATCGGTAGACGGAAACTATGAGACCTTATTGAAGAACATTTATTATTACATATGTAAATAATCTGTGCAACTTGCAGCCCTGCACTAAGCTCTTTACCTAGCCACTAGCTTTCTAGCAACAGCAAAATCAGCAGAAGACATAGTTTCTATGGTCAATTAAAAAGATAAAAGATTTCGGCCGCATGTGTTGGACTTGTGCCTAACATAAACAGACATAAAATATGCCGTTATCAACTAACGGGTCGGGTGCGGTCCAGTAGGGCGGCACCGAGCAACACCATCTGAAAGATGTCCTTCAGAGGGTGTTGTATACCGAGGCACATTCTTTTGACCATTTGGACTAACCAAATGTACTAGTAGACAGTTTAGGAAAATTCGAGATAAACGGGAGCCGCATCACTCCAGTTCCGGATAAAACGGCGGATTTAAAAATCCATATCATTCCGGTTAATGCAGCGTTCCGGTTAATAGGGATCCGGATAATCGGAAGTCTACTGTATAAGGAACAGCGTTGGACAGTTTGACAGTATTTGATAGAAGAGAGCGACAGAAATAAGTTTGAAGAGAAGATAAAGCGATTGACGAGTGAAATAATTATAGAGTTATTGTTGTTATCGAAATAGATATTGAATCGTTGTTGTGTTATAGTTAATTTAATAAACAGTGTTAAGAGAAAAATTACGTGATAATTGTGAATTACGTAACAATATTTATTATATTATTGATGATTATCGTATAATATACATCTCTTTTACCATTTCATAGTTCATAGTTACAAAACACCAACCCGTAACCCATAGAAAATATTTAAATTTTTGTTGTGTCGCTGACGACTTTACCTAACTTTTTTGGTTCAAGTTTGATTCTGAACATATCACGAGAGCGATACTCCGTTTGATGTCCATGTGTTAGAGAGAGAGGTAGTTGGACGCGTGAAATGGAAGATAAAATACACTCAACATACAGCGTTTAGCTGCACTGCACGAGAAGCCGGAATCAGCCGGAATAATGTCGTGCTATGTCGGCACGGCTACCCGACATTCTGCCAGGGTTTTGCAACTTCGGTTAGCCTGCCAGCCTGCCACCTGGTGAAAATGTCCAGTACGAGTCATTTTTAAAGGCTCTGGAAGCTAGTGTTGGTAGGAACCGATAGTAAAAAAATTATGTTCAGATTTCAGAGTTCAAAGTCCACTAATTGTAAATGACGCACAATTTATTGCACAATAGGTGTTAATTAAAATATTACGTAAATGATGGAGTCGTGTTCGGTAAAATATATTAAAGGAAATTCAAATAATTTTCAAAATCGTTTCAAAATAAAGAAAAGGGATCCACCTCGCCCAAAACTACAGCTGACACAAGAGTGTACCTTAAAAAATAAAAAGTTCAAACGTGTGTTTAAAGTAGAACAGTATAAAAAAACTTCGTGGTTGTGTGGGTGTAGTAAATTAAACGCATTATTTTGCTTTCCGTGCCTGATTTTTGCCGGTAATCCTGTTGAGTGTGTTTGCTAATTCAAAACATAGACGAATGGATTTCCTGTATAAGTAAACGTAAGATTTTTATTTATTGTGTTATTAAATGCCATAAGTATTTGTTTCTCCTAAAAATATTAAAAATCTTCGCCTGCGGCGCATTTACAACATCGTGAAATACGCTTCATGTTCTGATATTACCTACATGTTATTAACTTTGTGAACCCCCTTCGTATTCGACCACGAGCCGCCACTGCTTGTATGTACATATTTTTGTTAGGTACGTTCATTGACAACATTGATCATGTTCGATAAGCAAATTGCGAGTGTTGTTCGTTTTTTTAAAAACATTGTTCAAGATGCCGGAAGTGGTAGCGTTTATGCATATGATCACATGCAGCGATTTCCTTTTTAATTACGTCCAACTTTAAATGGAAAATGCATATCTTGAAATGGACGCTCGCGTGACAAAAATTCGTTTCCATTTTCACGAAACATTGCACAGTACGTATTTATTTGAACGAATAGCTTATTTTTCGCAAAACGTTTGCGTTTTCGTACAACATAATAATATGCAATCCTACCACACGAATTACAAGCAACAATAATGATAAAAAAAATACATATTTTACCTGTGCTTTTACCTCCAAATGAAGGGTTTTACAGAAAGAATTAAAGGAATAACAAACTGCATCATATTTGAATAGGTATAAACATCACATTGAGTAAACTAAAATCCTTTTGTGTATGGTAATACTTAACTAGTTACAAAATTAAAAATTAAGTGAAAAATATTTATGATTCGTTCATGGAATTTAGGTAGGTACTTACAATGTCGTCAATGTAATATTCACAATAAGGGGGTTCGTCCCTTGTGTTTATTTTATCTGCCTTCATAAATTTTATTATTAGTAACTATAAACAAATTAAAGTAATGTGAATATTATTATATTGTTTCAAAAAAATGTGATTTTATATGCAATTAAACACTCATTTAACACGACCCCCCTTGCCCTTGCCTCACATTTTATACAAGCCCTCTCCTTTTCCTACCTTCCTAACAGTGCAAATAGGACTATTTCACGAATACTATATTTATATATTTTTTGAAAAACATCTCCAATTTTGTTTGATGCATTTTGTTATTTCGATGTTTACCTTTAACTTCATATATCTACCTAGTTTCTGTCATCTGTTCTTTATCTTTTAATTCCTTCCTCCTTTCGCTCATGTTATCACCGTCATCGTCATCATCGTGGCCGTCGTTATTCACTAAGAATTAAATTACTTCGCGAGGGTATAATTTATCGTAGATCCATTAATAATTTTTGATCGATAATGAAGTTATTACACTGCCAACGGACGATTCCGTCCGAATGAAATGGCTGATTATTTTAAATCAATCCGGTGTCAGAAGAACATGACGCATGTGTGTGGGTACCGAAGAGTGTATACGCATCTAATCTCGAATATGAAGAAGGTATCATCTGATTAAAATCAATATCGATCTTTACTTATAGGTCCTTCTACCAAAAAGCGTGTCCTAAAAGTTTGTTACTGTTCCGTTTGAGATATGTACCTATTAAAAAATGATGAGAATATAGATAATAATTTGGACTTTGATGAGTCCACGAGTGGAATTATTTATTTAATGGTTTGTTAGCCACTGTAGCTGGCAACTTTAGGGATCGTGGCGAGGAAGCAAAATCATTCGCTTCAGTTATACTGTAATTTATAAATCGTTTCAAGTCATATTTGTTGTGTAATATATGTTTTCTGAATTTATGACTGGGCAAGGTCGGGGGATATGCATTAATTATGTAAACTTAAAATAAGACGTGAAGTTCTTCAAAATTTCTCCCCAAAATGGGAAAATTTTACCTCATCATCAAGATTTGTTAGAATTTCCTTCTTCTTCACGTGAGGAGACGGAGTTCCATTGTATTATTACAAAGTTTTACCAAGGGGAAAGTGGGGTTCAAATTAAAAAAAAAAAAACACGTAATTAATGGACATCCTCTAGATATCTGGCAATTAGTTACTAGTAGCGCTGAGTATCTTGTTATAATTACTTAAAAATGAATATTGTTTAAGGAGGAATTGTTATACTTTACTTAAAATGGATCAAAGCATTTTAGTGACGAAATTATTTTGTGGTTTAATATAGGTACATAAATATGTATTTATAGCAGGCAAATAATGTAAATAGTTAAAGCTAGTTTCATTGTCCTAGGGATCTTAACCAACTCACAGATATGTTCAGGATTTTTTCATACCATCGAAAAACAGAAATTAACATTTTAGTCTGCAGGCTTCCGTGGTTGACGTCGTTTGTCGAATGGTTTCCGGGCTGGTTCCCACGTAGTTTTCAGACCTGAAGAAGAGAGCGACATGACTCTCGAAACGTCAAGACAAGTAAACCGACAACGTAGAAATCAGCCCGGAAACCATTCGACAGAAAATAACATTATCAAATACGAAACTATACCTAGAAAATACGTAAAAATCAACTAGTTTTGTAAATTGATGATTGAACAACATTTTGATTTAATGCGCCAAATTCCTTCCGACGAACTCCATTCTGTTTCTTCAACATAGGTACCTTTTATATACAGACTTGTGGTCAATTTATTTATTTATTTAGATAGTATCTAATAACGTCAAAATGAACATTTTTATCTTTTATCAACCAATGTGTCACGTTACAGTAATAAAAAATTAAATCGATGTGATTGATCGTACGATAGATGTAAAATTTCATTATGTGGGTTGTTATATCAAGTAGTTACTATTAACCTAAAGACAAGATACTCAACACCCAGCAGTTTAATAACAGGAATCGCCTGTCGTTACGTTGTCCAATAGACGTTAAAATGACAGCGTCGGCCGCGATATAGACGACCGACGACGACGTCGTTGACCAACGAAACGAGCGATAGTGACGTTATAAAATCTATTAACGGTGCGCGGGACAAATTACCTGAATGTCTCATGTAATTCGTTAATAAAAACGCCGTGACTCGTCCGTTTGGCCGGCGATGTTATCGCGCGCCCGCTAATTTATACACCCATTCTTCTTTGTTTAGTTTTATGTTTGTCCACAGGGGGCCGACGAGGATGACGGCGCTTCGGTCACTTCGGTAAGTACCTACCCTTCCCTCTCTTCCTTCACGACCGACGCGACGCATGTTTGTTTGCTTGTTGATTTTTCGACAAAATTCAATAGGCCTGGCCTGTACTTCACTAAGTACAATATAATAGTTACTATATTCTGATTTCTTTTTCACCATTTGATGTAACAGTTAGTATTTATATTATATTATCAGTATTTGAATAGATATGATCGGTTTTTACTGTAACTTAGTCAGCATTTAAATCCAAAAAATTAGAATGTATTTAATCTAACGTCTAACCTAAGCAGTAATTATACCCTATCAAATTTAAGGTTGCATGTGTATGAAATCGTCAATGTTGACTGGAGTAGTCTGTTCTTTACTCGTTTTAATGGAAAAGAAAAGACACAGACAACTTGCAAATAGTAACGAAATAATTTAACTCAATTCATTCTACCCTAACTTTCGTCACCGTTTTGGTGTTGCATATGCTTATTTTTTCTAGTCGTTATCATCCACTGCCTTTAATAAAAATATTCGTTCTTTTCAGGTATTTTGCATATTTGCAGACTACCTACTTTGTTACTTTTAAACTATTTATTTTCATAATAGATTTGTACTAGTATTATTTATTGATGGAGTTTAAGTTTGAAGAAATCATATTTAACTTCAAAGCAGTCGATTAAATGATTCAGTCTGAAATCGATCAAATGCAATCTTAAATTTTATAGGGTATACCTATTGCCTTTGGTATTTTCAAACTGACCATTTTGGCAACGCAATCTACTGAAATCTGATTAATATGTTCAATGAAATTATTTAAATACTGACATTAGATTTATTTGAAACTGAGTAGATTTTTTCGGTGTTATCATTTTATCGGAATTCCTTCACAATTAGTCAATCATAAACTGAGGCATACAAACTACGTTTACTGCAGAAATTAAAGGTCATAGACGAAAGACGTCACTGCTTTATTGCTATTAATGTCATCGAGTCACTAAACAAATAAAAATAATTACTATTAAATAATCATAATTATATACTTATTGGAACGAAAACAGCATATTTTATGTTGGCATGTAATTTTTGTAAGTAGTAAAAGATTTCTGATGGTAACCGCATTTATGGTTTTAAATTATTCTATAAAACGTATTTTTTATTGTTTTATAAGCTCCTGGTTTAGCAATTTTAAGGAACAATCAGAATGCAAAGTCTGACATGTATTAGTAAATTTGTTTCCAAAAGATGTTACTAAAAAGCATTTAATTAATCGTTTTAGTAGTTTTAGAGTTCAGATAGATTTCGCTTTCGGTTTAACTTGTCTTTAAGTGCATTTTTCGACATTGTTTTGATATTCAAGAGTTTTGAGAAGATAAACTTTGTTGCCTCTATTAGATACAAGTGTTTTCTAAATTAAAGCAGAATAAATTCTAAAAAAATCGTAAAAATTGTTAGTTTCCAGTTTTTGTGACACATAAGAGAAATAAAAGCGGATGTTTATATTTTTGTTTTATTGCCATTTTTTGCTTCAAGCTATAATTTACGGTGACATTTTAAAAGGTATTTTATTTGTTAGTGGGTAGAGGTACTCGACTGTTAGGACATTCCCTTTCTTTAAAACTTTTAAGGTCCCTTTAGTTTTATATGCCTCATCGGTTCGTTTCCTTTGTCTCACTCTTGCACGGCAATTAGACCCGTTGCTTTAGTGTCTTTTCATTGAATTCGACTTGCTGAATTTAATTGACGAGATGCGTCTTCCTAATCGTAAATGTCACCCGGACGAACGGTACCCCTGTACGGTAACGAAATGGCACTCGGCGTCGGTAGGATGTCCTGGGTCGTAAAACTATCTGAATTATGTCCTTTGCAGTTGGATCAGAAGAAGTGCACCGAATGGCTTGTCACTGCAGCGAAGGGCGACTACCAGGACTTGGCCAAGCTGGCGACGGACGAACCACGCCTCGTCAAATTAAGGGTAAGTTTTTTGAAAAACTCTTATAGGCATTGAGAAAATATTGGACATAATATCATCAACACCGCTTCTTGCAAATTTTGTGAATTATCGGTATTTCTGTTATTTTTAAAAACGAAATAGATTGCCGATGGTGTAGTTCGCTGTGTAAACGCCGCCGGTTATAAATCGGTAAGCAGTTGAAATAGATACATGATTACGTAGTACAAATTATGTGAGAGAAGGTTCGGAAAAAGGTCAATAACTTTCGACAACAATGTAAATATTATAATACGGGCAGATATAACGCCTAATAGATTATATTTTGAGAAAATTGTTAGCTAAAAAGGAGATAATTTTTTCTCGTATTGCTGTAAATGTACCTATTAGATATGAACTGTAACAGAAGAAAACCATATTCAACAGGAAATGATCAATATGGCGGACTATTGCGGCCATATTGCCAGGCTCAAAGAGACGAAATTAAGGACATTAAAACGGCAGGTTGCAGGCTTATGCAGACAGATATAATGTTATTTTTTATTAACGCTTCTAGTTACGTTTTAGTTCCAAGAACATTATATATAGCTCGTTATTTTATTTTTTAGATGTTCTGCATAATTATTTTAATTAGACTGTTGACAGAAACATTTTATTTACATTATAAACTAAAGTAGTACCTAATTCGTATCCGTGACTTTTGGTTGTTATCTAAACAAGTTTGACGACTTACTCTTAAATGTTAGCATGCTGTATTCAGACAGAAAATTTAATTATCTATTCAATTTTTTAACCTATAAAATATTTAGTTAGTTGGTTATGTTTAATATGCCGTATCTTGTTTCCAAAATCTTAATTGTAACATTCCGTTGGTTTGTAACGAGGTGGTTTTTTTCACTGTTTTAATATACGGCAGGTGCAACTTACTTATTTTTAATTAGTATAACCTATATGGTCGTATGGTACGTGTGCACGATAGTCGAAAAGCTAATTTTGTTAATTAATTCATAAAACAAACGTGCACAAAAAGAAACACTCCAAAGGTCTTAATAGACTGTGCACCGTTTACCTACCTACATATTACGACGGTGTACTAAATTAGTTTAATTTTGTTCTGTCAATTAGGGAGGTAAGAAGCTAATGTGATGTGGAAACGGGCTGATAATAATCAGCCCCCAAATGTGAAATATGCTGTAATTAAGAAAATATTTAGTCTTAACGTGATTAGTAGTAGGTATGCTTTAAAAGAATGCATAAAAATGCCGTAGTTCTCTCACAATTGTGGTTAACTTCCTGCATAAAATTGCAATTCCGAAAATACAAAAATAAAATGTCATTTTCTAAAAAACTGAAAGGCTAAAATTAGTAAAAGAGTAATCAAAACTACGCAGTTTTTGGTCAAATAAATTCTAGGTTAGAAACTTTGGAAAACGATGGGCATAACAGCTGCAAGGGTTGAAATGTAAGTTTCATGTACACTTTTCTTTTTTTTTTTTTTGTTAATTGCAAGTATGAAAGATGATATCGTGAAAAAATCTTTTTATGCATTTGAAATCATCGGATTTGGATTGAATTTTTCATATCCGTTTTAAAGACAACTTGCTCACACCCAAAACCAACCCTATTGTTTTAAGGATTTTTAATGATATCCATCTCGGCGCTATCCACCTCGTTCCCCTTTCGTCTCTTCATCTTCATCGTCCCGACGGCTCAGGTAATAAGATGTTCAATTGATACGTTCTCGTAGATCGTAGTAAGGCTCTTGGGGCTTGGCCGATGCAGCCGGCCGGCGCGTACCTACCGTAGTAGGCGACGATCGGTAAGATTGGACAAATCGTCCGTTTTCTGTCTTTTTGTCTAGACTGAAATCTCAAATAATCTGCCATGAGACGTTGCACTAGGCGCCGAACTGAAACCGATACTGTTTTCTGAAATGCAAACCTTCACCAACAAGACTGATATTAATCGGTAATGTAGACCCAATGGCCTTTTCTCCACATTCTCTTTTCTACAGTTTTCAAGTTAAAAGAAAAATATTTCGATACGTCAATGTTTCATTACTTTACAAATTTGTATACGTATCTCATCTACTTGTATGTTTAAGAAATTAAGAAACTTTTGACGAAGTATCAAACCAGTTGCCATAAGTTTTTGTGGTCACCCCATGTTTGTATATGTTTGTGCTCTAATCAAATTAAGAATTTTAGAAGAAAAAGTAGCTTTTAACTATACCGACTACTATCCCTGCGATTCTAAAAAATGTGACCATAATAGTCAGCCCGTTAAGAAACTGATAAACCCCTCTATGTAGATACTATTGCGCTAGAAAAAGTGGCATATTCTTTGAAAATTTGGTAGCAACGTATTATTTCGAAAGGTTGCCAGTAGAAAAACCCGAGAAGTTCCCACCTCTTTCATGGACGATGCATTCCGTATAATGCGAAAAACCGCCCTCAAATAAATTTGACAGTGTTTTTCAGTGATCTCATGGTAAACGGTGGCTCCGGTAAAAAAAGTCGTCAGTGTAGAACTGTTTCGAATAAAATGTTAGATAAGAATATTTGCATCACATTGTTAACAATCATAGTTTGAAGTCAAAACCTTCAAGTAGCTAATTAAATAAAACAACACTTGGTGTAGGTTTCACAAATTTATTATCACTTCTGAGATATATGTTTCGACCTTAACATAGGTAGGGTGAATTTTACTAAATGTGTGCAGGGAAATTGGTGTTTTGCAGAATTTAACAAAAAAAATCTTTAAAGTGAATAGTTTTACGTAAAAAAGGATATCAGAAAAGAAATTAGAATCCTGTTCGGATTTTTTGTGATGTTTGTAGGATATTTCCATTGTGCTTTCAATATTGTCTTTTCTCAAAATGAAATCATTCTCCTATCGGATCAGCCGTTTATAATATGAATGAAGAAAACATTGTTAAGTATGTTTTGTTTTGTAAATTATTATGACGAATGTTTCATCTATGATAGGGCTGGGAAGTAGACTTTTAAATCGTATTGGTAAGCTTTCGAAGAGGTCATTATTATGTACCCAATTTTCAAAAGTGTAGGTACCTATCTAATTTTTGTTTCCTCCTATCTAACCACTTGGATATCACCATAGCCGGAATAAACTGCATGAATTCATTTTGCAATGTTTGTTTCTATTACTGAAAAATTGCATTACGTCACAAAACTGCGCCAGGTCTTATAATTTTAATTTTATTGTACTACCAAGCCTATAAAACTATTTTCTGTCATATTTGTATGCGGTGGACCAAAATGCCGAATAAATTCGTACGTTTATTGTTGACTTACAATTAGTGCGCCAATTTATTCCCACTTTGTACCGTTACCCTTAAATTTTTCATTTCTAACAGCGTTCATCGTATAAATAATTAAGCAGGTAAAATTATAATAATCAAATTTATTTTACGAAAAGGAACACCTAAAAACGAAGTAACACACAACACAACTTTATGTGTAAAGGGCTGGCAAGACCACGACAACACATACACTTCGTTCGTGTTTTCTTTGCATACCATAACCTTGTGATCGTAAGGTATGAAACAGTATAATCTTTTTTTTATTTTTTGACTAATAAGTCCAAATGAATAACAAAAGAAAATATCATCCGAACTATTTATTGTTTCAAGGTAATGTAACTCATTAGATAGAATATTTATATGGTACGAAACGGGAATACACCAGTGTGCTACATCATCAACCCTTGAAACTCGTCAGCAAAAGTCACCCAAAAGTCACAGTTTGCAAGTGATGCGTTTTTACTAGAAACGAATTCAATTGTCAAAACGAGAAAAGTTCCTTACTTTGATCTGGATGTTTGTGGGAATGGTCGTAAAATGCTTGACATAAGTAAATCTGACCAATACAGGTTATGTCCAAAACATCGCGATTTTAACTAGGTATAAGTATTTGTGGTTTTGTTTTTACCGTTAGTTTTCTTTTGCAACTTTACATTAATTTTTTATTGGGTTCAGAGCGTATCTCAAGTTCACCACCTGAGCCAATGTAAGCAGCCAATCAACCCACTCGCGATTAAATTCGATTTATTGTTTTATTATGTTGTCTTTTGATAAATTGAGTCTCACGATTGTATTTAGTTGGTTTTGCTTAGGTTGTTAGTCCTTTTATCGTGAGTATTAAGCAGATAAAGCAACAAAGCAACAAAGCAACACAAGGCAATGACTAGTCGACGGTGGCGGTGGTTACGTTACGGGCGGCGTGACGTGAAATCCCACTGCGCTTTCGACACTACACAGACTATAGCACACACGCCCATAGGCTTTACCTCCGCGGACAAAAAGCTCGTTAAAGCAAACGGGCTTAATGAATTGCACACAGGGGCCAAATAAAATAAATTAAAACTTTTTACCGACGATAGTCACCGGCGTCGACGACGGCACTGTTCAGTTGAGTCGCCCACTTAAACGAACGGGGTTCGTTCATGAAATAAAATTACTATTTGAAAGTTGCTTCTAAACAACAATTGTGTCGTTTTTAGGGTTTCGTACTCTATTGTCTGTCCGTATGTCACAGGTTTCTAACTCCTAAACGAAATGAGTTATAGACCTGAAAATTGGATCTATTATGTAGAATGTTGACCCAAAACCGAATATTTACTAAAAATTAAATTTAATGTATTATTATATAAGATCCTATTCATCAAAAGGAGTAAAAAAATTTTTATCGAGTTGAGTACAAATATAGTTTTTATTATTTTTTATCTTTAAAAATGATGGAATAGGGGAATTTTTGTTACGGGGTCTTTCTTAAAAATTAAACTAGTTAGAAATTTGAATTTTTTTGTATCATGTCCTATACACTGTATTTAAACAACAAAAATTGAAAACGACGATTCATAATGTAGTTTATCAGATGTAAGTTGTTGCAATGTACAGCTAGGAAACAAAATATATGGTTTCAGTTTAGTACTACCTAAGAACTAATTGTAAGACAGAAAAAAGTGTTTTATAATTAAAAAATGAAGACTGGAAAAACTTTGGCGGTTGTTGTAGAACAAACAAAATAGCTCAAAATCAGGTCCAACAGTTCCCCGCATGTACTGTTTGCCGAAGATACATAAACCAGGTAGGTCAGGGCGACCAATTGTCTCTGCAATTGGTTCAACGACTTATAAGCTAGCCAAGTGGTTGACAAATGAATTCAACAACCTCCCAATTAAACCACCTAGTTTTTCAGTTAAGAATTCAATTGAATTCATAAACAAAGTCAAAGATATTAAGCTAAAAGACAGCGAGGTTATTGTTTCATTTGATGTTTGTTCCCTTTTTCCAAGTGTGCCAGTTCCGCTTACTTTGACATATTTAGAGGATTTACTTAAAGAAAATGGTTTCTCCGATGACATTGTAGCTGAGTACATTATTCTAACTTCAATGTGCATGCGGCAAAATTATTTTCAAATAAACGGTTCCTTCTACGAACAGAAAGAAGAAACCAGCTATGGGGAATTCCTTATCACCCTTCATAGCCGATCTATTCATGAGTCGTTTTGAAAGTGACCTTAGACACCTAAAGTTTTTTCCTCGAATATGGCTTAGATACCTGGACGACATTTGCGCTATCTTTGATTTGAGCTCCAGAAGTCTCCAAGACTTTCTTAATGTTTTAAATTCACGTTTCCCTTCGGTCAAATTTACTGTTGAATTGGAGAAAGATTGCAAGTTACCTTTTTTGGTTATAAGAAATGGGAATTCTTTAGAATTTGATATCTATAGGAAACCCACTAATACCTCTAGATTTATAACCAACGACTCTAATCATTGCGTTCAACATTAAATGGCTAGTTGTAATTTCCTTGTATGTAGGTACATAGATTGTGTTGTTTTATTAATTATTTATTGAAAAGTAAATTAGTAAAAACAGTAGTAAACACGAGTTGTTGCTATCAAGAGTACCTGCCGACTGACTGGCTTACATAGCGTTAAAAAAAATGCACAATGAAATACGTATTACATATAACAATCAGGCTACTTATGGTAGGTAGACAAAATAAGAAACTGATATAATAATAAAAATAATATGAGAAGAATCAGATGATTAATCTATAACACATACATGTAATCTGACAAAGAGCGCATTGATAATACAATACTTCGACACTCCCACTCGCTCTTTTGTCCCCAAATTCAAAAAAAAAGTAAATTAAATCTAATCTAAATTTAACATTTTACAATTTTTATCAAACTTATTAAACGACAAACTTTTTGTTAATAAATCTGCGAGTTGACAATTAGTTGAAACTCTAATCACTTCAATATCACCTGTTTTAACACATTCACGAATATAATGAAACTTAATGTCGATATGTTTTGAACGGTCATGATACACAGGATTTTTAGTTAATTGCTCAGCGGCTGTGTTGTCTATATACAGCCTGGTCGAAGAACGTTGGTAGAGTCCCAGTTCGGATATCAACAGACGTAACCATCGGATGTTCTTAGCAGCGACATGAGCGGCTACATATTCTGCATACATTGTGGAATCCGTGATGATACTTTGCTTCTGACTTTTCCAAACAACTGGACCACCATTTAGAATCAGTACCACCCCGCTTGTTGATTTGCGATCATGAGATGTTGCCCAGTCCGCGTCACTATATGCAATTATTTCGTTCTTTGAAGTAGAATTTCCATTGTATGTAATGCCCTTTCCCAAAGTTCCCTTTATGTAGCGAAGAACACGCTTCGCGGCAGTCCAATGAATTTGAGACGGTGTTTCAAGAAATTGAGATAACCGGTTGACTATAAATGCAATGTCTAATCTGGTACCGACGGCAAGGTACATTAACGAACCTATAATTTCGCGATATGGTACTTTCGCGATTTCACCTACTTTCCCGTCACTGTCTAAATTTGGCACTAATGTGACTTTTTGATCTGCCGGTGTGGTTATCGGATTGCATTCAGTCATGTTGAATCGTTTAAGTACACTTTTTGCATACGCGGTTTGATGTATTTTAATTTTTTGAGAGTCTTTATCACGGTCGATTTCAATACCAAGATAACACTTCGCGGTTTCGCTTGTGACTTTGAATTTTTGCTTAAGTAATATTAACAGTTCCATCACACTATCAGTAGAACCAATCACCAAACCATCATCTATATAAAGGGCCATGAACAAACTTTTATCGCGATTAGAATATACGCAAGGATCAGCATTTAAATTCGTTAGTCCAAAATTGTTTAGCACTTCACTGATCTTTTTGTGCCATTGTCGAGGCGCCTGTTTAAGGCCGTAAAGGGATTTTCGCAGAAGACAAACTCGACCGGTTTCATCACTAAATCCGTCAGGTTGTTCCATATATATCTCTTCATTCAAATCACCGTAAAGAAACGCGCACTTGACATCCAATTGATATATTTCCAAATTGTTGATCGCGGCGATTGAAATTAACGTTCGCACCGACTCGAATCTCGCAACAGGCGAAAAAGTTTCCGAGAAATCCGAACCATGTGTTTGTGAACATCCCTTTATCACCAACCTCGCACGATAACGATCAATCTCACCATTTGGTTTCATTTTGATTCGAAAAACCCAACGATTTTTGATCACTTTTCGGTTTTTAGGGCGTTTAACCAAAGACCACGTATTGTTTTCCCTAAGTGCCCCCAATTCTTCACACATTGCTTGCTCCCACTGTTTGTGGTCTGAACATTCGCGTGCTTGTTCCACAGTTAAAGGTGTTTCGGACGCCATGTACAAATAACCAATATTGGCATAATTTGAATTTTCCAAAGATTTTGATGTTTTGCTTCGAGTACGACCCGCAATGCTATCCGTAGTTGCATGGAAAGATGGTTTACACTGTCCTGTCGGCACAAAATCTTCGTCATTGTCGTTATCACTACTATTTGTTGAACATTCTTCCTCCTGTTTTATGGGGATTTCTTCTTCTGTTTTTAAACCATTATCTGTTTCTGATTGTGTTTCTTTCTGTTCCATTTCTAATGTTACCACGCTAGACGTGTCCGGCTCGATAACTTCAACATCGCGACTAACTACGACACGATTCGTACCGCGCTCCCATAAACGGTATGCTTTTGACGCACTTTCGTACCCGACTAACACCATCTTTTCACTCTTTTTGTCAAATTTCTTGCGTTTGTCCTTTTCAATATGCACGTAACACGTACTTCCGTAAACGCGAAGATAACTAACATCCGGCTTTTTCCGGTAGAACATTTCACTTGGTGTTTTGCCTTGAAGTCTCTTCAGAGGAATTAGATTACGAATATGTGCCGCAGCGCAACAAGCTTCAGCCCAAAGTCTCGTAGGTAAATGTGCTGCTAGCAATAGAGTGCGTGCCATTTCGATAATTGTTCGATTTTGCCGCTCAGCACGTCCATTTTGTTCTGGAACACGAGGTGTTGAAAATTCTTGCTTAATTGAGTGTTTTCTCATAATATTTGTCATTTCTTGACCACGAAATTCAGCAGCGTTATCAGATCGCATTCTTCGTATAATGTGACCAGCACCTTTGTATTCGCCAATAAGAAGTTCAACTTGTTCGACAATGTCTGATTTTCTTTTTATCGGTGATGCCACTACCATTCCACTAAAATCATCCGTAAAAACAGCTACATATCTGGATCCCCCAAACGACGTTTCTGACATCGGGCCAACAATGTCATAGTGAACCAATTCACCAACTGTTTTTGCACGACTATTCGACACCTGGAATGATTTGCGGTGTTGTTTGCCGAATACACAATTCTCACAAAAATTGTTTTCATTGTACTTGAATTTTGTTTTGCCTTTAATTTCCATTCCTGTGACTGCATTATTAGTTACCAAGTCATTTATTGAATTGAAATTTACATGACCAAAGCGTTCATGCCAACGCTCAACGGAAGCCGCGGCTGAACTTGCTATCTGTGCACTTCCTTTTTCCGTAATCACCCTAAAATGCATTTTGTACAGATTATCACCTGTACGACTTGCGTAAGCGATCAATCTTCCTTTGTAGAACATTCTAAGTTCCCGCTTGTTTAACTGTACAGTTGCACCATGATTAGTAGCGGCCCCAATTGAAAATAAATTTCGATCAATGTCAGGAACATACAGTACGTTAGTTAGTGAATGCTGTCGTGCAGTTCCATTAGAGCCGGTTTGAATCTTTATTGTACCAACACCGTGGGAATCAATGACCTTTCCATTTCCAATAGTAATTCTTTTTCTATGTTGCGAAGAAAATTCGGTATATTTTTCGAACCACTCGCGATGCGATGTCATGTGATGTGACGCCCCGGAATCAGCATAAAACTGATCACTATTTGCCGAACCTTTGTTGTCACCGAATGCTGTAAACACGTAAGTTCCCGAACCTTCGTCTTTTGAACCGGAAGCACTATTGGCTACACCCCGTTTTTGTTCGTTCTTAAATTTGAAACAGTCTCTCTTTTTGTGACCAATTTTTCCGCAATAATTACACTTTCCAGTAAATTTTTCTTTGCGATTCTTGAATCTGATTTTGTTTTCGCTTTCCTCTTTTTGGGAAACCTTGTGCACCAATGCCATATTATTTTCGTTGGATGATATCGTTGGAGAACCATGAATTAACATTTCTTGCTTTAAAAGTCGCGACACTAAATTCGCTCTTGTTTGATTACTTTTGTCAAGCGAATCCCAAGCAGCAATAAAAGGTTTATATTTCTCTGGTAAACTCAGCAAAATTTTCGTTATAACGTCCACCTCACTTCGTGGATGTCCCAAGTCTTCCAGCCGTTGTGCCATGTGTTCGATGGTGGCTACATGTTGCGAAATTGTTGAATTTTCGTCCATTTCGTATTTAAAGAATTGTAGTAGCATATGAACAGACGCTTCGTTCTTCATTTCATAAATTGAGACTAGACGGTCCCACATTTCCTTGGAAGTCTTTAAATTCATAACTTGTCTGACTTGTTCCTTTTCTAATGCAAAGCCGATTATCATACGCGCTTTCTTGTCTAGTTTTTCCCATTCTGCTAATTGTTCAACTTGATCATTGGTCGGCCTGGATGAAGTTCCATCGACAACATCTAATAGTCCATAAACATCCAAGTACGATTGTATTTGAAACTTCCACACATTAAATTCAGTTCCGTTGAATTTCGAAAGTGATATCTTTTCCATTTTAACTCAAATTTTAGCAACCCGAACGCGAAAATTTACACTAAGCACTTTTGCTTTCTTTTTACCAATTTACGTAGAAGCAACCTGGGGCCATAACCTGTTGTTTTATTAATTATTTATTGAAAAGTAAATTAGTAAAAACAGTAGTAAACACGAGTTGTTGCTATCAAGAGTACCTGCCGACTGACTGGCTTACATAGCGTTAAAAAAAATGCACAATGAAATACGTATTACATATAACAATCAGGCTACTTATGGTAGGTAGACAAAATAAGAAACTGATATAATAATAAAAATAACATGAGAAGAATCAGATGATTAATCTATAACACATACATGTAATCTGACAAAGAGCGCATTGATAATACAATACTTCGACAGATTGCTTAGTTTTCCTCTTAGTAAAAGTAGATATCATAAGGAACTCTGTACAATTAAGAAAATTGCGATTGACAATGGTTACAATTGTAACATCATTGATAAGTTAGTTAATAAGATTAAATTTAAGAATTCTGTTTCAAGATCTTCGACTTTTCAAACAGACACCAGTAAAACCAAGTTTATTACTATGCCATACGAGCCAAGATTTACTCGAGGATTCGAAGGCATTTTTCGTAAACTTGGTTTATATGAAATTAGCAGTAATGACTGTAGTAAAAAATATATTGGACAAACTAGACGCTCGATCGAAACTAGGTTCAAGGAGCATTTAGCTCATGCACGGTTTGGTAGAGCCGAAAAATCTAGTGTTGCCCAACATATTCTTACTGAAGAACATAATATTAATATTAATAATCTTAAATTAGTTAAGGAAGTTAGGAATAATTGTCTATTAGATAGTTTTGAAAGTTTATACATCTGTAAAAATAACCAAATTTTACTTAACAATGACAAGGGTCCTATCCCTGGATCTCCGCTATTTAGTCTAGTTTAATTATTATTTTTTGTTATTGTCAAGGTCCATTGAACATCATCAATATTCCTGCTGAACCATGTTCACTGAACCTTAACAACATTCACTATATATTAGGATTAGTTCTCTTTTAGGTTTAATTCACTTCAGTCCCTGAAGAAGGTAACCTTGTTACCGAAAAGTGCTTCGGACAATTAAAGTGTCGTGTTTTGGCATTGGGGTTTGAGCTATTTTGTTCGTTCTGTTATATAATTAAAAATAAATAAAGTTATTTAGTCGCATGTACGGAACCGCTACCCTTATAAAGCGAGGTCCGATTCGCGCTTGACTGGTTTTATTGTTAAGCTTCAGAGTGATCTGTTATCCATTCCTTAAATATGTTTTTATGTTGTGTTGGGTTAGATGTCATTAATTGCGCAGGATGCGAAATGTGTGGGGTGGGAACCAGGGAAAAGAAATAACATTTAAGGATACTTACTTTTTGTGGTATAGAAGGTTGATGAGTATACACTGGGAAAAAGGCATTAGAACGAAGACGTATTGGAAAATGTCGGTAGAAAATAGGAGATGGGATCGTAGGATACTCTTATAACTATCTATATATATATAGATATATGATTCTTTTGTCTCTGTTTATTCTACGTATATTTTTTTCTCAAAAAATTTTTTTTGTCGATTTACCCTAAGCATTTCCTTGTTACGATATTTTGTAACTGTTCCTCGTATAGTAAACCGTCGATACGCAATACGCTCTCCCGCTATGTTCGATGTTGCTACCTGCCCACTACCTACTAACCCTTTTGCCGAAACCGTAATTAAGGCCGTACTTTATCCGCAGTAATTGAAATCTATTAAATACAAGACGGGGCGGTCAACTACCGGTAATAAATATTGAAATCCTTTTTCGCTCGTGACGTATTTAATGTCACGTGGGGTTGATTGTTAATTGTTGGTTAACTGTGAATGTAATAGAGCACCAAAGCAGCAATCGGTATTAAGGCAACAATTTAAAATTTTATTGCAGGAATGTATGTATAGGTACGATTGATTTTAGATCCATTAATTAATTTTATCTGCTTAACTTGAGAAAATCTTGCATTAAAGGACGAAACATCTGTATGGGTTTTTGGTAAATAGATTCATTTTTTTTATGGTAGAATGTGGAAATTGTAGAACTGATAACAATCAAGTGTTCTTGCTACGTCTAAAGTTGAAGGATAATTTAATTACCCTTAATAATTAATTGAATTGATTACTTACTTACCAACATTGAATGAATAATTTAATGAGATCTATAATTTATATTTCCGATCGTGTTATTTAGTGGAAAAATTATAAAATGCAGGAATCTGCTAAATAATTAAGGCGAGTGAAAACTGTCGTCCGTTTCACCACCCTAATTTTACATATAAGTAGGACAGTTTGTTTCGTTTTATTAATAACACTTTTCGGGCCATCAGACTCTTCTACTTATTTCTGTATTTAATTAATATTATGTATTATTTTATGATCTACTGCGCTTTATACTACAATGCACGAGAAGGTTACGATAATTTATTTAGGTCTTTATTTTATTTACAACTTAAGCATTAAAAGATAGTGGGACCACCTAAGTAAAAATATGTATAATAAATACCTTTACAGGAATTAGATAGTTGATTATAAAATATTGCCATTCGTTATTCTATTGGTTTTACCCAGTTTAACGTTTTATGTATTTTATTTCGGAGAAAAGATTGACGGAGGACCACCAAAGACCGGCACAGTTTGCGATTTCAGGCCAATTATACAAAAGTTAGGTGTTTTCACCGCTAGGCTCGTATTTCTTCGACGGTAATGAGCTAAAGAGTCTGGATAGCGCCACCAATAATTGCCTTCTCCGACGGATTAGTTACATTTTTGAAAAAATGGACGAGCTACAAATCCAGCGTTTTCAGACAAAGACATTCTTGACGTTCAAGACGCGGTCGTGGCTAAATCGGGAATCATAATAGTAAATCTGCCCGCAAACGGACTCTAATTGGGTGACAGACGTAATGTTTCTGTTATTGTGTTCAGTTTTCTTTTTGACGTCAAGCAATCGCTTAATCATTTATGATTTTTCTTTTAATAATTCCGTAGTGCTGTAATATTAAAATTTTCTTCATGTATATATTTTCATTATGCTAAATATTCTTCTTTAGTCTGTTGAAACCTAACATAACCCTGCTCGTAGCGCTAATATAAAAATTTATTTTAGAAATCGAATATGTATGAGAAAATAATTTACCTAATCTTGATTCTTGAGTAGATACCTACGTGATTTAGAATCGTGTTGAAATTCAATTTTAAATTTATTGTATGAACATTCAACTCAATTTTCAATTTTTTTTATTGTGGAATACCTGATAGGGATGTCTTCTAAATGTGTTGAAAATTGGCTTCTAATAAGCCTGAAACTTTGCGTCATTCCTAATATACATGTCTAAGAATATGGTTCGTTTAACATAATTAAAATTCTTTCCCTTAAACATTCTAATTTCTGCTACCACATGTTGATGTTGTCGTTTCCCCGGACACAGTTAAATTTTGGCAGTTATACATATTATGACGGCCGAGTAAATAATTGATTTAACTGCAGATAAATCGTCGTACAAACATTTTGAATGTACCGATCATTAGCATAATATTTTAATGACGAAAACGAGGGCACTTAACGAGAGACTTTGAGGAAAAATTCTCGGGCACTTCGCTGATGTGCACCTGATAAAACGACCAACACCTATAACATAAACGTATACAAAGACGTACATGTGTATCAGTATTTATAAACATGCATATATGTATATCCGTATGGACCGGAAGTGCATATGCCGGACATTCATTAACGGACACATGTCTTCGTCGGAGCCGATAGCATTGTCGATATCTGGACAAGGGACGTTAATGAAACATGGTTCGATAATCAGGTTGCCCTCTACTTGCGTCCCCGCGCCTTTTGGGAGCTTTTGCTACCCGTTTAAATTACTATTCCAGCCCCCTTGCCTTGTCTGGATTGCTTTCGTGGATGCTATCAGTTTTTTTGAAAATTAAAAATAATTGCCAAATCAAACTTCTAAATTAATTAGGGGCAAACGCAATTTTTACTATGCTAAAAGATATCGATACAGTTAAGTTTCAATATTTGTCAAACCTATGAAATATTAATTCTTCCTATAAATTAAAACTGCCAAGTGAAGGTATTATCAGTATCTACATGGAATATTTCCATCCTTAGGCACAAAAAAATATTTCCTAAACCAATTCGCCTTTTGATGTAAAGAGCTCTACTAAAAATAGTTTTTTAGTCAGTTAATCGTAGGTTAGTTTTTCATTTGCACGAGATTACATTGAAGTTTGTATGTTTTACTCACAGAATTTCGTATATCAATTTTTTTTTTTTTAAAAAAAAATTTTTTAATTTTTTACCCGTGCATATTAACACATGAAGTATAAGGATATATGTTGAGTATTTTTTTGATCATGTTGAGAGAAAGTTTGAAGTTTTGAACTTCCTTGAACCTCTGGTGCAGTTCTTTGCCCTGTTCATCTGAAACTTGTTCATTCAACACCTATTCGACACTTTTATCTTGTGCCTTGCACCCCTTGTTCTTCGACGGTAGTTTATGGGGACCGTTATTAAATATATGTGTATGTGTGTACCAAGCGACCCGCGAGTTTCTTCGAACAAACCCAAAAGTGAAAAAAGGTAAGGAATTGACACCCACCCACCGGTAAAGTTCCATCGCCGTCAGATTCGAAAATAGACTGATCACAGTGGCGTAATAAAATAAAGAAAACGAGCTAATGAAGAATTTAGTTCGGGAGCGTCTGTAGTCGGTGTGTTGGTTTGGTGGCAGGTGAATTTTGCTTTTAGAAAAAGTGAGGGACGATGGGTCACACGGTTTCTGGAGATGAGCATTTCGCATGTATAATTAATACCTAAATATGGTCGTGAGTGATATCAAATGAAAGATGTGTCGGTATATGTAGCAAATTTTTACATGTCACAAGGATGTTTGGGGTAAAATAATCGTAACAGTGAAATGCAACTTTTATGAACAATTCACTGTAGATAACCACCTCTGGTAAATAGTTCCGTATAACAGAGTAATTTTGGGGTATTTACTGATATCTATAATATGTAGTTAAAAAAGTTAGTTATGGTGTACGCCACTGGTCCACGTGCTTTCGAAAAACCGTCCTCCATGGTATATTTCACGTAATGCTCCCGCTCGCTCTCCCTGTCATTTGTAACAGTCGCGAGAGTTCCCGGACTCGTTCCACGCTGTCACACATTAATTCTCCGAGAAATCCAATCTGTTCCTGCCGCGTCCTTGCGACAAACGGGGCGGTGGGTGGAGATCGCGTCGTCCGCCACCATCGTCGTCGTCGTCGTGTTGTCGGTCGTTGGATCCGAAGAAACGAATGACGAGCAAGCAGCTCTCTGATTTTCCAGAACACGAACCGAAGATTAAGATTCGAATTTAACCGATAAGTTGCTGTCCTGGAAAATAAAAAAAAAATCTTAAAAATCACTCACACTAGTTGGAATTGAGGGTAATTAAGTCCATAGTAGTTTTGATTGAACAGCATTCAACTAAACAAGAGGTAATTTTAACTAAAATTTTGTTTTATTTGTAATGTTTTTGTAATTAATTAGAAGTGATTAATAACACAATTAATAATTTTTAAATGCGATTGTCGTATATTGCGAATTTTTGCAGTTTATAAATTTTAATGAATGCATAAATATCTACCTGTATGTACCTAATGGTTTATAAATTTGTATGACGGTTAATTTAAATCGGTTGATCATTATTATTATTCCGTGTTCGTTAACTTTTAAGTGTAGCCGTTGACAGGGTAGTAATGAGTGAAATTTATTGAACGATCGTCGCGTCTCATAAAGTAATTACTCGGATATTATTTGTCGTTCGTGAACGAGGTGGCATGGCGTTGTCATAATCACCATACGGCACCCATGTCACGCATCTTCAATTGCCCGCGACGCGTAGTTGTCTCGATGGCACTTAAATTAGTCATCGAGAATGTGGTGGCTAGCTGTATATAAATGTGCAGTGAATTTAGGTGGGTATATAAACTTAGGTTCTTGTACACTGCTACCGAAAAGTTTTAGTGCATAAGCAAGCTTTTATAGTGTTTCGTTTAAGAACATTTGAGCTATTTTAAGCTGAATCTCAAACCATTAGTAATAATAGTAAATTTTGGATTATCCTCAGAAATTTTACGATGTTTTGGAAAATTTAATTCCTGACTTCTTTAACTTTTTCTGCTCTAGTCAGCCGATAAGTTTAAAATTATATCAATTAGAAAAAGATATCTTTATAGACTTATGTAATACTTTTAATGAAAACTGTATCAGAAACACTATAACCTAGTTCATAAAAATATTTTAAACTAGCTATGCCCGCGACTTTGTCCGCGTGGAATAGTGACTTTCGGCAGCATTTAAAATTTTTTTCTTCTATATTTTTATTTTCTGGGCCGTAAGCCTTTTTGCCGACGTCATTACACAAAAACTTTCATTCCTTAGTTTTGCCCCCTTTAGGGTAAAATTTTTACAAACTTTGAATGTCGTATTTGTACCTAATCAAAAGCCTAAATAATAAGTTTCAAGCCTCTAGCTTTATATGTACTTATCTATCTCTGTCCCAAATTCTCATTTTAATCGGTTCAGTAGTTTGGGCGTGATTGCGTAATACACAGACAGACAGAGTTACTTTCGCATTTATAATATTATAGATTAATATTGTTTAATTATAGTTTAAAATAGTTTATATATCTTAGTATTCAACTATTTTTATTGATCAAAATAAACAAAACATCTATAACTTTTTACACTTAATATTTTAGTTTTCTGGGCCGTAAGCTTTTTGGACGACGTCATTACACAAAAACTTTCATCGGCTAATTTTATCCCCTTTAGGGTAAATGTGGTATTTATTTATATCCAATCAAAAGCCTAAAAAATAAGTTTCAAGCTTCTATCTTTGAAAATTACGGAATTTCCGCAGAAACTTTCCTATTTCAACCCCTAATAACCCTTTCCTCGCATTAAAAAGTAGCCTTTCTCAGGCTCTAGACTATCTCTGTACCAAATTTCATTTAAATCGGTTCAGTAAATTTTAGGCGAGATTGTGTAGCATACAGACAGAGTTACTTTCGCATTTATAATATTCCGCGAATTCATTTTCATCGATTTTCCCATGGGAATAAGATATTTTCCCTCAGTAAAACGTAGCCTATGTGTTAATCCAGGGTGTCAGCTAACTCCATACCAAATTTTATTAAAATCGCTCCAGCCATTTAGACGTGAAGAAGTAACAAACGTACACACTCACACACTCCCACACTCACGAACTTTCGCCTTTATAATATTAGTGTGAATATCTACCCTTTATTAGGGTTTTTTCAACCTTTTTGAAATAAAATTATTTAGAAAAAGTCGTCGGGGTTGGAGTAATAATGTAGAATTGTAAATGGCTGCAGTTTGGTGTGTTTGGTATTTTCTTATTTTGATTTTACCCAAATCTAATGATCAAATGAAACTTTCTAAGTGTATTTTTGTTATCAGTTTTTTTTTTGAAAATTAAACAATGATTACCAAACCAAACATTTCATTAATTAGGGGAAAGCTGAATCTTTAATATGTTAAAAGTATCGATACAATTCGATACTAAGTAGGTATATCAATCTTCATATCGATAAAACCACCTACAAAAATTATTATTGATAGGTACCTACATCCTCAAAAGAATTTATTTTTTAAACAATTATCGACATTTTGCCTTTTAATGTAAAAAAAATACTTTTGGGTGTTTCATTCCCACCAGTATTGGTGGACGGGCTGTCCCCCCCGACCTACACTCTTGTGCAAAGTCGGAGGGGTAGGGCGGAAGGCCCTCTTCAGCCTCCTTCAGGAATCGTAGGAATGGGTGGGTGGTGGTGTGGGGAAGAAAGATGAGACGGACGAAATGAAGACAGAAGAGAAGTGAAAGATTATTTGTGGAATATTACTACCCCAGCATTTGCCTAAATGATCCAAGGAAACCACAGAAAAACTTGGACCAGAGTAGCCGGCCCCGGAATCGAACCGGTGACCTCCGATTCCGGGGCCGGCTACTCTGGTCCAAGTAATGTAAGAGGGCTTAATCCAAATCAGTTTCGGAGTCAATTATCCAAAAATCACCAATCAATTTGTTTATTAATTTTTTCATGTGGTAGAAACTGGTTTATTTTTATGACCATTTGGTCATCTGATACCGAAAGACTTCTATATTGAATTTTACCAGGAAAGGGCTTATTATTAATCAATTTAGATCATTCATTTTATCTTAGTACAACCACAGTGAAATATTTAACGTCCAACGGATGCCAGTCAGAGTTGGACTTATTCGTAGGAGCAGAACCATCTCTAAACTATGGTCATTATGTCCAAATATTGAATCCTCTTGTAACGGTTTTATATCTATTATGAGTTATTCATTGTGGTTAGATTTTTGTGTGGGAATTAATGGCACCACCGGGAGCAAAGTGAGGATTGGACATGGGGTATCCATTTCCCCAGACCTTGTAGTTTCCAGTCTAGATATCCTGAAAGGAGAGAATCCTTTACGTCATTAGCCATTTACCTAATTAAGAGGTAATTTTCGGATTATATGTAACATTATGAAGAAGTGGAATTGTTACTTGTTCTTTTTAAATAAAATTATCCTGCTAATTCGAATTGTACCCAGAAATCCTGGATAAACATACCATTCCCAACTCATTAGAAAACGTCAGCTGTGAATTCCTTGTTTCATCCGATAGTACATTAGGTAATTTTTCTGTTATTTCTTGATGGTCCTGGGCCCTGACAACATTTTTAACTGGTAGTGTACTATTTGTGGGTATGATTTTGTGTTGATACGTGTGCGTGCGACACGTTACGGACCACCCGCCGGCCACGACAGCCTTACGGTCCATGACGTATAGTTTGGCACGTTTACTGGCGCTAATGAGTCCACTAAATCTGCATCTGCAGTTACGTTAGTATATGTAGCTATCCGTACGTGTATATGTACATGATGCTATGTGCTTCGCATACATACAGTACCAGTACTCGTGACGACCCTATCTCATTCTCACTCTTTCTCTTTTGTAATGATGCACGGATTACTCATTGCGATATGAGGGCTCCAATATTAATTGCTCCGCTTCTTCGCAGCAGCACCTTCAGATGTGCGATAACAGCTGGAAATGAACGCTTTCGACATATTTATCTTCTGCTCCTTTAGCTTCTTTACTGGATGATCGTCCTCTCGCGAATGTTTTAAGAAAATACGGCGTGGTGGAGTCTACTGTAGTTGTCATTAATGCAAATGTAGATGCCAGTAAAATTATTATAAAGAATATTTATAATGTTAGTCAAATGGTGTCAAAAAAAGTAATTTCTCTGTAAAATAAAGATTCATTAGTTGCATACAGTGGCGGCCATCCCCAGCGGTTATTTGGTAATGCGGTATGCAAACGATTTTTTTTGCATTTAGATCTTACCAATAAAGGCAGAAAATTTTCCATGCAGGAGAGTAATTTACTTTCCTGTTTATTTACTTTTTTGAAAACTCTGGCACTAAAGCCTCGTGAATGCTTTTGACACCCACCGTCACAATTCCTTTAGCGTATGTAATCCAGGAATTTTTGAAAAATAAGTGGAAGGGAAGTTATTCGACCACTTTCTTCATTGACATATTAGCTTGAGTTTGCGTTAAACTTCCGGTCACTAAACTTACTAAATAAAAATGTCAACCCTGGGAGCGTCAATTATGTATGTATTTATGTGAGGCGTTTCATCGGTCACAATATCCTTTTTCATTAACGCAACATTACATAGCATTTCTGGAGATTTATTACCTTTATGGGTACCTACCTATGCGACAAGAGGAACTTTATTATAGCATATTTTAATGAACGTTAGTTAAACTAGTTGGACCGCCTTGTTTCCCATAATAATTTGAAACAGAACCGGACTGACTTGGCTCCAGTCGAGTCTCGGAGCGCCACATAAAAATTTAGAGCCGTGGCTGTAGCCTTCGGAGAAGAATGGGACCATAATTTGTCAGACACAAACGACTTACAGACACCATAACGTGTCACGTTATATACTCACAAGCAGATCAACAAGTATTTCCGGTGTCGGTGCTTGACATGCCGTGTCCCATCTGAATAATACGTAAAGGGAGTGTGGCAAAACTTTTGATACGAATACGAGAAAAAGAAATACCACTTTGCTAGGTATTTGAATTGAGCATTTCGTTTTGCTTACGGTATAATACAATTGAAAAAGTTAAGCTTAAATTAATAAGAAATATTTATATATTAGTGTGGCCATTGGCCAGGATTTTTATTAAGTTAATAAGGAACAACACTTCAATACTAGATTGATTTTAGATTTATTGAAGAATTAAAGGAAGTCTTCCTGTAGTGGAGGCTGACTTTACTAAGATACTTTGAGACATTCTTGCACGCTAGGGTCTCTTTCCTTAGTTTGTAAAATGTACATACATACATACATAAATACTGTGTAGTTAAAATGTTCATATTAAATTGCAAACGTGTTTGTAATTTGTAATTGTCTAACTCAACCATTTCTAGAACTAATTATCTATTACGGTTGTTTTACCTGCTTGTTTCAAGTTTAATTATTTAGGATTATGAGTTTTTTTTTATATTTTCCGTTGTCAGTGCTGACGCACAGGTTTAGGACGATAGCGTTTTAGAATCTGTGAAATCTGCAGGAAAGGAGACCTGGAAGGCGCCACGTTGACTAGATTAATGTGATAAAAACGACAAACTGACCCGTCTTGACTCTAATAAACAAGGAACCATGGCAGCTCTAAGTGGAACCATAAAACGCAAAGGCCGGTTTCGTGAAGAAGTTTGTACATTACTTAAAACTACTTGTAAAACGCAATAAAATGTTGTTATGCCGTGTCTTCAAGGTAAATTAGCTGGCAATTATATTGCGGTCAAACTAACTCGAGTAGCAAATGACACTAACGTAAAATTAAATGTGTGCCAATGAAGTAGCTAAAGTTTATGTTGGTTTATTTTAACACCACCGAAAGTTATTCATATGTAACAAATGGATCTCGGCTCATAAACAGTGTAAAAGTTTCTCATCTTTAAAATACATTTCTTTTTATTAATAATTTCAATATTTGTTAGTAAATTATTAAAAAAAAAGAGTTTTATTTTTATAATATTCTGTAATTTTTCTACAGGATTTTTTTTTCTTAGGTACTTACCAACTGAATACTAAAATTTAAGTCTTTTTCTTCTCAAATTTGTTCTTTATTAAAAAAAAAAATAAAATAAAAACATGTAACTAACTTCTTTTATAAAACAGTTGGAATCGATGGTGACTTTTTTATTATTAAATTTCGCGTTTTTTGAATTATAATTGAAGGATAGGCATAAAAGATTTCCCGTTATAATTATTGCAACAATTAACTGTTATGTAAATAAATATTCAGTGTGAATGTAATTTAATTTCAATTAAAATTTAACATAGTGCATCAACACTATTTTTTTATACTATTACTGAGCGATGAGTAATAAGTTGTCCGTTATTATAATGCAATGTTTAAATGATTTCCGGAGGGTGAAAAACATAAAAACTTAATTAAATTTAGATTTTGAACACGTTCTTGACATTTAACAACGAAATGCATAGGCATAAGTGTTGCTTGAGGAGTGGATTTATACCTAAAATTTTGTCGATGACTCTAATAATAGTTCGGCTATTTAAGAATAATTTAATTGTATATTAATTTGCAAACGGACGGAACACATAAGACGGTTTACGTGACTTGCCGATGGTTTCTACAATTTGTTAATTAAACTACAATTTTCGAATATTTTTATTTAAAAAAAATTCCGTTTTCGAGAATTCCATCAAGTAGGCTCTATTTTATTGTTATTTCCGTGAAAAAGGTGATTGAATATAAAAATTCCTGAGTTTATATGCAAAATACCGTTAGGAAAGATATCTACTGTAAATCAGTGGTAACTCGTCAACGTGTTGCAACAGCGAACTAAAACAAAATAAAAGTCTTTCATTTAAAGATTGTAGGAAATATTTAAATAACTTGACAATTCATATAAAAAAATTATGGTACTTCAAGCTCTATCCTTCCTATCCTACCATATTCTGTATAATTTCTGTAAAACTGGGACAATATGAATCTTTAAATAGGTACCTACTTGCGAATAGTAATATAGTTTAGGTCTTACTCTCCCAATTTTTACTGTTTTCTTTTAAAAGTTCTCTGACTGGTCTTTTAAATGTTAGAAAATGTCCTACAATTTCACGTTCTCTTGTTAACTTTTAATTTATATTAATTAATCAATGTTTAGTACCAATTTTATAAAATGGTGATTTATACTCAAAATTTGTGGGCGATCCTTGTATTTTATTTTAAAATATTTTTTTAATGCCTTGTTGAGCGTTAAGTTTGTTGCTGTTTTATTACGGTTCGTTAAAATTTTCGTTAATTAATCTTGGAATGGAGATCGAGTCATCGTTTTTCACATTGATTAATACGAAATCCACCTCCGAGTCGAAATTACTCCCATAAACTATAAACGTAACGTGTCCCGTGGCTGGTAATAAGCGTGTGGGTTATTAGAAAGAAATCCGGTGTGCATAAACATCACGCACGGTAACACCCCATTTCGGGCCACATTTAGACGTTAAACAGCGAAATTCCGTAATTATTTCGCCCTATTACCGAGATATACACGACACTAAATCTAAACACCATCTGGTTGTAATACAATATTTCCATTCGTTGAACATCCACAAAATTAGTGTCTGTTTTCTAACAAAATTCGTTGGGACAACTTGCAAGCCATTCATCATCGGAGGCGGTTTCTCAAACTAAATGGGGTTTACCACTTCAGGAATAGCACGGTGTCTAATTGTATAAGTGGCTCTACTCACTCAACTGACAACATGGTGCGGCGGTTATCGGAAATGGATACGATGAAAAATACACGTGTTAAGAGGTTTCACGAGGTTTATCTTTGATTATGGTAGTTTTAGCGCCAGTATCTGTGCTTTTTTTATTTGTATATTTATGTCTTTTTATCCATGGACATGTGCTTTGGTAGTTATCTGATCTCTGCATGAATACATTTGTAAAATTGATAACAGAAGCTTGAAAACATGGAAGAAACACAGAATAGATACTTGAAGAATTGCTTGTTATGAAAAACCTGTGGAGTATCATTAAATATTTAAAGTTAGTTCAGTTTAATAGCGGAATTGTTAAAAAGCTATAATCTATTTATCGTAATAAAATTATTGAAAAGCTAAATTTGGATGGATTGGTATTGTTGTTGTTGGGTGCTGGTAGGGGGGAAGGGCGTTTGTGACGTAATAGTGACCTGTAAGAGTTGTTTAGTTCAATTGGAACACTACAATATGTAATAAAAAATACCGATTAAACGAAGATATTCTGCATATCAAAAGTGGCCACGTTAGTTTGTTCGATCCTTTCGAGAGACTTTTAAATAGTCTGTTAGGTGCAGAATGTTGAATGATCGGAGGAGATAGCCGTGCCGATTTACATTATAGGTATAGAACAGTGCAACGCATATTGCATGTCATCGACATAGTCTGTTCAAACCAGTTCAAAATAATTTAATGACAACATTCCATTCATTGAACTCAGTAATAATTAAAAAAAAAAAAATACTTTTCAGTGCATTTGTCCTTCGTAATGTGAGACAGTAGAAAAATAATTGGTTCGCATGCACTGATACTGTTCTCGTAGATGAACCACAATTACCATTTGCTTTATCAGGCTTTCGAGTTTCCTGTTTTGAAGAACCATAATATCGTAATGCTTTCGACATTAACCTAGAAAGAAGGAGTCGTGGGGGTGAATGGCGCTGCATGTTCATCCGAAATAGTAACGGGAATCATCGTTGTTATAATAATCCACGTTTACACCGTTTTCGTTCGTGGTGGGTTTATGGGCCGTGTCGCCGAGCCTTTATCGAGGTGTACCATAATAATAATAACGGGACGCGTTTGCTATTGAAACATGAAACCTATTAGAGGATAAAGGCCAAATGACAGAGCACTGATTTAGGGTTATGGTGGACCGCGAGATATAATCTCGGGGTCGGTATATAAAGGAGTGAGCGCCACCCGCGTGTTTGTGTGTGCGCCCGAGATGGCAATCGCGCATGACGCTTGTTTGTTTACAGCATCAAGTAGGCCGAGCCGCGTGCTGATAAAAGTGCGCGTATAAATCACCGCGGCCGGTCCGAGACGTTTAATTACAATGTTGAAAACCAATTATGAAATGGGTAATTTATGGGGGCCGAAGCGCCCAGGCCCTTCGATTAATAAAAAAACCGGCACCCAGATTATCCCACACGCTAAGCTTCTGTTGTTTACTAATCGTAAGACAAGTATTCATTTAACAGTACCGTAATAAAACAGTTTCGACAAATATGATTTGGCGAATTCATCCCTAAAGAGAAGTCACTGTAGCCTTTGGGCAAGGGAGTAGTGAAGGGATGAATCACCGGACAAGATACAGAGTAGATGTATTTTAGAATCGAATGAGCTTTGACTTCAAGGTACGCATTCCATTCATTTAGTTCGCGTCATCAGTTGGGCACAAGATTTCTGCCTGCTGCTGCAATACTTATAGTTTACGTCGATTTAGATTATGTTATTTAAATCTAAAACTATTTATAATTAATTCACTAATGAATTTATATAAGCGACGGTGGTATCAAACAGGATAACGTCATGGGGGCGTAAATTCTTTCAATGCAATTGTATTAAGAATCAGAATCAACCCTAGATCACGGTCATTAAGTCCAATATTGACCATTCAGATAACACCAAACGTAACGTTTTTAAAATTTGTTAAATAAGAAAAGCATTAGGTAACATTACATTCCTGATATTAAATATTCTTGAAGAAATTGATATTTAATTTGAGAACGATATCAAAGTAAATCCTTTTCTATTAAAAATCGATTAAAATTTGAAAAGGACAGTCTTGTTGCATCTAAGTCAATCTTTATTCGATAAACATTTCCAGTACTTCATTTTCAAGGCTTATTACATCACACTAATATTATAAAGGCGAAAGTTTGTGAGTGTGTGAGTGTGTATCTATGTTTGTTACTTCTTCACGTCTAAACGGCTGGAGCGATTTTAATAAAATTTGGTATAAAGTTAGCTGACACCCTGGATTAACACATAGGCTATGCTTTACTGCGAGAAAATATCTTATTCCCATGGGAAAATCGATGAAAATGAATTCGCGGAATATTATAAATGCGAAAGTAACTCTGTCTGTATGCTTCAAAATTCTCGCCTAAAACTTACTGAACCGATTTAAATGAAATTTGGTACAGAGATAGTCTTGAACCTCAGAAAGGACACAGGCTACTTTTTATTGCGAAAAAAGGGTTGTAAGGGGTTGAAATAGGAAAGTTTGTGCGGAAATTCCGTAATTTTTAAAGATAGAAGCTTGAAACTTATTTTTTAGGCTTTTGATTAGATGTAAATAAATTCGACATTCAATGTTTGTAAAAATTTTACCTTAAAGGGAATAAAATTAGCCGATAAAAGTTTTTGTGTAATGACGTCGGCAAAAAGGCTTATGGCCCAGAAAAAAAAAATATAGAAAAAAAAGTTTTAAATGCTGCCGAAAGCTAGTTTTTCTATAAATTATTAACTATACTTATTTTTGTTGAAAAAAATAGTTATTATGTAAAAACACAAAATAGATTTTTGAATTTCTTTTTAATTCCATGCGTACGGCAATTTTGAAAAAAAAACTAAAATATTCCGATGGGAAATTTATAATAAAGTTCCCTGCAACTATTTCTGAATTTTGCTTCGTTTTCGAGGTACATTTTAAAAGTTAAGAAGGATGCATGTGTAGGTATATCCTTTTCCAAATTGCACCCTATCATTTAAAAGCACTTCACGATATTATAGTCTCAAATCGTCACTTGAGCTTGAAACCAACAATTTCATATTGCACTACTTTTTAGTACATACCTACCCACCTAATCAAAAGAAGACTAGCTTCTGTTGATTTCTCATTTTGGCTTGGATGGTGTTTAGTTTGTTTATTTTGCTCTTTATATAGGTACTTATCCATGTTTTACTTCTGTTGTACAAACCATTTGGGATCGTAAATTTAATTTTACTATGGGTTTAAAAATTGTACGAGAAAACAACACGGTTTCTGTTCTGTAATGCACTTAATCCGGTCCTGAATCGGCAAGCTGATTACATAGCATTTCACGTAAATTACAATCTGTGCATGCGAATGGAAATCGAAGAGGGCGGGACATCATTATTTACTAAAATGTAAACATGATTAAGTAGTTGCGTCTATTACGATCACAGGAAGAAATACGAAGCAGCTAATCCTTGAGGTAGCTTAATGTGAGTGCCCGAGAATCAGTTTATTATGGCACGGTTTAATTTAAAAAGCCATAACGCGACCCATAAAACAATGGTGGCCATTCAGTGGGAATGATTGCGCGTTTTGCTCGCCCCCCTTCTTCTTCATTCGAATTTGCGCATACCCTCGCGTTTAAGTAGTAAAATTCATTTTATATCTTTCAAATTTAATTTTCGAAAACGACCGTATCACATTTCGCACACAATCAAAACACCATGTGTAACAAGAAATAATAAAAAAGGACCTCCCTTTAAACATACACTCACCCGCACACTCGTTATATAACAATATTCATGTACCAAATCAAACATAATTATAATTCACATACCTACCCTTCTTAAAAATATCCATCATTTAACAGCCGAATTGTACCATAAATGCATGAACAGTTAAGTGGCAATAAGGCCCTTCGTTAGCTCCAATTTTTAGATTATGTAGGTTGCAGAAAGACCAGTTAGGGCTATATTTAAAGCAGAAAAAGTAATAAATAGTAGGGCTGAGGAAAATCCAGTTCAAAGTATGGTAGCTTGTTCTAGTCTTATCCACAATCAGCCTCAGAAGGGAAGTCCTTGTTGTTTTTCATAAAACTATGATAAGAAATGTGTTTGTTTATTGATTTTTACAATGAGCCCTTTCGCGATAATCCGCCAATCCTAGATAAATAAATTACGCATCTTAGGCTGTAAATTGCATTCTTCGAGAAATATTCAGTTGAAGGTTTTACTAACCTAATTTTGGTAGCCTCGTATTGCGTTTAAATTTTTGTGAATCGATGGAGAGGCATTTAGAATAGTTAAAAGGATATCCACTGTAGGTATTCTTCAAATCTCACATTATGTGAATTCTTTCTATTTACTGGGAATAAAATCATTAATTGAAAAGTCAGAAGAAAATCCCGCATTAACTTTAAAGATATGGAAAATATCACCACTTGATCTGTACATTGGGCAGTTAAAAGATAATTAAATACCAATTAGAAGATAAAATTACTTAATATTCTTATGTCATTAGATTAAAATCTATTTTATGCAATTTTTACGTTTAGGTAATGTAATTACAAAAACAGATGTAATTGTTACCTAATGTTTATTCATTTTCGTTGTAAACGTTTCAATAAATTTTAATGCATGTAATTACCATAATTTACAGCTTTTTTAATTTAAGTTTTATTTTATGTACATGTATGTATGTATATGTATTTATAACGTTTATATATTCAAAACTAGGAAAATTTTAATAGAAATAGCAGAGTTATTAATATTAAGGGCTGGTGGCTTAATCCTCTTACTGAAAATAAAATAAGAAGCTACAGACCTTGTATTTTGTGTCGTAAGCTATTGAAATTCTAGTAACGTATCGACATTATTTAAAAATCGAATATTATCCTTTATACGTGTTTGTTTACACTTACCTACCTATGATGTAGTAAGATACCCAGCAACGTTTAACCGTCAAATCTGTCGCTCGACAATTTTATTTTTCATAAAACCGAGGCAAATAAAACATTTTATTTTAATTTTCCGATGAATTTAATTATCAATACGAGGTCGTATTTGTTGCCTGGTTCATACAAACGCTCTTCTTTTTAAATTAAACAATTCACAGTAATGAGAGTTACGTACACGTAGTAATTATAAGGGAAGAGGTAGAGTGAAAGAACAAATGGAAAGAGTAGTGTATCTACCTATAGAGGAACTGAAACAGGTAAATTTTTTCCCATGCATGATACGGACATCACGGTCTCGCGGTGTACAACTAAATCAAGTAGATTAGCAATTTATGTCATGCTGCGGCCGCAGAAGAATAACACATTCTTCTTGCGAACAACCCAGCCACAGCCGACGGTGGCCGCATCAGCCAGCACTGGGTCTTTATCAGATACGGATACTCGGGGGGCATTTAATTAAATTTACAATTAGCGATTGACTTGCATTCACTAATTAATACGGCATCGGTGGACGACGTTTTCGAATCGACGTCGTCGGCGACAAAGGGGAAAGAAAGGGCGGTGCCGGAATTACCCGCACGGCAAGAACACAAGAATATTACATAATTTAGTTTACTGGTATCATTTTCTGTAATTTTCTATTTTATAATTCTATTTACAATTAGCGAAGATTAAATTACATATTACGACACTAGAGTTTTACGAGACTCTTGATTTGCAAGAATTCTTGTCTTCATAAACATCAAGACAACATTAAGAGAATCACGTCGAGATTTTTTGGGATCGAGAAATTTTGTAAAGAGTCTTGTAATCTTTATGCAGTTTAATAAACACCTAATAAGATAGGCTAAAGTTTGGTAATATTTCTAACAAAAAAATAACGCGGTGCGTGACATTTAAGTTTCTTTTTGATTATTTGAATTTCTGCATTGACTGGTAGATTAATAAATGCTTTAGGCTCTAAATGGTTTTGCTCACCTCAATAGATTTTTGACATTAACAAGATTGTTTGTTTAAACATCAAAGTTTTCAGAACCCTTTTAAAGCCAAAAAGTTGTTCTCTGTCTTAAGAAGTATCGAGACTTTTAAATCCAGACAAGAAATTATGATCAAAAAGTTGCAAAGGCGAAAAAAACATTTTCCTGATCTTGATTATTTTACATTACATTACATGAGTTGAACGACGAGATCAAGACTCTTGTCTTAATGAAACCCTATAATAAGCTAACGATACAAGGGTACAAAAAGGATTGCGTCACATAAATTTTTAAAATATTGAATAAATACAAAAACTTTTAATGAGGCGTCATCCTCAATTAGACTAAGCATTTTCTAGGATCAGTATCCTTAACGTTGCCCATCTATCTGCCTTGGTAGAATCAAAAATTGTATAGAAATAAACAAATTAAGGTGGTGAAACGGGTGACAGTACAAGCATTTGACAAATGTTTCAAAATTATTATGTTTTTATCACGTATTGTTTTAAATACATTTGGTCAGACATTGCAATTCTTCAGCTATTGCAATTACTCGTATTTTTAATTTATTTTAATTTCTTTCTCTCTGTAGGCAAACACACAGGAGTAAGTAAATGATGACATCAACGTTATTGAAACCTACATAAGGATAGGGTTTTTTTTTTTCTTTGTTAGACCAAAAAGGAATGCTTAGATAAATTGTTATGCTGATCGATACAAATGTGTTTATATATATATTGCTATATACATGTGGGTATCTGTAAGAAAAGCGATCAACGATTAATGCACATTCTAGAAGTCGCAGTCGCTCCCGTTGTCAGTCGCGACCGCAGTAAATCTCTATCTACTAATTGTATACAAATCAATGACTAAAGGAGGCCGCAAAATTTACGTTTAAATATCTAAGAGATGCGATCTTAATCTGGCAGACTACTGTCTGCGGCCGAACTCGAATTGGCTTGTTTGTTTCGTTAATATCGCGACTTCATTTGCTGATTTAATGCGGTTTTTGTACACTCAACGAGAAAAGTAGACTCACTACCTACTTACAGATACTTTTTTGAAGATACGAGTGAATATTCTGGCAAATATTTATAATCATAAACTGCCATAAAAATGATTTTTTTATGAACGTAGAACATTGCTTCGGAATGCCTATTAAGTACATTGTATAGATTGGGATGATTAGATGACGTTTTTTTCTAATTGAAGACGTATGCTTCATTAGGTATGTTTTCTAATATTTTTGGCATATCTACTTCGTTTTTTGCAGATGCCAGCCTTAAATTTCTTGGTAACTCCTTTGGATTCTGGATGCTTGAGTGACGCAAACTGATCTTAAATATTAGAATTAAAGTTCTGTTTCCCATCGCTTGATTTTTTTCGGAACTGCTCTTTAAAACTACCCTGATAGTAAAAACAAATCCAATGGGTCTGTTTAGACTCTATCCAGCTACGATTTCCATACTCTTCTGTCCCGAAGATCATTCGCCAACTTTTTCTGGTTTGGGTATAATCCTCCTGCTAACTTATTAAACAATATTACCTGAAATTAAAATTCAAATCAATTACCTTGTTGGTTTGAACCATCGACTGAGATTAATTCCATTCATCATAGATCAAAGAATTTTTTAATGACTAAAATGTTCCCCAAGCATGCCTAGCTCCAAATCGCCATCAAGTTTCATGTTTTGTTTTGTTTTTCTGACATAGACTCCTTGCAGTTCAGTGTTTGACTCCATAGATCACTTTGGCAATAACTTCCAGACCAGAAAATTAATTTTTACCTAAGTAAAAGGCATTTTGTTCAAGAGTATATACCTACAGATGAATTTCATATGTACGCGGTTTTCTTTAAAGCTTCTTGCGTGCTGCTTTAATTGGAAACATTGTTCTTACATATTTGGAAGTAAATCGAGAGCTGTCGTCTGCTCATCCGTCATCGTATCCTTTGCTGCATATAACACTGTGCTATCATGGGCTTATCATCGGACCAAGTTCGCATGTTTTTATGTATAGGCTTCGATATACTTTAAAGGATGAATAACAAGCAGTGTATGTTCGTGTATTCTGTCACATATGTATCATTCGCGAAAAAAACTAAGAGTTCGAATTTAAAATAACGGTAAAGATCAACCTTGTTAACGTAAACGTGGAAAATTTATGATTTTTTATTCGGTTTATTAACATATGACCGAAATATAGGTAGGTACTAAAACGACTGCTCTCCTTTCACTTGTGATGAAATATGTCGACCAATGATAAAAGGAGAAATAAAATTTTGTAAAATGTTTTAAAAAAATTATAAAAAGTTGATATACCTAGTCCTGTTTAGTAAGGCATAGTAGTGAAATGCTATTTTTCGAAAATTGAATTTGATTTTTTAACTAAATTATTCTTCTTACAAATTGGCACTTCAATTCCTGATTGTTATAATAAATGATTATGGCTCGTCTGAAGTTTAAAACTGTTTTAATTATTGTAAAAAAAAGTGGTAGTTGTAATATATATAAAAGTGGCTAACGACCACATTACAATAATTCGAAACATCTTAGTAGCTTTGATTACCATAATGGCAAAGAAGTATTACAGAGTTAAATTAGTACAACGATCGTTAAGGTATGCACCTAATGTATTTTGTTTTTCATACGTACATTTGAAACCGTTTGGCACGTCTTAAACTCAAAATTTTAGTCAGAAGTACAGAACCAACAAAATTGGTTTCGTAGATGAAAAATAGAAGGACATGAATTGTTATTTGGCCCTGAAAATAAAGCAACTAGTTGGTCAAGCTTCACTAAAAATATTTCCAAAGCAGTAAAACTTTTAAGTGCACACTAAGCAATTCTTTCTGATTCTAAACATATAGGTACATGTTTAAAATTTCCATTTAGTTTCTTTTTATGTATTAGATTTTTATTATTCTATTATGCTGGCTAGGGTGCGAATTTGCCTTAATAAGTGAACAGGGGCAACTGCCAATTTCATATTTTCAAACTGCTAGTTATGCACGCGCTATTTCAGTTTCTTCTTAAAATTTTGCTCTACATGCACCTCATAAAAACTATAAAAATGTTGGAGTTTTTTGTGAATTTTCATGTGTTTGTAATGAAAACGTTTCAGTTTAATAATCAAATGCCAACAAAAATTAAAGGTAGAGTAGGTAAATACATTGCAAACGAGCTTGTTAGAGAATTTTCAGTTGCTGAGAGCTTTACAAGTCTAACATAAACTTTGCTTGTTTACTGAAGATGATAACCCCCGGAACTTATGAATATGTAAATTGTATATCGAGTTAAGACTTAATTAAGCTGTTGTATTGCTTTTGTTACCTTTATCGACATACAGTATAAGTAATTATTTAGTTTATCTTGTAATTGTAATACAACAAAATTATTATAATTACAAATAGAGTTAGTTGTCTTCTTACAAACATAAATTATATTTTGGTAAGCTGGTAAGGTCGCTCTCGCTCGATAGCATTTAGTTTAAAATATTTCATTCGGAATGTAGGTATGTAAATCAGATCAATCAATATTATTTAAGACGTTAATTTGTCAATATGGGTACTAATAGCGTTTATAATTCGATATTAAAACGTAGGTACCTACATTATCTAATCAACATGACATTAAATATGGTAGAATCATTCAGGTAATGGTTTTAAGCGCCCAACGAATCGTCCTCTTTTAAGAAAAATCTTTTTAATTTTATATCAGTAACGTTTAAAATAAATTGATAGAAAAAATTAGGAAGATTAGAGGAAGGGTATTAATAAAAGAAATATGGAGAAAAAGGGTGCTAAAGACATGTAGGAGAAATAGATATGATGAAGAAAGATAAAGAAAATTAAAGGAAATACAAATAGGACAAAGGCAAACGGATGAGAGGAGAAGAATGAGTAAAAATTAGAAATATAGGGGAAATGGTTAGAATAAGATGTAAGGAATTAGATAGAAACGAGGACTTAAGAAAACTAAAGGATTTCACATATGCAACGGGGCTAAGGTTTCTGGTGTGTAATTCGTGGCAGGGGGGGATGGATATAAATAGATGTGATTGCAAGATTTAGAGTGGGAAATGAATGCAGGGAATGTAAATATTGCATGAAAAAGGAAGAAGGAATCCATACGTTTTGTGAAAGAGAGAATGAAACTCTATGCACGTGTTGGGAGGATGTATTGAGGATAAGAGTATAGATGATAGTGACAGTGGTATTGGAAAATTTTAAAAGAGCGAAAAAGGACTGTTAATTTACTGTAAGTTTAAAATAAATTGGATATTTAAATCTATTAAGTATTATATATATATCCACTAGTATTTGTATTTCTAAAAACACTTACTGTTTTCTATCCTGATTCAATCTACCCTTTTCCTAAACCCGCAGCATACTACATTCCTTCCAACTAGCTGTGAATAATACTTTAATTTAGGCCTTCCTGTACTTTTTTTACTCCTCTCTCTATTTTTTATGTACACATACATATATACATATCTGTTATCTCCAGCTAGCCTGTCATGTCTGAACGGGTTTCTTGTAATGCCATTTGTTCTTTTTCATATTGACCTTCTGTTCTCAGACTTTTTCTTAATTCTTGTCATCTGTAACCTTTTCTACTCGCTACATTTGCTTCATCTGCCTATCAGAAAATGAAAGCTGTTTTTAGTTTGTTATTAATTCTATTTCAAAAAAAATATTCTTTATCAAAATGTGTCTATAGATGTGTGAACCTTGTGTGGGTATGTGATTAAGCATGTGATTAGTAATTGTTGAATGTAAATATATTCCGCTCAGTAGAAACGTTGACCAGTACTATCTCCGTGTGTGGCAAGGATTATATTAATCGGAGCTTAGTCCTAACGTACAGATACGTCGAATCTAGCAGGCCGCGGACTTTTATCTGATGCTCTGCGGCTGGGATAACACGCCTCCCTCGCTTGTCCACAAGGATAATGGCTCGTTAGACAGTCACCTGATATAACGCTAAAATACACGCTTACTTACATACGGATTTGTAACAGGATGCTTTTCATTTCTAAAATCTGCTCCTGCACTCCTTTCCTCGTCTGTCTCTTTCTCTCTTCATTCCTTTTTAATATTTTTAATCTGATTTTGTTGAGGTTAAAAGATGACTGGCATTCCAATATGTGGAACTACTTATTAGGTAATAGTCTTCACAATCTGTTTTCGATTTTTATTAACAGATAGACAAATAAAAGAAACTGAAATTGAAATTTAGTTATTTCAGTATTCGTAGGGAGATTAAGGCAGTAACAAGGTGAATTTAAGGAGTGGTCTATTTCTGTTAGTAGGTACAGTATAACCTCTCTATAACGAAACTTATCGGACTGAGCATTTTCATTTATTTATTATATACTCACGAGGATATGAACTAATAGATACGTGTGTACGTCAATACGATATTGATTATTGATGCAACGATCGAATTATGCAGCCACCGTTATCCCCAACGGAAATTTCTAAATCGGCGAATGATCTTAAGTGCAGTACAGAGATTGTGAGAAATCGGTAATGTACCTACGACATCGCCACTATTGAAGAAGAAACCATTGTTACCATAAAAGTCAACCCCCAACGTATCTAGTTTGAAACGCTAGTTCCACTCATGTAACAGTGTGGCGAATTTGAAACAAAAAGTTGCTGCATCTTCATCATTTGCAGCAAGTGCAACCCTACTCTGCCAAATCACATCCAGGATCGGTTCCGAATTGTAATTTGCTGTTTAAAGAAAAATAGTTTTGTTCCTTATTATTATACCATGCGATTCCTAAATTCATGTAGTTGACACCCTTTAAAGCTCCGCACCCTGTATATACAACACATATGTATGTTTATCACTACATATTTGCTGTATTTATTATAAACCTCTATGTGAAACTCGGGGTAGTGAGAAACCTCCATAAGTGAAAAACAAATTGCGGTCCCTTGAACTGCTCCTTATCCAAGTTTGACTGTTATTTTTCTTTAGGCTGTTGAGTTCCTTGATTAAATGATTTCCTAGTTTATCCAAAGTACCTACACATTGTTGTGGTTTCCACAGATTGCGGCATTCATTTGCTTCTTAAATAACAATTTCAGGATTAAACTTATCCAATGAGGGCAAATTTAACCTCTTGCACTACACGTATTTAGGATTCATCACGGTATTTTTAAAGAGCCTGCAGTGACAGAAGTCGTAAGTCTTGAATGATAATAAAGTAGTTCCTTATAATCCCGTTGATGAGGTAAATATATTCGCGACGTATCCACGTAGATACTTAGTTAGTTAGACAGCGCACGGATTAATATTTATATCAGTCTCACCGTCGACAATAAAAAGCTGGCGCATTTTTAAATGTCTTTTTAAGAGCATCTTAATACACTCACTGTCGTGTGATGAGGAAGTCGTTCTAGATTAAAATTCTTCATCTTGAGAGTTGACACCGTGATTAATCTGCGTCGTACGTATTTATAGGACGTACGCATGGGGTATTTGAGGAGTCGGAAGGGGGCGCGAGGGGGGCCGCCGTGAATTATTGAAGGAATCGCGAGTTTGGAATACCGGAATGTCACGTACATTAAAATGATATAGTTATGTGAAAAAGTGACATGTCACACTCGCACGATGGCTTTAATTACCGTTAATTTAAGCGGTCGCACCGGTTATTTATAATGCAATAAAGCGTGGGGACCAGGAGCAACAACGAACACGTTTTGCTTCTCATAGGACTCCCAAAAGAGTTTTTAACGAAAGAATTGTAGTTTTTACTATTAAAAAACTTACTTACAAAGGCCAAACCGCAAAAAACGTTATTAGCCAGCCCCATTTAAGATCATGTTTCTATATTCTAATATATTTCTTATCTACTCTCGTTGATGGGGACACAAGCCTGATGAGAGAGGTGCGAGAAAGGGGTGGCGTCAAACCCTAGGGAATTAGTGTCTTCGGTCCTGTATTTTTATTTTATAAAATCTTTACTGAAGCCACTTACTGTGTGTTTTTTTTTTAGAAGGTTACTTTAGGATCTTAAAATATTTTTTGCTTTTAGGAATAATTTTTGTTTTCAAACTAATTTATGGATATGTTTATATAAAAAAGGCTCAATTTATGTGCACAATTTTAATTGTATTTGAATGAGAAAAAAAGGGAAGCGAAAACATAAGATTTTGGTCTGGAATAAAATAAAGAGATAATTTTATTTGCGTTTTGTTGAACTTTTAAGAAAAGTGCCTTTTATTCGTTAAACGATATATGCTCCTAATGCATTTGGAGGTCTATTATACCATTCATTACATAATAATACAGCATTGAGAATTTATATTCTACTACGTCCATAACATACAATATCGTAGTAAGATCACAGATGATAAATTGCGCGTACATGGTTTGTAGTTCCCTTTGAAGTGAATGCGATAGTCATATTGGTGAGCAAGTATCATGTGAGAAGGGGGGGGGGGTACTGTACACATATATTTTAAGGCATTAACGACGACGTCGACAATGGTAACAAATTTTCCAGCAAAAGAAACAGCTTAAGGGAGTCGCCTCATAACATAAACCACACATCAGGCGAACGTCTGTTTACTTGCGAACTCCGTGGTCGTCTGTTCATTTCTTTGATTTCGCCTTGTTCGTTGTTAACATCTGATGACGTAACGAACGAGCAGACAACGTAAGACAAAAGTAGTCACAGAACTCAAAATAAGAAAGGAAAATGGTTATGTCCATTACTTTGATTACCTACGCCAATTAAAAGAAAGAAGTCGAACCTACACTTTAGTTTTAAGCCTGAGTAGGTATGCAGTTGAAAGTCCTCTTCAGGTTCTTTTTTTAGGAACCATAAAAATGGAAGTTAAAAGATGATGCAGACGAAATGAAGGTGGAAGAGACAGAATATGTGGAATATCAACGTTCCAGCGTTTGTCTAAATCTTTAAATAATCTATGAAAATTTTGGAACAAGAGAAAATCGATCCGGAATCCTAACTTTGATTTAAACCAAATTTAGTAAATGTGTTAGCTTACTCAGAATATAATTATGCAGGATGTCTTAAAATTCTACACCATTGCACGACGTTTAGTTTTGATATATGTATAGTAAACGAGTACTTGGAGGTGGATGATTTGGGGCTAGGAGCGAGCGGGACATGGTCTAGTCGTTCAGATCATTGCTTAGCATTCGGGAGGTCATCGGTTCGATTTCGGGGCTGGCTTCTTTGGTCCAAGTTCTTCCGTGGTTTCCTTGTATTATTTAGGCAAATGCTCGGGTAGTAATATCTATTCCACAGATAGTCTTTCACTTCTCTTTTGGGTTGATTTGGTCCGTCTCATCTTTCTCCCCCAAACCGCCAGAGGGCCTTTCGCCCTACCCTCCGACTTTACATAAGAGTGTCGGCTATTGGTGGGAATGAAACACCCAAAAGTATGTTTTTTTGGAGCCAGGCTAACCAAAAAAAAATGAATAAAAAGGACTTCTTTTCTGACTTTACCGATCTCTTTTGTAATGACTGCTGAAGTCCTTGAGACTCCTTTTAGATTATTGGGCCGGTCAATGCCATCAGAAAGAGTTACAAAAATAGAATTTACCCAGCATTACTTCTAAAATCTTCTTCCTTTATTGGCTGTTTTGTCCTCGTTGCTCTAGATTCTGTCACCCCTGCATTCTTGTATGTAGAAGTTGTGTGGATCCTCTGCGAGAAACTTTTGATGAGGAGACCTACGACCATGTGCCTGTAGTATATCCAGACAAAGGTCTTCTATTTGAATGTTAAGTTCATTGGATCAAAGAGGAGGTGGCGGTGATCGATTCCGATCCGTATGTCGTATTATGTCTAAGCAAGCGGACGATATTTTTTCGCATATTTGGTTCAGGGTGACAAGCAAATGCACTTAAGGGCCGGCCGGGGTCGCCCTGCCGACAGCCTACAAGGCACGCTGCACTTATGCTACAATGCATCAAGGAGGCGCGACTCTGGCACAGGAGCAGCAGCAGCAGCAGACGTCGTCGACAATTGAAGCGGCAGCTGCTAAGGACTACACGCGACGTCAACCGACGACGTCGCGCCGCCTTGAAATCGTCGCGACGCTCGAGGAGTAAGAGGAAGAAGGATACAGGAGCACTCACTTTGCCAAAAAATGTGCCACATCGTCCGCAGTGGATTTTTTCCTGTATCCGCTATAAAACACGTGGAGAATTTTGAATATTGTATACCGTTTACATTGACAGATGGATTCTTATATTTGTAAAATCCTTGAACTCTTTAAATTAACAAACTCTTGAATAGTTTCACAGATTGAGAAGGAGGTGATGACGGTATCGTGGTCGTTTTTAATCCTAAACTTCTTGTCTAGAGTCATTATGAAGTAATATGATGAGTTGAATAAGAAATTTGTTATAAAATAGAGACTGAAATACTTACAATTTCCCAAAATTATATTTTTCACTTCGTATGGGTATGTTTTGCTACATTTTGAATTCTGAAGAAGCCACAAAGCGATGAACTCTTTATAAAGTAAAAATTATAATGTGTAGAAGTAAAAAGTAATTTAGTATGGTAACCAAGTATTTTCCGGGTTGTTATGCCGTGGTCCTGTCTTTCTACTTTACTAAACGTTTCGCTAGTCTTTTTTTGCTGAGACTGGCGAAACGTTTAGTAAAGGAAGAAGACAGGACCACGGCATAACAACCCGGAAAATACTTGGTTACAATACGAACGCCTGCCGTGAAAGCCTACGATCATTAAAAAGTAACTTAATTTCTAACGGAAAAAAAGTTGGAATAAGTTGAAGCTTCACCTGAAAATAGTTTTAAACTAACCTTTAAAAATTTTCTTTTCCTCCACAACAGCCTACATAAAATTAAACAGTATTCCTAAATTCATTATAATTATAAGCAAGGCCACAGTTAAATACTTATAATCATTCTGAGCGCTATGAATTTGCCTAGAATGCTCTACTGCTACTCCCCTTTATGGACTTTTTATTTTAACAAAACTATTACTTGGGTTTTGAAATTATGAATAGTTTGTTTTATAAAAAAATTTAATTATCATGAAATATTAAAAACAAAACGTGCTCGGGCGCCACTTTGTCAAACAAAGAAAAGAATAAATGAAACGACAACTTTGTTGTGTACCGGGTAGTGCATCGGTGGTTCCTGCAGAATCCTGAAGCTTTAGAGAGCTCGAAGCTCTCTTAAAAAAACCAAATAAAACCTGAAGAGTATATTAACAAAAAATTACACACAACAAAATAACAAAACTTACAATAACATATGTAGCCCACCAAAAAGAAAGGTTCCCTGCTCCAATGTAGGGACTGGAAGCTGGTTTCAGGGTATAATCGGGGACTTCTCGTGCTGTGTTGTGAGGCAAGAGGATATCAGCGAAATAGCTTCATGGACCAACCTTTTAATCTTCAGGGGGGCCGCCTGCAGGAATTTATCGGCCTCTAACAGGTTATTGAGATTAGTTGGAAACCAGAGCTTTGTCTATTTGCCTTTGTAAAATAGTTTTTAGGATGTCTTCACCCCTACCCTTTAATCCCAGCCCCCTAATCCAACTGGAACCTATTCTAAGAAAATTTCAATGGGCTGACAAATAAGGGCACAAATAAAAGTGCTGATAAAATTTCCTAAAACTAAAAAATATTAATCAAATGTTGAAAAGTTGTTCGCATTGAAGATGCTTAAAAAAAAAAAAAACGGATAAAAAGGGAGGAGTAGGGGTGTCCGTCGTTAAACCAACATGCACTCAAAATACACCCCAGATACCATAAAAAAATTTAGACTATTAATAATATATAAATTAAAAAGTGAGAAAAATTAATTAAATGAAAAAATTAAAAATTGGCCACAAAGGCCCAAAAGATTACAAATATACTGTTAGATATTTAAAAAAGAGACCACGTGGTAATAAGGAAAATTTCGTAAAAATTAATCAAAGTTACATCAAAAATAAATATTGAGTGAATAGCAAAAAAGATTTTAAAAGAAATAATTAATTTGAATGAATTTTACATGAACTATTAAAATGCAAAGGTAAGTGGATCACAAAAAAACTCTCACGCAAAACCAAGCACAGAACACCAACAGAAAAACACACATACACGTCACGTCAGTGTCAAGGATCGAGGAAGAAGACCTCGAGCACCGACCGGAAAATTTCATCGATCCCTCCATCGATCGCCTAGTCCTGCGCGAATGTTGTTAGCCTTGATGATAAGACGGAAGGTCGATCAACATTAAGAAATAATCAACAAAACTGAACCAAGACAAACACAAACTGAATCGAAAAAAATAAAACTTCAGTAACGAGATTTTTAATAGAAAAAAAACGTTACATTATATAGCTATATAATTTCTACCGTTATTCTAAATGATAAAAGTTGTATTTTGATAAGGAGCTTTTCCTTCAAAGAAATTATCTTAACAACATAAGCATTCACAATCAGTGTCCAATTATTAATGAGACTTACCTAATGGATATACGTACTGTAAGAATTAATTTTAGTAAAATGTTCTACGGTTGGAGTATAGGTTTTCCTGATTTGATTTGTTCACACATGGTCTTGATTCCTCCCTTTGTGTGACATACGTACTGAGTATACGCTCACGTAATTGATTAGGGAAAAGTCCCTGACGATATTGGTTAGAATAATTATTAACGTAACATTGCGTTGAAAAGGCAATTATCTCACATATCTAACTCTAGTTCTTGTTGAAGTGTATACAGGGTGTTAGGCGGAGGGATGTAGTTAATTTAGGAAGTGAAACCTGAGGTTCCAATGATAATTCCAATTTTAATTTTGAGTTTTCGAAAATGATATCGTTTTACGAAAAAAAAAACTGATTACCCTTTTATGTAGTTACTTTTTTAAGGAGTATTTACTAAAGAAGTTTTTGAAATTTGAGTACTGTAAAGCTTATTTTGTTATGATTTGTATCGATAATTGAACTCATGTGGATGACACGTGGTATTCTTTTTAGTTTTATTAGGCCTAAAACTAGACTTTGCACTAAAGTAAATATAGTTAAAAATACTCATTGGAACCTCAGCTTTCACCTCCTAAGTACTCTACATCCCTCTGCCTAACACCCTGTATAGTCCTGGTAGAAAAAGCTTAAAAAGTTATGGGGTAAAATTCACAAAAGACATGTCTCATTTTTTTCCATGATTGTTTTGATTCATATCATACAAGAGTTTTGAGATCGGTACCAAAACCAATCTCATCTCACCAAATGGTTTTTAAGTGCTCCTTTTTTTATGACTTATTTAAACGGATTTAAACTATTCCAATAGATATTATTCATATAATTTTTTGAAAAGTTTTGTTTGTCAGTCTGACTATGATGTTACAAGTAGATACAAGAAAGAGGATTCATGATATCTCAACATGTATTAGAGCTTCATATTACCAGTAAGCAGTACCAAAGGCCAGCTTCTGATTTTATTATTATAAAGCAGATCTGCTTCAAAGTTTTTAGTTTTCGGGAAAATTCTGTCTAGTGTGTTGTAGTTAACCTCTGAGGATAGTGCCGTTTTACGCCCCATTGGCACAGGCAACAGTTCATCGTGCGTTTAATTGTATAAATGTCCGTATCGCTGACCGCCACCTAGCATACTTATGTGCATGAGCTCGTTCTCGTGTAGTTTACGGCGAATCCTCAACAAATCTTTAGTTTTTTAAGGAGCTTCTGCTGCACAGTGTCCCGCTTTAAACCGCGTCGCCATCGGATTCCTGAAATGCCCGAGCGTTTGCCGCCGTGGTCCTGAAGTCCGGTAGTCGTGGGAATCCGGCTGTGACGTGTAAAATACGTACAACGAGAGACAATGGCTGCGCATACATCAACCGTGAAAGCGCAAGCTTTTGGACTCGTTGGTTGCCGTGCCTTGGCTGTGGTCGTCCCTGGTGCCGATTAGATGAAAAAGACTGTTATCTTTACTCCACGTTATGCAAACGCGAGAAAATATGCATACTAAACGACCATACTGCCAAACAGAGAGATTTCATTTATATATAACCTGTAAATAGGGATTTATAAACGTTTAAAGATCTATGGTTCTAATGGAAGTATTATGTTTGTAGTAGAAATCTGCATTTGCCCAAGGATGAAAAATCGCTCACAATGAAATTTTTTTGTCCTCTGAGATGGGTCACTTAAGTGATTACTGAAGAATAGAATAAAGGAGGTGTCTTTAAGTGGGGTATCAATAAAACGTCTTTAGATTCCATGGTTAGTTTTTTCTGCCAGAGTTACACATTGGTCCCTTTGACGGTAAAACTAGTTATGGAATCGAAAAGAATCCCACACGGAAAAAAGAGTATATTTAATGTGAATAAATAACACTTCATTCAAGAAAATCTTTGTTTCATATATACGCAAATAAATATTTTCTTGAATAAAGAGTTTAAAAGTTTTAATGGTAATCAAATGCTGCGTTTCATTTAAGAATATATACTTTCAGTTAAATACAGCAACGTTTGAAGCGAAAAAGAGTTTACTTACGAAGACCATAATATTTCTTCGTTAGAATAATGTATTCCTTTAAACAGAATATTTATCTACTGATTTCAACAATTTCGTTTTCTTAAAATAAGATTTGCGGGCTTGGAAAAATACTATTTTTCTTCAACACAAGAAACGGATGTTTCCATTTAAGATGGTACTTCTTCATAATAAACTCGATTAATATTTGAGTTGAAAGCGGTATATTTTTGTATTAAACATGAAACATTTTCATACTAAAATAACAAAAATTTGTTTGAAAATTTAATTTTTTCTTAATTTTTTATTTTTAATAATAAAGCAATTTTACAAATCAATGGAATGGTATATAAATAAGATGTGATTATTGTAACATATCTTTATTGAATATAAAATAATAAAAAGGACAACGATACACACATGAACAATAGTATGAAAGGAACTAAAAAAAATTGCTTAAGACATTTTAGTGTTACATATGATTCATCAGTAGGGAGTGTATGCATCATGACTGGAAAATGCGTCTTTTTATTTTTATCCATGATAAGAACTTTACTTCCATTTACTGATTCGACCTTATATAAGCTCTTTAATGTAACGTAGTGATTGCTCAAGTTTGCCATTTTGATAAGAAGTTGTTTAGTCCAAATGATTCCAGTAGCTGTAATATAAATTATTGTTTTTAATTTAAAATCAAAACTAGAATTCTTGGTTTATCGATCAAACAATCGACTTGCTAAAAGTGTAAATTTTCTATTATAGATAACCTTTTCTATACATATACAATCCACAATAAACGATTTTCAAATAGCAGTAGGTAGTAGCCATTTTTCTTTATCGAGAGAAAGCGCGCTTACAAATTTTGCTAAACTGTAGATACCTACTGCTATTTAAAAAACAGTTTTATTTTACTACTACTTCATTGAGGATTCGTTGTGGATAAAATTGATTTGTAGATATTTATGTACCTATATACAGCAGATAACGTGATACAGAATGAATTAAAAACTTAATTCTAATATTGCGGCTCTATTACATATTTACCATGCAAAATTTTGCATTATTTCATACTTCTATTTTAAATATAATTAATAAATAAATTCGTAAAAATTAAGTATTTTAATGGGTACTTACTTGCAAATGCTTCTCCAAAGCCAATTTTATTTAAAAATTCTTCCATTTTATTATAAAAATATACCCCTGCTTTTTCAGAAAATTTTATTGTGCACCAACAACTCACTTTACACTGATAGTTCATTAACGTATGACGCAATATATTGAAAATCGAAACGGGAGACAAATATGGAGCTCATCAAAGCGTCACATATTTGTACTAAATAAAATGTTCTTTAAAATGAAATGATAATGCTTTATCGAAAGCAGAACTGTTTTGTTTCGAAGAAGTGCTTTATCCAATCCAGTTTTCGGCTACTTGAATAGAATTAATATTTATTTGTTTCAAAACAGAAATGTCTTAAAATTAAGAAATTACTTTTTGTTTAAACCATTCAAAAAGTTGTAGCAAAAGAAACATTTTCATTCCAAGTAGTTCCTTGACTTGTTTTAAGAACAGAGTTAGTCTTCGATCGAAACCTGTATAAATTTGTTTCAAAACAAAAATTCTTTCTTTAAATCAATTGCAGTAAATAAATAAAAGTGTTGAAGGAAATATTCTTGTTTTCTTAACACAAAGCAAAATACTAAAAAGAAGTATTTATTTATTTAAAATGAGTAAATATCTTCAAAGCAATATATTTTCTTGTTTTAAAATAGTTTTTTTTTCTGTGCAATGAAAGATTCTTTAGGGATTCCTCCTTTATTCCTTTTTGGGGATCATCCTAGACGACCCATATTGAAGGACCTTCTTGTCTTCTGTGAACTTAGGAAAAAGACAATTGTTTGGTAATTCCCCCAAAATTTCCTCACTGGCACAAATATTGCATAGAAACTGCATTTATTATGAAATATGAATAAAAGTGTCCTTGTTAATTATTTATGATACATCTTGAGACGTGTAGAGCGTTTTTGAGTCGTTTATTTTAGTGGGGTTGTATGGGCGCGCATGGGACCAAAATAGACAACATCCTGTAAACGACTTGACAGATATAAATTTTCAGAATATTATTTCGAAGCGGCCTAAAAAGTTACTAAATAAGATAACATAATTCGGAAAAAATGTTGTAGTAATGCCATAAATGCTGTCCTTTATCAACAAGCGGCTTTTGGCCTGGCTAAACCCATGCCATGGCATGCAATGTATTGGCCAGAAACAGATCTTTTATTGAAGAAAAACGGAATCAAAAACGCCTCACTGAAAGCTTACTCTCCCTTTATTCATTTCTGAAACCATCTAAGACGACCCATCTGGAAGGATATTCGCATTAGAGCAACTTTTCTTGTATGAACCTGTGTAAAATAGCAATTGTCAGTAACTCCTCAATTTTCCCCTCATTGGTCTGAGGATTGCTCCGAAATTACCATTATTATGAAATCTGGACAAAAGTCTCCTAGCTAATTATTTATGACGAATCTTGGATCGTTTATTTTAGTGGGGTTGTATGAGCACGCATGGAACCAAAACAGACAACATGCTGCAGCCGACATGTCAGATACAAATTTTCAGAATATTATTTCTACGTGGCCATAAAAAGTTTCTAAATAAGATAACATAATTCGGAAAAAATGTTGTAGTAATGCCATGAATGCTGTCCGCGCTCTCCTTTGTCAACAGGCGGCCTTTGGCCTGGCTGAGCCCATGGCATGGCATGGTATGTACCGAGTCCCCGTTAATAAAGAAAGCCCGCGCAGACCACTGACTAGCAACCACGATTTATGACTCGACCCTTTTGTTTAATGTAAGCAGTCAGTTTGGCCAAATAAAAATTCACCTGTATAAATATGGCCGTAATCAGATCAGAATATTAATTAGCGTTTGTGATTTGTGACCAGTAAGCTACCGTGTGTAATATATTAACCAGAATTTATTAAGTTAGTGGGTCATGTGGGCAGAAAATAGGTAGGTATATGGATAAACAGTATTAGGTATGTTACTAAATGGCTATTTTAATTAGTGAATTTGTAATTTAAAGTTGTTCGTTCATGTTAGTTATTCATACAATAGACATGAGTAAATAAAATTACATCATTACTTTTGTTCGCTGCTTGCAAACAAGGTGTACATTCTAGAGGACCGAATAGGATAATTTTAAGCTTAAGTTAAGCTAATTAGAGAGATTTTTATTTATCAGAGGTTGCAGATCATTCGCAACAAACAAATCTCAACAAAAGGGATATTTCAGGTAAATTTCAATAGTTTTACTGCAAATACTCAAATGGTTTTAGAGATTTAAAGTTCACAAAGGAAGTTTAAAACTTTTTTATGAATAATGTGTATGTAATGGTATGTCAAGTATCTACAGCACAACCCTTAATTACGTGAGTTCAAAATAAGGTGGAAGGGTGCAACAAAATTTTATCAAAACACAATTAAATTTCAGGGTGGTCATCGAATATCTCTTGTTACCTTGTTATTTCAAGAAAAATCTGCTTTTGATTAAAAGCTCATTAAAAGGTAAATGTTATGTGAGAGGCATAAGGGGGAGGGGATCTGCCACATCTTGCCAAATTTCACGGAGAGAGGGAGGTGCCCAAATTAAAAGAAAAAACTACTTAACGCAATTAATGCACGTCCTTTATGAGGGCCTTTAAAGTTTCGTTGTATTTTAAAAAGATGTTATTTTACCTTCGAATAGCTCTACAGGTAGGCATGTGTCGTAAATCTGGCGAATATTTTGTGTCATCGATAGATGGCGGTTGGTGGAAATTAATTGCGATAGGAATCAGAATCTTATAATAAGAAGAAAACGCGAGAGTCGCTGGCAAGACAGCAAAAACTTCCTGTAACGTAAAGTTGCAGGAATTCGAAGACGGATCCTCAAACAATGGCTTGAGATCCTTCGGCCCGATATCGTTCCCGATTGCATACATTTGCATTATCTACATATAAATAACAACTTGATGACATTCTTACATCGTGTTTTTACGCGCGTAGCGAAAAACGATTGCTAACGACTAAAACTTCGTGGTATTTTTTGTTCAGGGAAACTAATCGAAGCCGAAGATGAATTGCTTAGTTAAAGATTTTGCTGATATTAACTGGTACAATAAGGATTGCTTGGAAGGATCTTATACTTCAGGAATTTTGAAATGTAAAGACTAATGAATGATGCTTCAATGCTTTTTCATTTACTTAAAAGAGATTCGGTTTGAAGATATTTCCCCCCAAAAGTATGAATTCTCGTAAATATGATTGTAGTAAATGCACTAAAGTTTGTAGGTACTACAAAAACTTTGCTCTGATTATGACTAAAAATAACAACAAGTAATCGAAAATAGGCCGATTATTGTCCATAACCTTTCCATCTATTGCGGTCATTATTCGAGTTACGTCATGGTTTCTGTCGTTCGTCGTCAGACAATAATCTCAATCTGGTGCAGTTCATTAGCAACCACGTACAAACGGGCGTCGACGACGAGGAGCTGCTGGTGCTGCTGCAGCTCCTGATAAATGCCACCACGTTCCTCATGATTTATGCAGCCGTGTGCTCCGCAATTATACACTACCCGAAGATTTAATAAACTGAGAAATCGACTCGGTGATTTATCGTTCGCGTCTTGAACGAACGTAGAACGTATTCGCCAATTTCGCTTGGAACGACTAATAATTTGCAATGCCGCCGCTTATGCTGCAACTGCGCGCTGCGACTAAAATATGTAATCTTTTATTTATCTTTGGAAATTGGAAACTGATTACTCGTTCTCTCTTTAAATAAACCAGCAGGAATTTTAACTAAATACGTTAGATCGATAAAGTAACCGATCGCTGAAAATATGTTACAACAAAGTTGAACGATTAAATTGCTAGAATTCTTATGATTTATACTTACATGCATTAATGGAATACCAGATTATGAGGGTAGAATAAATGAAATCATTTAATCATTTTTAGAACAGGCTTAATTATTTGTAATATTGTATCGAACTAAGCAAAACCAGAATTTATTCCGAAGTCTCGCATTTAAAATAATTCGGTCAGAAAAGTCAACCCCCATTTATGGGTTGATCAACTTTTATTAATGTTTTTAAGGTTTTAGATTGATAAAAGTACGACAAAAGGAATAATAACATTAATTATTCAACATTAGACTATAAAATCCTAAAGACCTAATTAGGCAGACATTTGAAAATGCTCATTTTTAATATCTGTCTGTATATTGTTATATTTTAGGGATTTGTTATACCTTAGTTAAATCTGAATTTTACTTTTAAATTTTTTATATTAACTACCATTTTATTCTATTAACCAGCACAGTAGGTAGCTTGCGATTACTTTAATATTTTGTTTTTGTATATTTATGTATCTGCATTTTTTAAATTTCTTGTTGATATTGCAATGTCTTTTTTACTGACAACTTCGGAATTTTTAGGAAGTAATTTAATGGTCGATTAAGGAAGAGAAGTTTTATATTCACTTCAAATTTGTAAATTTTAAGGTTCCATCAACTTATAAATTTTATACTTAGCTTATGACAATTTTCTATATTTTTATTGTTTTTACGTAAAATAGAACAACAAAGATTCTCGATATTCTGTTCTACATCTTCCGTTCTTTTTTACATTTCCAAGAAAGATAACGCATCACTTATTTCGGGACCGTGTCATTGCCTATGAAACATTTACAGTTTTCTGGCATCGTCTCAAACTTTCGGAACACCGCAATCCACCAGTTTTACCTCCTCTTCGGTGTTCTAAATCACTTGACACGTAAAACATATTTAAACAATTTATAAAATCATCAGCTGCGGTTACTCTAGATTTCCCGGCCGTTGTTAACCTAAATCAAATAGCTGTTTACAACTGTAGCACAGTGTAGTTGAGTTTGTCAACAGGAATCGTTTTCGAACGGCTAGCACTTTTAAATTATTGTTTAAGTTTGTACGTTTCGTAACAGACGCGGATCCAAGAATTCGCAATATTGTTGGCAAATTAGCGCTAGATATTTTATATGCACAGACGAGTCAGGTGTTAAAAACATGTTTCTATGTCTGTATAGCTTCAAGTGCTATTTCAATAGAGTATTTACCCGTACCTGGCACAATTTATTGAAAATGTACCGTACCAGCCAAAATTATCCTACTTCAGAAATTATCTCACTCAATGTAAAGTAATTCGCCCCTATTTTAGCTCGAATTATATAGGGATTTAAACATGGTGTTCTTGCCTTCCACGTCTGTAGGAGTGTAGGATTAATTATCGAGGGATAAAGACTCGTGTTTTAACTAAAATAAACAAACCGAAAAGGCATCAAATTCATTGACGAAAAATTGTGAACCGTTGATTGAAGAGATTTAATTATTTATCGAAAAGAATTAGTTGCAAATGCGGAGCAGTAATGGCGGATCACTGTCGAAATCACCTACCATAAAGGATAACTGCTACCAGGATTTTCAATCATGAAAATAAGAATCTAATAAACTAGTTAAAGTCAGCGGATTTCTATTAAGTTATGCGTTTAAATATTTAATAATCAGCACAATTATCGTTCAATTCCATAACAAAAAACTAAATTAACACCAAGAAAATACCATTTTCATAAAAGTTAATTTTTCTATCAGTGCGGTAGATTCTATAACTTTCAGGATTATTATGTCTGGAACATTCAAAATTTTTTACATTCTTGAACCTTTTGTAGAATACCATAATATTCTTGAACTTTCTAGAAAATTCTAGAACATTCTTCCGGGAAATTTTAGAACAATCTTGAACTTTTAGAACAAATTTCCAAATCAAACTCGAGCCTTTTGGAAATTACAGTTCAACAGAAATAAGGTGACCCCCCAGACTTCGAGCTAACGGCGCAAAAGATAGAAAGAAAGCGCATTCGGAAGGAAAAAGATGCATTTTACCGCTCGGTGTTTGTACCGTGTTTCAAATAGGGCCCTTATTGTACAAGTAAACTCACCCCAGGGTGTCTTAATGGTGTTAGTAATATTTACACGAAAAGTGGTAAAATGCGCTTTAAATGAAGCAGAATTCCCATTTTGTATTTTAAATATGTAATATTATTTGAATGGGGTTAATTTAGTACCCAGTATTGTTATTTCTACAATCACTTCTTCCTCAGAATACTGATTTTAGTAAGTAATTAAATTAAATAATTATTATAGTTGTAAACGCACATCAATCTGTAAATAATAAATAAATATTTCGAGGTATTCAACTCAGCTATTATTGATATTAAAATATTTATAACAATAATAATAATAAACTAATAAACGAAACATTGACTAATTAAGTTTATACAATAAATATGTATTCCTAAGTGTTTCTTTTATTTGTCAGCTTTCCTTTAAGAGCGTCTTACCAATTATGAAAACTATTTGCTCAAAGTTGCACGACCATTTATAAACCAAATAAAATTTAAAATTAGGAGAAAATCATTATTAATTGTCCCTATCGTTGAAGTTTCTGATTTAATGTTTTTTTCTTATAATACGGGGCGAGTTTACATACAACGCTATGTACTTCATCTAAGTACGAAGACTAAATGGACTGTCCCCACTGAAAAATCAGCTGTGTCCATCGCTCACCAGTGGGCGTTCAGATTGCAAGGGTCGAGCTATTTCTGTTGGCCTGTACTAGGATATTCTTAAACCTTTTGGAAAATTCTAGAACATTCTAGAATCTCAGGAAAATTTTACAATTTCTGGAAAATTTCATTTCTTCCTCTCATATGAAGTCCTCTGGGGTGATTCTTAACCTTTAACCTCCACGCCATATAACTTCATGGAACTTCGGAGTAAGGTTGCGGAGCTTACCGGCACACACTTTGTTCACTTACTTTTATAGTAAATATATTGATTATCAGGTTATAATAATAGTCAAAATTATTTTCTTTGTTTTTTTGCTGATGTTTCTCCTTGTTTCTGTTTCTTTACCGTCCACTCGGGGATAGGATTGAAGCCCTGATACAGATGGTTGACAGCTGTCAAATATAACCACTGCGCAAGACTGTGACGTCACAGTAGGAGTAATGACGGTAACTTTTGCAAAAATCGCAAAAGTGAAGAAAATTACAGGAAATTTCGGTATCGGCCTAATAATTAACTACCCTAATACGTAATTCGTTATGTTCAAGTTGAATATTTTTTCATAGGTTGCTAAATTTTGTTCATTAAGCCGTTAATATTGGGACTGCATTATTGACGAATACGTACTTAATTCATACATATATATAATCACGCGAAGCGCAGTGTGACGCATATACGCGCGTGTAACATTAAGGCGAGATGGCACGGGACAAATGACGCGACTTAGTGCGCGACGCATTCCGTGTGCCTCGCGACGCGGGCAATTTGTCTGCGCCTCGCCGATAGCGGCGCATCTCCGCAGCCCGCGACGAGGAGGAATTAGGCGCTTGATTGAAGGGCGAAAGTGTGCACACTGACGCGCTTCTCACAAATAACTCAACTGAAATATATGCTTTGGCCCCGTTCTTGAAAGGTGAGTCCCTACTTATCGTAAACGCAAAGACCAATGTGGCTACAATATTGCGTTCTTTCGCGAAATGCACGTAATTTTAATCAATTTATGTACAAAATCGACAAAATGTCAAGTACATGCGATATTTTAAAGAATGCTTCCCTGCTAATGTTCGTATGTCCATTTATAGATGCGCAGATTGTAAGTAACAATTTTTAGAAAAATTTTTGTTTATCTGTATAATTGTTGATGAATATGATATCTATAATAATTTGATAATATGCGGTTTTTATTGGCAAGAAACATGGAATTTTAGATTATTTTATATTCTAAAACATGTTAGGTCCCGTGCAGAATTTAAATAACCTCTTTTTCTTACAAACTGTTGAAAAATAATTATGTCCATGTAAATATGGATTTTTATCGTATTAAATATTGATTATTTAAAACTAGAGGCAGTAGTAAAAATTTAATTTATTTTACTGAAGACAACTAATTCAATCGCGCAGGTAAAACCTGCTGAACGTATATCAAGCTAGCACGACAAAGTTATTTTTCCGATTTCTAACTTGCACTATAATTTGTCGCTAATTTGTTACCAAATCGAAAAATTTGTCGCTCGTGCCGTTTAGCCATAATCAGCTGTAGTGCTAGCTTGATATCAACCTAGCACTACACATAGCGTATCTCAAAAACGAAATGTCGTAGGATACTATTGCAAAGGCCATAATTTGTCGCTAATTTGTTGCTGAAAGGTGACACTTTCAACGAATTGGTCAACGAATTGTCGTGCTAGCTTGATAAACGTACCTGCTGAATAGTTTTACGCATTCCCCTCCAGTAAAATTAACGAACAAAAAATTCTTGAGCAAGTGCTTCTTGGTTTCTACATTATAAAAAAAGAGTTAGATACATAAAACAATGACTAGCTCAGGGTTAACTAAAAAAAGTAATTTCTGTACTCACAAACGGGTAATTTGGAAATTGGTAAAAGATTTCTGGAGTAAGCACAGGTGCAACTCACGGATGAGTGAGCCTTGAAATTAATTTTTGAGATATAAGGGGCTAGAGGGAGACATAATATAATTAAGAACAAAAGGATCGAGTAGAGGAAGACGGATACGAGTAATAAGATTATAAATGCAGGTTGCTCTAGGTTTTGGAAAATGTGAAGATTGGACGATTGGAAAAAAGGAGGTTGAAAGCTGAAGACCCTGCGATTTTGAGTTGACCAATGAAATTTGCTTTATTACGCGTTTCCCTTTTTGATTACGTCCATTAAAAAATCATACATAATACATAATTACCATTACGAAATTAAGAGAGTATTAGGAATCAGCTTGAAAGGTAAAGGTTAGATGATCTATAGAGTCCTGAAATCTAAAGGTATTTCTCGCGCCTGAGGATTTCGATTCCTTGTATTTTCTGTGACATCTGAACCTGACGCCAGTACAAACTCCTTCCACTCAACGTCTCTCAAATTTAGAAGGACCTCTAGAAGAATAGACTCTTTCATTTAGTTCTTTACTATGACTTTAACACACATTTTTCTTCATTTTTTTGGCTTGAGTACTTGTATTTCCACCAAATAGAATTTATCAGTCCCTGGCTACATTCGTAGTTGTTGTAAAGTTTTATAAAGTAAATTATTAATTAATATAACTTTTGTCATGTGGGCTTGCAGTTTAATTTTCATCAAAAAATTTTTTACTGGAGAAAATCTGATAGGTATTTATTTTTGAAGAATATTTATTTCGTCACAGTTTACAGACTATTTTAACAGAAATTATGAGTGCATTTGTTCCTTACCGCTTAATTCACAAGCATGGAAAAACGATGTTACATTATAGACCGAGTTGAACTGCGAGAGCGACGTGAAAAGATGAGCCCCACAGAAGTGGCTACTAATAGAGAAATATGCGAGTCCTTGATTTAGATGAAACGAATATTTATTTGGCTGGCCACGAGACGTAAATCTCCAGACGCGGCTTTTTCTTTCTTTAAATTGCGAAAGATTAAGGGGCTTATTTATACACCGCGGTTTATAATTCTTCGTGACTAAGGCGACGGTAGAGCACGTTTGACTAGAAATGTCACCCGTAATCACGAAAAGTAATTTAAAAGTTCGTAAACTTAATAAATATTTTCGTGTTGGACCAAAAAATTAATGTTTTGGTATTTAAAACAACGGAATAAATAGATAGTTGTGGCATCTTTAGTTATCTTTAACTTTTCCTTTCCGGTGACAGATTGTGCTGAAGCACACATAAGCTAAAAAGAAATAAAAAAAATGAAACAAAATGTGCATTATTAACTCTTTGTTACGCCACTTACAAAACTTTCAGGGTTCCACATCTTTACAAGCAGGTTTGTTTAATTTTACAACCTCTTCTAAAGGCAATTGATATAGAAATTTTTCCTCCAGGTTTACTTGACTGCCTTTTATTTTTAATTGTTTGGAAACTCCTGCATATGAATTTTAAGCAGAATGAAGCAACCTTTGATTCCATCACCCAATAACAAATATTAAATTGTTTCATATCGTGTTTGTGAATAAAGATGCAATAGCGAACATAATGTTGTGAAAAAAAAAACGATGTAGAAACCACTTAAGTACTGTTTAAAGCTAAATGATGATAATTGTAAAGCAAGAATGTTTTACAAGAGAACATGTTTTAAAATTCCATCACGGATTCTTCCTCGAAATAAATAATTTGTTTGCGTACTCGTTACATAAAATCGGTAATATGTTTACAAGGATAAAAACATAGATATTTCGATTAACGCAGAGGAAACGCTTAAGTAAAAACACGGTCGAGTTGCAGGCAACATATGATATTAATTAGGCGTGTAGCATTCGTCTTTTTCGGGATCAATTTCGTGTAGCTGGTAAAAAGTGGAGTAGTGTCAGAGAGTGTCACATGAGCCCCGGTAGCAGGTGCTGGAATTTCGAAACTTCAACCAACCGTCGCGTTTTAAAAAGTCACTCGTATCAAATGGTGGGAATAAATGAAACAGATATTAATTTTTTTTTATTTTGTCGGACGAATAAAATGATTTATAGGTGCATGTTATTCGGTTCGTTCGCGATAATTTACAGCTGCACTAAATCAACAGGCTTAAATACTTGCGTCCTAAAAGAACCCGTGAGTTAAATAGAATGGACAAATTTTTAAACAAGCTGCTACTCGGCCGTCGCCGACGAGCCATATCGTTTGCTAGCGATCTTGCAGATGCCCACGTACCATTTTTGAAATTCAGATTTACATTTAAGATGCATTCGTAGGTACTTGTTCTGACTTTTTTTTAGTTACTTTGTTTTTTACATTCATCTTTATTTATAGAGTCGTTTCGAAGAAAATTAGTGACAGGCTTGGATAAAAGATGAGATTGCTAAAATAATCTTCAGATTGTTTGATTTTATAGTGTGATAACCACAAAATTGCCTATGAGTCGCTCATAAAATACCTCACGCAAAATTTACGCATTTTTGACCCCTTATTCCCTTTTTGTATTAACTTTGTCGTCTTTCTTCATGTCGGTATCGGTGGCGTAATTACCATATATAGGGCAATGCCCCGGGGCCCTCAGGCTCAGGGGCCCCTTGGACTCTGACTTACAAACTATACATTGTGTTAGAAATATCCACTAACTTTTATTTAAAAAAAACCTATATTAATTGATTATCCAGTTATTCATTCGTAAACTCTGCGTGTAGAACCAGGACGTGCCCTGCTATGCAAAATAAAGAACTAATGATAAAGTAGCTTTGCAACTTTAAAGTATTTAAATGTAACTACATATCTATATTTTGTGTTGTACGTTGTACCTATTGATAAACTTTTGATTTGTCGTAACCCAGATTCGTCGTAAAACGTACCTATAGTCGGTCAAGAAAGTGGTGTTATTGGATTAAAAAAAATTACTTAATTAGGATTCCGTACCCAAAGGGTGCTCAACGGGACGTATTAACGTGCCTCCGCTGTCTGTGTGCCTGTCACAGGACCGTATTTTTGAACGGTAACAGGTAGATATTTTCTTTTATTTTCATAAAATACTTTTAATTTGTTCATTAAAATAAGTTACAATTTGTATATGGTTTTTTATTTTATTATGGACTCGACTGTATTACGACGAATCTGAATTATGACAAATCTGAAGTAAGTCGAATTCGGAACACGACGAATACGGAACAAACGATTTTAAATAGTTTAGTTGGGACCCTATTTTATTTTTAGTCCCAGGGCCTTTGGTTACCTAGGTACGCCACTGGTCGGTATCATTTTTCCATCTGTCTTCTTGGATGTGAAAATCGACAACTACTAGTTTTTCGTCTCCAAATTGATATAGATATTTTAAATAGTTTATTATTCATGTTTGAATTCCCCTCCTGCTTCTTATAATAAACCATCACGCTAGGCAACTCCCCCCCCCCCTTGTTTCCTTTTTACGTAGGTGTATATTATATAAAGCCTAAGAAACTTACCCATGCTGATGGTAAATTTATTGGTCGCTCAGTTACAGTAACCAATTAATTCCTTTAATTCACTTTGTTGATAATATTTCAATATACCAATTAACGTAGATTTTAACGTAACAACTGCTTTTATATTTTTCTGAACAATTAAGTACACTTTAGTAATTTACAATTGCCTTGTTCTTCGATAACAATTAAAAACTAAAATTTCAATTGTTATACATATCTTTAGTGTATACAATATACATGTCCAGTATTGAAGTAATTGTGTAGAAATGCTAATCGGCGGTTAATTTTGAACGAACATGAAAGGGTATATTAAATGGTAGTTAATCTATGGAGACTAACAACTATCGGTTTTTAGGTGCATTTGTTGTAAAATATTTCTACAGTCGAATAGAATTATCCAATTATAAATGACTGTTTTTTAAATAAATATAAGTGTAACTAATTTAGTTATTGTCTATAAACTCAATTAAGCGGAATGCCTATCATTATGGCCATCAGTATTTAAAGGTCCAAGTTTTGAAAGCAAACCAATATCAGCATATCGACAAGAGAGATATGAATATCAGTCACGAAAGGACATGTGTCAGTCCACGGACGAGGTTGTGTTGGCGCCAACCCTGTCCAAAAGATGAGTTACGGACCGTGCTAATGACCGGGGGTAATCGGTGACAAACTCCACCTCCATATTTGCCTTGTCCCTCGGGCTATCATCTAGCTTCGGTCTCTCCTCACTTCCAACTCTAAATTAATGGTCTCGGTGGCTGACAGAAGTTTGACTTACGTCATTCAAGTCCGTTTGATTTATGTGGGTCACAGAAATAGGGCCCATGCACTTTCACTATAGAGCGTTTCTACGAAAAATTAAAAGATACCTAATATCGGTTGTGTAACACACACTTTTAAACGGCTTCTGTAATAATCTGCTGATGGCTGACGGTTGAAAATTTTTGTCTTGGGGTATTAGTAGCTGTGGCTTCTTATGTTTTTTTTTATATAGAAAAAGGGCAGAATTAGTTAGACGTTTCTACAGCTAATAAGATGCTGTTCTATGGTTAATAAATAAAGTTTAGTATGAAAAACTTTTCTTTCAACTAGATCTAATAAATAACTATGACATGAGATTCTTGTCTCAGTGGGGGATACAATAAGATATTTTTGTAAATATATATGAGAGAGCTGTTAAAATGTTTCACAAAAGTTTATCTTTTTAGAATTTGTTTCGGTTGTTTGCTTCGTTTTCGAGTTTTTACGATCAAAGCCAATATTGGACAGAACATTTTGTATTATGCAAAAAATAAATATAGCCAACGTTTCGTCCTAATTTAAGAGCTTTATTAAGACAAGCTTTTTGAAAATACAACTAAAAAAATTGCCTTGATAAATTGAATAAATTAAACTTTATTTGTGGTTTTTGTATAATAAAAACGTTTTTACTGGATATTGGATTTGGTCCTAACCATTCGTTTAGCAATAGGGGAGAATGGCAACTAATATCGGTAATTTTTCCAGTGCGAACCTTCGAGAATTACTACATCTTGCGATGAGACATTTTATGGTAAAGAATTGAAAGAAGCTTTACGTAAACAATTAATTAACATTTATTAAACCCCCTCCTCCCTAATTGTAATTTATTTTATAACAGGTGCCTATTACTGGTTTCCATTTGTGGGTGATAATTTTCTATTATCAGATTCAGATAAGGCTTTATAATAATAATAATATGACCTTTAATACTCAATGTTTGCGTGGGATGTATTAATTACGAGATGAATTCGAGTTAACGAGATGGTACAAGAGTATTTCCGCATAGTCGGGGAGGTGAGAACAAGCGCACCATCCGACCATCCATCCATCCCTCAATCCATCATTTATCAGTCGTCCTACTATCTCGCTGTGTTGTTCCCCTTTCCTCCTGACGTGTGTGTCCATGCTCCTGGACCGATTCCCGTGTTAGCGACTAATTAAAAATGGTAGTCAACCATCCACCACCGATCCGCCGACAACGGACGTGGTAGTAATAGCGGGAGAGAGAGGTAGGGGAGTACGCAGGAAGTGGAAGCGGGGGCGTCGTAAATCAGTTTGTAGGTGCGCGGGGCTAATTGGGTTCCGTCTGGGTCTGGCGCCATGCCCAGGCACTCCCTCGTGCTGTGTACTGATGAGCAACGGAACCGTAACCACTGCACCCCCTCATCACTCGTACAAAATGTACACGACCACCATGCATACCATTCGGCTTCACTTGTTTATTAACACCTCAACTAATGAGAAATTCAATTAAAACGGGACTTCCTTTTAAATACATCTTAACTACTGATCAGTCTCAATTAAGGAGACTGTTGTCAGAAAAATGAAACAATTTTTTACAGGCTGCCATTGGTACCTATAGAAGTAAAAGCTGTAGGTAGATAATATTAAAAAACTTTAAAATTTTGAGGAAAAATCAAAAAACTTGTTATTTTTGGAAAATTTTCAACTAAGCTCATAAATAAATTGCGTAACTTAGGGGATGTTCGTTAATTAGGGTCAGGTGGGGTAATTGTAAACAGGCTCTTTATTTCGATGAAACAGGACTCTTTATTATTCCAACTAATGAGAATTATAGACTGTGGTGTTGACTTTTGACCGTTGGATGCTTTAGGGCGCTAAACAGCAGTCGAAGAGTGTCGCAATATTTTATGTTAAACAGTGAAAATATTTCTATATACCTAATATATAATTTTTTGGGGTAATTGTGAACACGGTTTTATAAATATAATTTTTATTTAAATTCACATTTGAAAGCGAATTGTTCACATTTACCCCTAAGTTTTCGACTGCGTTAATTTTTGTTAGCTTAAGTTTTTTTGTAAAAAAAATCCGAATTTGTATATTTAACAACAAAAATTCAGTAAAAACCAAACAAAGACCTAAATTAATCATACAGTCGCCTAAAGTTAAAGTCAAACTTCCAAAATTGTTTACAATTACCCCACCTGACCTTACGTGAATTCTTTTTTTTTTTATTTATTTAAAACCACCCTGCCCACTTTACGTATAAGTGTCCTATAAGTAAGAAGTTTTTAATTAAAAAAGGAAAGAGGTTTACTATAACTTTAAAAAGGTAACGTAATATTCCCAGTATCCTCTCTTTCCATGAATGAAATTTGATGAAATTTTCTGAACTTCTCCCATTTTTCGTTCACATAATGAATTATCCCTTAGAAGACTGAATAAATTTTCACATTGCAAAAAGTAGCTACAAGAGACTGTTTTTTCTTGATGTGCACTGATGAATTCATTGTTAATCTAGGAATCGAACATAGTCATACTCTGTCACATGCAATCACAACGGGTGGCGTCATTTTTTTTTTTAAAAGCACATGGTATAAGAATATAAATTAAAAATGCCGACATAGAAACGTGTAATTTCTACGTTCGGTTCGTAAGTTACCAGATGGGTATAATAATAATCTCAGATGGTTCATCATGCATTGCATAAATATGAAAACATGTTGCCTTCTGAAATTTCTTCTAATTTACCCTTAAAATTTAAACTAAATCGCAGAATTGTGCTTGCCATCAGACTGTAAAAATTGTTCTAATTAATTTTAACATGGGTACCTACCTATATTTATAGAGTACGTATTTTAAGCAATTATATCTAAAAACAGTAACTTACTGGATATTTAAAACATTCCAACTATAAGTATTAAAACATTATAACTCATACTCATATATTGTTTAAAGCAAGAACAATAAATTTAATTGATTTACCCTAATCATAAAAACACAATTCGCGTCTATTTCATACGAATGATTTCTGCAGTTTTTGGCTCACATCCGCTACCAACACTGTAAGTGAGTTATCACCATTGCTTAATTAACGCATTTTTTTATGGGCACATTTATTTTGCTGAACCTATTTATTATTTTTACTTAAATGTTTTACGTTATCTGCTTATTAGTAGTAGAATGTTGTACATTGTAGTGTGGCTCGTACAGTTGATGCTATCTCATTTTTGTGTAAAAGTATTGTCGCTTTCTATTTAAAATTAGCAATTTGTAAGCATTAAGCAATTAAATTAAATTATTTATCATAGAAAAAAACATTCTTCAAGAATGTTACGCTGACCGTGAGTAACGATCTGTAACAGGGACAGTTTCTTTCATTCTAATCAAAAAATATCAGATACTTTTGACTTTGTTCCAATTTGAAGTAAGGTAAGGTTATTAGTCTGTAATAAAATAATTGTTGAAGAAAGTAATTAAAAGAAGTTGTTATATTTTTTAAAATGACAAAATGGGAAAATGTGTAGGTAATTGTGTTATAATTTTTAAGATCTGGCAATCAGCGACAATCTATACCGACATAAATATTTTTGTATCAATGTTATCTTAATCTTGATGCCAAATGTCATAGAACTTTAAGCAGGGGCTTTCAGCGTTTCAGCTTATTATATTCGGGCTTGGAGCCCTATTGGTGAAAACCTAAAGCTGATACAGAAATATTAATTTGTTGCAAACTTTCATATTAAATCAAAAATGTTTTTTAGAAACACAATTATGCAGTGTTTTCCAAGTCTTCTGTTTCGATTTTTATTCCAAAATTTAAAAATGGTACCTACGAATTGAAAACTGTAATAATAGCCCAGTAAACCGTACAATTTCTGACGCTTTAACTTGCCGCTTCAGTAAGCATAGTAATTTGTCGGAGTAACGTGTATATTAAGCGTATATTGCGAGGGTACTTTATTGCATAATTTAAGCCTCGATACGCGATTGTTTCAGAATAAATTCCCACAGGGAATCACTACCTTCGGTGAACACTTAATAGGTTGTACTTTATTAAAACTAAATTGCTTCTGCGTCAGTATTGTACTCGGCTTTGTTGTAAAAATGCCACGAAAAGGTTGTAGATTATAAGGATTAAGAAAATAAATTAAAAGTGGACAATATATGAAGAACAGAATTCACATGATGGTAGATGTGTAATGTAATGATAAGAAAAGTTATTGAGATTTTATGTAATGTTAAAAACTGAAAGAGGTTTTCTGAATGATTTTATGAATTCAAAACATCGCGGTATATATATATATTTTTTGTGTGCGTTATACACGTAAAGACATGTATCGAAGTATGTATTTCAAAATCTCATAAGTTGTGGTTTGAATAGTACAGGATACTCGCAAAATTCTCATATCCAAGAACCCTAAGATAAAAATACGTCTATACATTCTAGTCATGAGCCGTGTGATAATTCGTTCTGCAGTCTTTTAATGAAAACAGAATGCAATTTTTTTCTTGATTACTTTTTATGATTTTACCTATACTTTTTGCCATTTTCTGTTCCATATTGTGATAATTTGTTTCTCGATACTTGCTCAACCTCTGTTTTGGTAAGGGAGGGATTATTTCAGGGTCTACTAATATCTGAAGGACATTTTTTTGCTGACTCGTCCGCTCTATCATTGCTGTGAAGAATAATTTCTTTGCATTTTTCATTAGCTTTTAATAATGATTCGTGCATAATGTGTTGTATTTGTAGAGGATTTTGAAGGGCGTTTAGAACACTCAGAGTTAGTTAGAATTAAGGAACAATCTGTTTTATTTGTGTTTATTGGTTCAATGGTTTTTTTCTATGTCATAAGCTTCACAAGAGAATACTCTGAGTATGTTGTTGGTAGTTTAAAATATTCTTCTGTTTCTTCAATTACAATGGCACATATATTTACTATAACGTAATTAATTCATAAGGTGGTTTCGTGATTTATAGTTTTTGTCAGATACATTTTTTTTTCGCTCAAGAATTGTTTCCAAAAAGAAAAGTGAAACAATTAATCCTCGAGCAAATAAAAATCTATAAGAAGAGACCAACGTGAGTACCTACGTGATTTCGTGTGTGTGCTCCATCAGTTGATACCTTCGCTGTGCGCCAGTCATTTCATTCTCTCGGTGGTGGTGATAAACATCTTTCAGGACAATTTGTTTTCGTCAATTTGTCGTAGTATATCAACACGTTTGAGAGAGATTAATGACTCTTCTCTTCAAAATAATGAGCTTTATTTTCTTAAGAGTTTAACATAAATGCATTGTGTCCAACCATTGAAAAAAAAAATAATAAAAGAAAGGGAACGTCGTATTCATGAACATTCCCTTTTGTTTATTGTCTCTAATAAGACAGTTTTTTACTTTATTTATATCATTAATTAGTCCAAAATTCGTTCTTAAAGTTCCCTGTAATTTAGAATGAGCTGTTTTTCTTGTAATTTATCCCTTTCCCTACCCCTAAGCAGGATATGCTGAAATGTGGATGACCCTCCATCCCCTTACCTATATAATATTAGCTGTTTTAACTTTTAACTAGCATCAAGAAAGTAAAACACAGTGCCAACTTGAATAGTAAAAGATAACGACTGCTGCTGCTGAGTCGTTAAATTAACTTACACTGCCATCTGTTAGAAGCTTATGGAACTTACAAATAAATAATTCCATAATTGTGATAAAAACTATCCTAACTTTTAAGCTACACAGTAAGCCAAATTTCATAAAAAGTGTTGAAATATTTCCGGAGTTTATCAAACACAAACATTGTGACACGAGATTTTCATATATATAAGATTTACCCTAAAATGGGTTTTTAATTTAAAGAAATCATAACATTCTGTGAATCGAAAAGTTGACGGGAAATTTTTAGCGACTTCCCTCTTTAAATGGGATTTAATATGATATTTGCGATTTTGATATACTTCTTCCTCTATTCATCACTCTCTTATTTTACCAAAATCTTTTTATAAGAACAGTGGTAGGCTTTTTATTATCCATATGGAACATTGCGAGATCGTATTTTTATATGAATGTATGTAAACCCATTCCCAAAGGTGCTTATTTCGAAAATAATCAAGCATTAGCCTGACCCAACGGTTTGTACGTATAATATCATTATTAATAGTGACCGGTAATAAATCGTTGTGGGCCGAACGCAGCGCGCACATTATTTATTATCGGATCATTGATTGCCAATAATTGTTCGATTTGCACTGATTACAAGGCGAGCCGGCGGAAGCTGCGGCCGCAAAATAAATGATATCATCACGCAATACCAGACCGACGACAAAGGTAACAACCTAATAATAAGAAGGCAGCAATTTGGGTGAAGAAAATTGAGTTATAAAAAGGTAACTGCGGCCATTGAATAAAACTTATTTTATCTACTTGTATAATTATATTATGGAAAAGATTCAGGATATTGTATGATTAGTTGTAAGTTGTAGGTCATATATTGAAAACAGGAAAGAATTTTACTCTATCTATTTACATCTGGAAGAAACATTGTTGATTATTTCCGGAAACTCTTCGCACATACATTTTGTTGCCGCCGGAATCGATCGCCTGTGCTGGTCTGGCAGGTTAAAATGGTACTGATCTGTGGCTTTACCCTTTTAGCAGATCAGTATTTGATTAGTTTTGTTCTTGTTCTTGGTTAATTTCTGGAGAAGTAAAGTTCTCTTATAGTCTTGAGTGTTACAATTAAAATTGATCATGTCTTAAGTGTGGTGTGGTCATAGCCCTTTTGAAAAGATTGAGACCAATATTTTGTTATGAATCTAGTCTTGGTCTAGGTTAAATTTTGCAAAAGTGAAGTGGCCTAATCTCAACCTTGTGTGTGTTATTAGCCTTTCTGAAAAAAGCGAGACCACTTTTGTTCAATTTTATAAGTCAACATACAACAACACAAACATGAGGAAGAGTGAAGAATCACTCTGCCTCATGTTTGTGCCTTAATTCAAAATATCTGTTATGTTCCATGAAGATATTAAATTGATCTATCAAATTTTCTAATTTCCATCAACTGTTATAAGTCATCAAGTTAAGAAATGAAATCGTAAACGGTTCATGTAATTATTTAGATTGTTAACATGCAAACACATTACCCGTAACTCATAACAACTGTCACATCATCGGCAATCGATTATGAGGTCGATATTAAATGAAATAGCGTTTTGATCGAACAAAATCCCGTCAATTAATTTAGTTTGTTTATTTAACAGCTGTTGAGATCTTTAAATGTCATTCGTGTTTCTCTTGGATCGGCGTTGACAATTCGGGAATGAAAATGATAGATGGCCTGTTACAATGTAATTACCCGTGTCCAACTGACACAACTACTTCGAAATTGATATTTTAAACAGATATATACGTAATATTTCACGCCCTATTTAGATATTTTCCTGATTCTTTTTTGTTTGTTTCAGGACCCGTTCACGGTACGTAGTTCAGGTGATGCCATCGTATCATCATCAATCATTTTTGACAGTTTTTAACTGTTTTTTACGAGACCCTGAGGTCCCTTCCTAACACATCTTTTACATCTTGATCCTTCAGAAAGTGGAAAATTCAAGACCTAAAGACGTTAAGTATCCTCTTCTTATACTTAATCAATTCATGCTTCATTTTTTTACATACTACTATTTGCTTTATTGTTCACTTCTACAACGTATCATTTTTGTACAAGAAGGTCACACATTATTCATTCGAAATAGTTGCAAACTATAAACTAAAATGAAATCCTTTGATAATAAATAAATGTTGACTCACATCCAGAACCTGCTAAAGGTTAGATACTTACTGCCAGTTTATTTCTTCATTCGTGTCCTACGTCTATATTAGCTGCAAGTAGCTATAATAAAAAACAACGATCGACAAAAAGTACCTAGTTAAACCGAAAAGTTTTTGAACCCCATGGTCACATTATAAACAACTTGTTGCGTGCCACGGCTTACTTTTGTCAGAATAAAATGATTAATACGAAGGTCCGAAAGTCTCTTTTAACGAACTCGCTTTATGACTGTATCAACAGAACCATCGTTACGTCAATTTGTCACGATATCTTGTAAGAATAAATAAAATAAAAAAGATAACGGTTTAAACCATCACAAAAGTTCAAACCAGTCTTTTGTTTGTCAAAAAGAAAAATTAATAAACTTAGTTGAATTTTCAATCAACAAATGAGCTCCCAGCCTTAACCTCAATGTCCTTAGTTAAAGTGCTTTAGTCCCACCAATATTTTAAAATCCGAGAACTTCGAATTACCAATTATACTTTAAAGTGTAATTAAGTCTAATGACCTAAGCACTTGCAGAAAGGGCTTGGAGGATAAAATAAGAGCTTGGATCAAACTAAAAAAGACTCAAATGCCTCAAACATCGTGAAACACTTGTGAGATGTGCCCTAAGGAAAAAAGGGCAAAAATTTCAAGGACTTCTTAAAAAGGTCTTCGAGTACACAATAGAGCGTTGGATTAAACTGAAAGTAAGTACCTTTAAACACTGGAAGCACTTGTAAGAGGAGGTCTGAGCATACTAAAGGTGTTTTAATTAAGCAAAAAAGTCTTGAAATGCACCTAAAGACTTCAGGCATTTGTAAAAAGGCCTTTTGGTACACTATAAGGGCTTGAATTAAACTAGAAGAGCTTCAAACTTCTCAAAAGTCCCAAAGCATTTATAAGGGGAGCTCTGAGGTACTAAACGTGCTTCAATTAAGCCAAAATGGCTTGAAGTACACCAAAAGGTTTCAGGTAATTTGTATAAAAGTCTTTTAACACACTATAGGGGTTGAATTAAACCACAAGAACTTCAAACATCTCAAAAGTCTCAAAGCATTTATAAGAGGAGTTCTGAGATACTAAACGTGCTTCAATTAAGCCAAAATGGCTTGAAATACACCACAAGGTTTAAGGTAATTTGTAAAAAGGTCTTTTAACACATATAAGGGCTTGAATAAAACCTAAAGAGCTTCAAACTTCTCAAAAGTCCCAAAGCATTTATAAGGGGAACTCTCAGATACTAAAGGTGCTTCAATTAAGACGAAAGGGCTTAAATTACCCCAAAAGGTTTCAGGTAATTTGTAAAAAGAACTTTTAACACATATAAGGGCTTGAATTAAACCTGAAGAGCTTCAAACTTCCCAAAAGTCCCAAAGCATTTATAAGGGGAGCTCTGAAATACTAAAGGTGCTTCAATTAAGACGAAAGGGCTTAAATTACACCAAAAGGTTTCAGGCATTTGTAAAAAGGACTTTTAACACATATAAGGGCTTGAATTAAGCCTGAAGAGCTTCAAACTTCCTAAAAGTCTCAAAGCATTTATAAGGGGAACTCTCAGATACTAAAGGTGCTTTAATTAAGGCGAAAGGGCTTAAATTACCCCAAAAGGTTTCAGGTAATTTGTAAAAAGGACTTTTAACACATATAAGGGCTTGAATTAAGCCTGAAGAGCTTCAAACTTCCCAAAAGTCCCAAAGCATTTATAAGGGGAGCTCTGAAATACTAAAGGTGCTTCAATTAAAACGAAAGGGCTTAAAATACACCAAAAGGTTTCAGGTAATTTGTAAAAAGGACTTTTAACACATATAAGGGCTTGAATTAAACCTGAAGAACTTCAAACTTCCCAAAAGTCCCAAAGCATTTATAAGGGGAGCTCTCAGATACTAAAGGTGCTTCAATTAAGACGAAAGGGCTTAAATTGCCCCAAAAGGTTTCAGGTAATTTGTAAAAAGGACTTTTAACACATATAAGGGCTTGAATTAAACCTGAAGAGCTTAAAACTTCCCAAAAGTCCCAAAGCATTTATAAGGGGAGCTCTGAAATACTAAAGGTGCTTCAATTAAGACGAAAGGGCTTAAATTACCCCAAAAGGTTTCAGGTAATTTGTAAAAAGGACTTTTAACACATATAAGGGCTTGAATTAAACCTGAAGAACTTCAAACTTCCCAAAAGTCCCAAAGCATTTATAAGGGGAGCTCTCAGATACTAAAGGTGCTTCAATTAAGACGAAAGGGCTTAAATTACCCCAAAAGGTTTCAGGTAATTTGTAAAAAGGACTTTTAACACATATAAGGGCTTGAATTAAGCCTGAAGAGCTTCAAACTTCCCAAAAGTCCCAAAGCATTTATAAGGGGATCTCTGAAATACTAAAGGTGCTTCAATTAAGACGAAAGGGCTTAAATTACCCCAAAAGGTTTCAGGTAATTTGTAAAAAGGTCTTTTAACACACTATAAGGGCTTGAATTACATCACAAGAACTTCAAGCATCTCAAAAGTCCCAAAGCATTTATTAGGGGAGCTCTGAGGTACTAAACGTGCTTCAATTAAGACGAAAGGGCTTAAATTACCCCAAAAGGTTTCAGGTAATTTGTAAAAAGGTCTTTTAACACATATAAGGGCTTGAATTAAACCTGAAGAACTTCAAACTTCCCAAAAGTCCCAAAGCATTTATAAGGGGAGCTCTCAGATACTAAAGGTGCTTCAATTAAAACGAAAGGGCTTAAATTACCCCAAAAGGTTTCAGGTAATTTGTAAAAAGGTCTTTTAACACACTATAAGGGCTTGAATTACATCACAAGAACTTCAAACATCTCAAAAGTCCCAAAGCATTTATTAGGGGAGCTCTGAGATACTAAAGGTGCTTCAATTAAGACGAAAGGGCTTAAATTACCCCAAAAGGTTTCAGGTAATTTGTAAAAAGGACTTTTAACACATATAAGGGCTTGAATTAAACCTGAAGAGCTTCAAACTTCCCAAAAGTCCCAAAGCATTTATAAGGGGAGCTCTGAAATACTAAAGGTGCTTCAATTATGACGAAAGGGCTTAAATTACCCCAAAAGGTTTCAGGTAATTTGTAAAAAGGACTTTTAACACATATAAGGGCTTGAATTAAACCTGAAGAACTTCAAACTTCCCAAAAGTCCCAAAGCATTTATAAGGGGAGCTCTCAGATACTAAAGGTGCTTCAATTAAGACGAAAGGGCTTAAATTACCCCAAAAGGTTTCAGGTAATTTGTAAAAAGGACTTTTAACACATATAAGGGCTTGAATTAAACCTGAAGAGCTTCAAACTTCCCAAAAGTCCCAAAGCATTTATAAGGGGAGCTCTGAAATACTAAAGGTGCTTCAATTATGACGAAAGGGCTTAAATTACCCCAAAAGGTTTCAGGTAATTTGTAAAAAGGACTTTTAACACATATAAGGGCTTGAATTAAACCTGAAGAACTTCAAACTTCCCAAAAGTCCCAAAGCATTTATAAGGGGAGCTCTCAGATACTAAAGGTGCTTCAATTAAGACGAAAGGGCTTAAATTACCCCAAAAGGTTTCAGGTAATTTGTAAAAAGGACTTTTAACACATATAAGGGCTTGAATTAAACCTGAAGAGCTTCAAACTTCCCAAAAGTCCCAAAGCATTTATAAGGGGAGCTCTGAAATACTAAAGGTGCTTCAATTAAGACGAAAGGGCTTAAATTACCCCAAAAGGTTTCAGGTAATTTGTAAAAAGGACTTTTAACACATATAAGGGCTTGAATTAAACCTGAAGAACTTCAAACTTCCCAAAAGTCCCAAAGCATTTATAAGGGGAGCTCTCAGATACTAAAGGTGCTTCAATTAAGACGAAAGGGCTTAAATTACCCCAAAAGGTTTCAGGTAATTTGTAAAAAGGACTTTTAACACATATAAGGGCTTGAATTAAACCTGAAGAGCTTCAAACTTCCCAAAAGTCCCAAAGCATTTATAAGGGGAGCTCTGAAATACTAAAGGTGCTTCAATTATGACGAAAGGGCTTAAATTACCCCAAAAGGTTTCAGGTAATTTGTAAAAAGGACTTTTAACACATATAAGGGCTTGAATTAAACCTGAAGAACTTCAAACTTCCCAAAAGTCCCAAAGCATTTATAAGGGGAGCTCTCAGATACTAAAGGTGCTTCAATTAAGACGAAAGGGCTTAAATTACCCCAAAAGGTTTCAGGTAATTTGTAAAAAGGACTTTTAACACATATAAGGGCTTGAATTAAACCTGAAGAGCTTCAAACTTCCCAAAAGTCCCAAAGCATTTATAAGGGGAGCTCTGAAATACTAAAGGTGCTTCAATTAAGACGAAAGGGCTTAAATTACCCCAAAAGGTTTCAGGTAATTTGTAAAAAGGACTTTTAACACATATTAGGGCTTGAATTAAACCTGAAGAACTTCAAACTTCCCAAAAGTCCCAAAGCATTTATAAGGGGAGCTCTCAGATACTAAAGGTGCTTCAATTAAGACGAAAGGGCTTAAATTACCCCAAAAGGTTTCAGGTAATTTGTAAAAAGGACTTTTAACACATATAAGGGCTTGAATTAAACCTGAAGAGCTTCAAACTTCCCAAAAGTCCCAAAGCATTTATAAGGGGAGCTCTGAAATACTAAAGGTGCTTCAATTAAGACGAAAGGGCTTAAATTACCCCAAAAGGTTTCAGGTAATTTGTAAAAAGGACTTTTAACACATATAAGGGCTTGAATTAAACCTGAAGAACTTCAAACTTCCCAAAAGTCCCAAAGCATTTATAAGGGGAGCTCTCAGATACTAAAGGTGCTTCAATTAAGACGAAAGGGCTTAAATTACCCCAAAAGGTTTCAGGTAATTTGTAAAAAGGACTTTTAACACATATAAGGGCTTGAATTAAACCTGAAGAGCTTCAAACTTCCCAAAAGTCCCAAAGCATTTATAAGGGGAGCTCTGAAATACTAAAGGTGCTTCAATTAAGACGAAAGGGCTTAAATTACCCCAAAAGGTTTCAGGTAATTTGTAAAAAGGACTTTTAACACATATAAGGGCTTGAATTAAACCTGAAGAACTTCAAACTTCCCAAAAGTCCCAAAGCATTTATAAGGGGAGCTCTCAGATACTAAAGGTGCTTCAATTAAGACGAAAGGGCTTAAATTACCCCAAAAGGTTTCAGGTAATTTGTAAAAAGGACTTTTAACACATATAAGGGCTTGAATTAAACCTGAAGAGCTTCAAACTTCCCAAAAGTCCCAAAGCATTTATAAGGGGAGCTCTGAAATACTAAAGGTGCTTCAATTAAGACGAAAGGGCTTAAATTACCCCAAAAGGTTTCAGGTAATTTGTAAAAAGGTCTTTTAACACACTATAAGGGCTTGAATTACATCACAAGAACTTCAAACATCTCAAAAGTCCCAAAGCATTTATTAGGGGAGCTCTGAGGTACTAAACGTGCTTCAATTAAGACGAAAGGGCTTAAATTACCCCAAAAGGTTTCAGGTAATTTGTAAAAAGGACTTTTAACACATATAAGGGCTTGAATTAAACCTGAAGAGCTTCAAACTTCCCAAAAGTCCCAAAGCATTTATAAGGGGAGCTCTGAAATACTAAAGGTGCTTCAATTAAGACGAAAGGGCTTAAATTACCCCAAAAGGTTTCAGGTAATTTGTAAAAAGGATCTTTTAACACACTATAAGGGCTTGAATTAAACCTAAGAACTTCAAACATCCCAAAAGTCCCAAAGCATTTATAAGGGGAGCTCTGAGGTACTAAACGGGGCTTCAATTAAGACGAAAGGGCTTAAATTACCCCAAAAGGTTTCAGGTAATTTGTAAAAAGGACTTTTAACACATATAAGGGCTTGAATTAAACCTGAAGAGCTTCAAACTTCCCAAAAGTCCCAAAGCATTTATAAGGGGAGCTCTGAAATACTAAAGGTGCTTCAATTAAGACGAAAGGGCTTAAATTACCCCAAAAGGTTTCAGGTAATTTGTAAAAAGGACTTTTAACACATATAAGGGCTTGAATTAAACCTGAAGAACTTCAAACTTCCCAAAAGTCCCAAAGCATTTATAAGGGGAGCTCTCAGATACTAAAGGTGCTTCAATTAAGACGAAAGGGCTTAAATTACCCCAAAAGGTTTCAGGTAATTTGTAAAAAGGACTTTTAACACATATAAGGGCTTGAATTAAACCTGAAGAGCTTCAAACTTCCCAAAAGTCCCAAAGCATTTATAAGGGGAGCTCTGAAATACTAAAGGTGCTTCAATTAAGACGAAAGGGCTTGAAATACACCATAAAGGTTTGAATTAAATCAAGCATCTTCAAATGCCTCAAAAGGAGCTCTAAATACTTAAACCTATATCAAGTAATCCAAAATGTTGCAAGCTCTTGTGAAAAGGTCATGAGGCAAGACTATGTAAAATAAATCAAAATAGTATCTTTCATTTTGAGAATCTCGTCTTGTAACAGAACAAACTAGGTAGCGTTTCAATTTATGTTCATTTGTTAAGAGACATAATTTTTTGTTGTCTTTAAATTTTCACCTTTCAGCGACAAACATACCCCATATAATTTACAGATATTTAAGTATAATTTTCACGTTTGTGCCCCGCCCCCCTGTCATTTCGTCTCTTTTAATACGTCTACACGAATTATAAAGTCGTAAAATAAAATATATTTTCATATATCTATAGCAGTTTTTCACCTGGCACTCAACAAGTGGTTTGCAGCTTATTAAATAACGTTGCTAGTATAGTATAATGTCGATAAATATTTTTTTATCTGTTAGTTTGATCTACATCCATGTGTTTATCATTTATGGTCGAAATTACTACCTCATTACGATCCGTCAACGTTTCGTGGATATTTGTTTTTCTATTATTTTCGTCGCAACCGGAAATTTCATAAATCAAGGAAAGCCATTAAAACGAAAAGGAACTTTGACGTATTTTCAACTAATTGACCATGGTAATCACGCACGATTTTATCACAAATTGCTATTTACTTTCGATATATGATTAAACTTAATTGCGAAACTAATAACAATAATTTAACAGAAAATCGGTTTTCTTTCTTAATGGACACGCGGTTGTAACAACTTTCTTTCTTATAGTGAGTACCTAGTGGTTTATCAAATCATATCGATTGAAAACAAAAACATATAGTTAAACCTACATTTACATCATTACAGGTCGTCGTTAGTCTACATACTATTCTACCATCCTGAGTCACTCTTCACATTGAATATAGGTACCTATCCCACATCTGTAACTGTTTGTTGTAGAAAAAGAATAATTAAATTTAGGTTTTCCTCTGTTCCCTTTTAAGTCATATATCTGCTTTAAATTTGTCTCACAACCAAGAGGTATCCCATCACCTTGTATTTCTTCGTTCCTTATTGACTTCCTCCTCTTTTCTATTAGTTTTTCCAATACCTTCACATTTTTAACATTTTCTATCTACATAATTTTCACTATTTCGAACCAATGATTCCTTTTTTCTATCCTGAGTAATCTAACTTTGTAGATATATCGATCATCTGGTTCCGTAACATTTGGCCCAAAGACTAAATCCTGACTAAACATCCGCAACATTTTTAATTGAAAAGCATTCTGATGGTTAAATATGCGATATTTTACAACTATCAAAATTTTCCCGGGTTGACTTGTATACTACAGCCTAACAATAAAATTTTTTTGGACCCTTCCCTTTTTATAAGTTGCATTGAGAGGGATGGGGCTAATTTTCCCCAACATAATCTTAATCACATGTTGTCTCTCTTTATAATTTTCGTTATTTTCAGTTATCTGTAAATAAATAAATTTTTATTAAGTTTGTCAGATTATTTGTCCAAGGATGAAAAGCCTTGCGGATGTCATAAATTAATTGTCTTTGGGGCAAAACACGTCGTTTTAATTAAATAATTTTCTATTTTTGTTTCATGTTCTCCTCATGGATTGGACATTGGACCTAATAGGCTGTAAGTACAACTTATTTTAAATATCCTTAATCTATAAGTTAGTACAGAAGTGCAAAGACTTGAAAAATTCAAATTTTTTTATTGATATCTTGACATTACAAAGTTTTAAAGGTAAGAACGTGTCTTTAAACTAAGCTTTATATTCATGTATGTACAAAAAGTACGTATTTGTTTTACTTTATAATTATTTCCGATAGGTGCTGCTTCTTCAGTAAAGGATTTCCCACACAAAATGTTTTCCATTTCGTAGAAAACTGCCATCATAGTCGTTTAATTCATGTTCCCAGTCATAATCTGTTCCGAAAAATCAAGTCTTTAATAAAGAACACCGTGAGATATTATTAATGTTGGCCGGTTAGAAGGCAACCGCCGCCATAAAGTAAAAACGACTAAATATTTCATTTTTGTATTTTATCGCGCACACTTACACATGCGACATTGTCATGACAGGCCAAATACGAAAACATATTATGACTTGTATTAAAATTATTACACAGGCGCCAAGTGCTCTGCTTGACATTTTTTTGACTCAGTTTTGCCTACACGCACCTCCTTTAAACTCACATTCTTTCTCTCCTTCTCTTTCCTTCTTTTATCCTTATACGACGCAACGTTTCTTTATGAATAGAGATGTTGCCTGTATAAACAGACGTAGTTTCAAAAGTTGTGTGCAATAAGTGATTCCTTTATAGCGAACACATCAACTGCACCCCCAAAAAGTATTAAATCGAACAAAGCTTTCGTTAGGATTCAGGATAGAGCTTTCTGCCATTTCAAAAATGTGATTAAGTTTTTCAAATTTCATGAACTATTTTAAGGTCTAAACATATATAAAACATGCATTGCTTCTGTTTATTTAAAGTATCCTGGAGGATGTTAAACAAGCCTTAGTGCTTACAAATCTTTTCAATGCTTAGAAATAATATACTTGAAGCCCTTTCGTGAACAGATATAATTACTTTAAAAAGTGCCTTGTAATTTGTACTGGAAATTCTCTCAGAAGCTCCATCAAGCAAAATAGAAAATCATTGATTGATTGATTTTAGATATTAAAACACTGGCTGATTTGAAGTCCTTTTGGATTAATTGAGTCCTCTTTTTACAAATGCTTAGAGCTTTAAACCTGAGTGTAAATAATTAAATTCCCTCTTTATCCTTCTCCTACTTCAGAAACGGTAAATGTATAGAAATTCCCAATATCATGATCACCTATAAATGATCATCCAAATCCTAAATATTAAAATACTGGCCGAGATTAAGCCCTTTTGGTTAATTCAAGTCCTTTGTTCCAAGTACTTACAGTATTAAACCTGAGTTTAAATAATTCAGTTTCTATCTAATCCTTATTTTATTTCAGAAACTGTAAATGTGTGAAAATTCCTAACATCACCCTTATATTCACTAATGATCATCAAAATCCTGGATACTAAAACACTAACTATTTTGAAGTCCTTTTGGTTTAATTCAGGTCAACTTTTACAGGTTCTTAGAACTTTAAACCTGACTTTAAGTAATTCAATTCTTTTCTTATACATCTTCCATTTCAAAAACTTTAAATGTGTCAAAATTCTCATTATAATCATATTTACAGTAACAAATCCAGGTATAAAAACACTAGCTGATTTAAAGTCCCTTTGGAATAATTCAAGTCCTTATTACAAGTGTCTAGAATTTCAAATCTGAGTCTAAATAATTCAATTCAATATTTATCCTTCTTTTTTCTTCAGAAGCTGTAAACGTGAGAAAATTCCCAGCACCATCTTTACACTCTTTAGTAATATACCATAAATCTTGGATTTAAAAACACTGGACGATTTGAAGTCCTTTTGGGTTAATTCAAGTCCTCTTTTATTAGTGCTTGGAGCTTTCAACAGTCTTAATTATTTCAGAAACTATAAATATGAGATAACTCCTAACATAATCATCTTTACGTTCCCTGATGGTAATTTCCTTATTCCCATGACCATAAGTTCATTTTTACTTGCAAATAATGGGAATATTCTAGCATTTATTTACTTAATCCACCATGCCCCACATTCAGAATGATAAAGAGACTTGTATCCTCCAATTTTATCTTTGCATTGATACTGTTACCAAACACTCTTATTAGTTATTTAGTTATTAGAGAGAATTCACCACAGTTTCATTTGTTCTTTTATCTAAAACACCAATAAGAACTTTTAGTATACATAAAGAAATTTGTGCTTGTGGGTGCAGTTGATGTTTTCCGTTGTGTTGGAGTTCTCGGGAGAATTGGAATTGTCATCATGCAGAGATCTGATAAGGAGTAGCTTTTAGGGCCTGCGCCCCGCGGGGGCTCCGACACCACGGGAAGCCCTAAAACAAACAGCGTGCCCCTGCATTATGACTCTTGGTAACGGATTTCCTACTGGGCACCTCCACTGAACGGCGACGTCGCTGCGACGACCGACCGATGGCGAAGGCGATGGCTTAGCAGCCAGTCTCGTGCTTTCTCATTTTTTTTTTTACTATTTATTTTTCGACCATGTTAATCCACTTTTATCAAATATGAATATCAAAGTTATTACATGTCCTTATAAACACATTTGTCACTTGGTAAAATGCTAAATACGAAATACTTCAAATTGAAAAGGGTATACCAGTAAGAGCATTAATTTCGATTTTTGCGTCTTTAATTTAAAAATTGACTTCACATTTTCACAAGGTGTCGTAAAAAACATTGTCGAATATTCTATTAAATTTCATCAAATACTTATTTGATCGTGAAAAGATTGAGAGAGAAATTTACTTATTTGTGGTTCCTTCGAAGTTTTACTAACAGGAAGAATATTTCTTTTATAAGAAAAAATCGTTAGTATCTCAATCTCAAAACTGGACAGTGGATACGAAGTTTCCCTTCTACTTAATTTTATGTACATACTATAGGTGCTCCTCTTGATTTCTATTTCAGTGTTTTGAGACTATCTGCAATTAGTCCTTAATGTCTCAAAAAGCGTCCTACCTATCGCATCATTTTATTCCTAATTATATTCTTTGGTTTTCTCTTTTTTCCCTAGTTTTTCCAATATCTCCTCCTTTTTTTTCCTATAGCATGAACACGTAAATAAGTTTATTTAGTAATATTTTTATCTGTTTAAGGCTGTGGGAATGACCATTTTGGATGGAAATAATTTTTTCCAATTCAAAGTTAATCTTGTTCTCAGTCGTTCTTAAAACTTTGTTATATTTTACAGTACATTCCTCATAGTCATGTTATGTGTATATATTAATTATTTATTAAATTTACATTCTATTTTTCAATTTTGAGGAAGTCTTTAGTTCCTGATAAGTTTATTTAAGAAGGCATGTACTTACTTTTTGATCAAGTTTTTGTTATTTCCTTACATAGTTGCTAATTGGTTGACATTAACCGCTGTCCGATTGCATGTTGGGCAGTTAAAAACATAAATATTGTAATATTAATACGTACTATCAAATGCGTTTAGGGCATGAGACGTGAGGCAGGTGTTACTTGACTGGATTTCCTCCTTAGGCCATTTAACCCATCACAGGTGAAGTTATTTAGCGGGCTCATACGACAGTAGACTTGATTGTTGTTCGTCGCCTGGCATATCGGTCTGTTGGATGTTCACTTTTTCATATTTATTAGTGGCAAAATGGTAGAGTAGAAAAAAAAAACACTTTAGCAAAACAAATTTCAAATGATTTCGACTTCTTTCATTAATCCTAACATTAAAAATTATTCACAATTGGTAGGAAATTGTGAAATCCTAAGGATTTTATTTTTTCAAGAAGTAAGTTCAGGAAAATTTGGGAATTAGTACTAGGGAAATTGAAATTTAAAAAAATAATAAACAATCAACCGTGGCAGTTATAGAAATATCATCTTTTGATAATGATCAAGAATATTAAATTTATCTTTTTCGAAATATGTCGTTTTGGGTTAATAAAAGTAAATGGGTGTTCAACGTATTTCTGACTGACTGTTTTCTATTAACTTTAAAGAATTACTCATCTAATTAAATTAATTAAAATAGTTCTTTAAAATTCAGAGTTTCGTTATCCTTAGGTACTATTTAGAGTGTAATGGGTAAAGGGAACTAAACTCAGAAGAGAGAAAATTTATATTTGCAATTTGCGGATTTGTTATCATTTGTGAAAGTTCAAAATCTATTATGATGTTTATATTGTTATATTGTATACAGGGGTTGGTTTCGTAGATATGGTAGTTAAACGAGTATCATCTCGAGGACTTCATGAAAAAGAATAAAATTTTCCAGAACATTCTAGACTGTTCTTGAATTTCCCAGAAGGTTCGACAATTTTCTAGAAGTTGGTTAGAGAATGTTCTAATTTTAGAAGCTTTTTGAATATTCCAGAAGTTTCTAGAAGGTTCCATAATGTTCTAGAAATTTCCAGAAGGTTCGAGGATCTTCTAAAATTCTCTAGAAGGTTCGAGAATCTTCTAGATGATGGTTCTAGAAATTTACAGAATGTTAGAGAAGTTTGTAGAAAGTTTGGCAATAGAATTTTCTATTATTGAATTCAATGATAAAAGCGCATGACTATAATGTATTTGAGTACCTAACCTAATAGTTATCTTAATTAAAACTGCTTACTTTTCCTGAGCGAATTTGGCCAGTTAAGAAATAATTTCTAAAATTGTCCTTTGTGAAGTAAAACATCATTTGAGAAGCTTGTACTTCATTCACATAAGAGAAAAATGCTACAGGTAAGCAGACGTTATGAAAATAAGTTAAGTTAGGAGCCGTTCGTTATTTACGTGTTTCAAGAGGGAGGGGGGTTTAAGAAACCTCGAGGTCAAAATTTACCTGGGAATGCGTTTTACAATAAATCATTAGTTTTTTATTTTTATTAAATTTAGCAGTTTATTCCTTTTTTTTTTTATTTCAAATATTCTATTGTTCAATATCGTATTTGAAGAATGCAGCGTTCGTTTTGGAATGTATATCCTTTGTTTGCTGGTGTTTCAATTCACATTTCATGTAGCAGAACTATCACCTAACACCCCTACAAGAAATCATTTTTGAAATCGTCCTTTTGTTTATATTCTTCTTATTTACTAATATTGCTATTGGATTTTTGTTATCGTACACACTTTTTGATTGCTAGTAGCACGTAAGTACTTATACCTTTTTCTTCCGGTTGCAATTCACAATATGACTGGCCTAATTGGAACTCGCTCCGGGCCATCGCTATCGCCACTAATTGCCAGTGGGACCGCGGGCAGCTGAAGCTTCGATAGTCATTATGCAGATACGAGTTGGGCTGGGCTGGTCTCTGCAACTTGCTAGGCCGTTGATGATAGTGGTGATCCTGCTACTTACTACCTACCTACCTGCACATTGCACATCTCTTATTATTTATTATTAACACAAAATGATAGGTAATAAGTAAGGAACCCACTTCATTTTAATTGAAAAACTGGTGAAAGCTTAAGCGGTCACGCGATCAATTATACTCGAATTATTATTGATGTAAACTATTGAGAATGTTATATCTACACTTTGCTATTACTATCAAATTTTCAGGAAATTTGTTACTATGAGAAGAGAAACTCTCTAGATATTTGAATTAGTGGGGTTTTGGTTGATGAATTGCCTATTTTATTGGTGTATAATTCCAGGTACTCGAATTTTACAATACGAGTATATGTAATTGGGACTTCAAAGATTAAATCCAATTAAGCAAGGGGCTTGGGTGTAGGGTTCTTTTGATGAGGGATTTTCCAGCTCTGTCGCAACTACTGTATGCTTTTTTCTATTTTTCCTTGTTCCCACCTTTAGTTTTTCATAAGCTACTGACTTTGGATACACCGTTTTTTTGCGTTTGTGGTATTTTTTTAACAATTATTCATTTTATAATCATGTAGATGTGATAAAAAATTGCTTTTTTATGTTTCAAAAAGTTTTTTATTGAAAACTCTACAATTGTTTCGGCATCTTATGCCTTTTTCAAGAGTAAGTACCGATAGTCTACTAAAGTTTACAAAAGTTCTTCTGCTTAAATATGTTGAAATACAGGTAAACAAAAACATAATAATACATATACATTATATTCACAATAGCAGGTACAAATAGGTATAAATATACATATATACACATAATTGATACATTATGTTTTTGTTTACCTGTATTTCAACATATTTAAGCAGAAGAACTTTTGTAAACTTTAGTAGACTATCGGTACTTACTCTTGAAAAAGGCATAAGATGCCGAAACAATTGTAGAGTTTTCAATAAAAACTTTTTGAAACATAAAAAAGCAATTTTTTATCACATCTACATTTTTATTCCAATATGTTTCATAAATTTCCAACTGCGGAATCGTTACTTATCATTTTATAATCAACTAGCTATGCCCGCGACTTCGTCGGCGTGGAATAGTGACTTTCGGCAGCATTTAAAATTTTTTTCTTCTATATTTTTATTTTCTGGGCCGTAAGTCTTTTTGCCGATGTAATTATACAAAAACTTTCATTCCTTATTTTTGCCCCCTTTAGAGTAAAAAAATTTTTACAAACTTTAAATGTATTTATATCTAATCAAAAGCCTAAAAAATAAGTTTCAAACCTCTAGCTTTATATCTATCTATCTCTGTACCAAATTCTCATTTAAACCGGTTCAGTAGTTTTGGCGTGATTGCGTAACACACAGACAGACAGAGTTACTTTCGCATTTATAATATTATAGATTAATTAATATTATAGATTAATATAGTTTAATTATAGTTTAAAATAGTTTATATAGCTTAGTATTCAACTACTTTTATTTTTGAACCAATTAAACAAAACCTCTATAACTTTTTACACTTAATATTTTAATTTTCTGGGCCGTAAGCTTTATGGACGACGTCCTCGCACAAAAACTTTAATCGGCTAATTTTATCCCCTTTAGGGTAAAATTTTTACAAACATTGAATGTCGTTTTTATTTATATCTAGTCAAAAGCCTAAAAAATAAGTTTCAAGCTTCTATCTTTAAAAATTACGGAATTTCCCTACAAACTTTCATATTTCAACCCCTTACAACCCTTTTTTCGCATTTCTCAGGCTCTAGACTATCTCTGTACAAAATTTCATTTAAATCGGTTCAGTAAATTTTAGGCGAGATTGTGTAGCACACAGACAGAGTTACTTTCGCATTTATAATATTCCGCGAATTCATTTTTATCGAATTTCCCATGGGAATAAGATATTTTCTCGCAGTGAAACGTACTCTATGTGTTAATTCAGGGTGTCAGCTAACTCCATACCAAATTTTATTAAAATCGCTCCAGCCGTTTAGACGTGAAGAATTAACAAACATACACACTCACACATTCACAAACTTTCGCCTTTATAATATTAGTGTGATTTTCTAGGAAGTTACCAGCGTTTGGAAGAGCCTTGACTGTCATGCTTAAAAATGCGCTTACAACTAGAAGCATTGTATTTGAAGTTGTTGGGCTTTAGTAAATCAGTTACTTTGTTGGTTATTTGATGATCTTGGTTTTTAAATTGTACTTGTGACTTTAATGATCGAAGCACATTAAATACCTGAGAGCTTTGGGCATGGGGCTCTCTTGATGAGATCTTTGCCCAACTCTGTATTAGTTACCACACAGGATTGCCTATAATAGAGTATATTCAAATCATATTTTTCAACGAGAAAATGATTATTTTTCATAAAGATTCTTGGTAACTGAATATAAAAATATGTATTAATTTGACTACTACAGTATTTATTTTAAACATTAAAAGCGTAAATAAACCACTGTCCTTGGGTCACCCTGTGTGTATATAAATTGATTCTATTAATATTGGTCTTGTTCTATAAACATAGGAATATTTTTATCTAGAAGTATCAAAGTGAAATAATCATCAACAAATTTTCCTATTCAGTGAAAAGAATGATGATGTTTTGGCCACGACTCTGATTCCGTATATGGATACTTAGAAATTTCCTCATTATTACCATTTATAAAGATCAGTATTCAAGTTTCATTAATGTAAATTAAAAATAAATTTGAATTTTCAAGTCATTAAATTGATCTGATTTTAAATACTCAAATTACGTAAAACAATTTTGTGTAAGTAATAGGTACTGTTGTTAGGAGTGGAAGATCGTTGATCATATAATGACGTATTATACAGAATAAAATGCATCAATTATGTTGCACTTTTTTTTCCCGCATTTTAATTGGCACATAATGACGTTGTCGGTATTCTAACTGGGTGATTTTTGTTGCATGTTGCTGCCGCACCATCACCACAACCTACCGACCTGCCCATGGCACCTTAACGCAGTACGTAAGTACCAATTTGAATATTTCCATTTTCATTTTGTAATTTACACGGCGGCGGCGTCTCTCTGTAGATCCTTCCTACCACGTAACGTATCGTATCGTATCGTATCGGACGTGCCGGCTGACAGCCAGTTTTGTCAGTTATTAATTTGCGAGTGCAAGATCCGTGTATCCGATTACGGTGGTTGGTGGTCAGTTTCGGATTTGCCTGTAAAACGCCCGTTATTACCGGCACGTTCAGGTGTAAATTGCGATATCGATACCTCAATTTGTCTTATCGCATCATCTTTCTTAATCCGACTGTACCGGAAGTGACGGTGCGTTCGGTGTTAAATATGCGTTTCAGAGGAACACCAATTTATAAAAACTGCAAAGACTTAAACAGCTTTTAAAACATTATTCATTAGCAAATGGACGTTTTTATAGCTACAAAAAGATTAATAAATTTACCGAATGATGCATAAGTTTGTAATGTAAGTAGGATGTCTTCGAGCCTTGCAATATAATTTGCGAGGATACCCTGAAAAGGACAACAACAAAATTGTGGTACTTTAATAAAGAGAAAGTTCGATGGCCCTTGATGTATCTACCACCCGAGTAGAAATTTATTGGGGCACACCTTATCAGAACCGGATTGATTAAATCATCTTTTATTGAGGTACCAATCAATAATGGACATTTCATTTTAATTCATTAACACAACATGCCTTATCTAGATTGATTTGATCCTGATATTGTAATTCTTTCTTAACCTGTCGACAGTATGTCCTATTTGTACTTAACTTGGCCCTAAAGTCAGTACACAACTTGTGATGCTCATCCTGTTTCAAACCTTTAACGGTAACCCTATTGATAGTAATTTGGCCCTTTAATATAGTCTTAGTTATTAAATCGTCTAAAATTTGCTTTAGAAACTTTTCGAATCAGTATTACAATTTTTTGAGGTGTAATATTTCTGATCCGGAACCTATCTGAATTCAGGCATGCCGAATAAGGTCCAAACTGGAACCCTCGCAAATTTATAATCAGGAAGTGTGCTAGAATTTGATTATTCTACTTAATTTGGTATATCATCAAGGATCATTGATTAAATTTAATTAGAACCTTTTCCCAATCTCAGACGCTCATGGCGTCTTATCTTGTACCAAATATGTATGCAATTGACGGTGAAGTAATTAATCAAATAAGGCAATTTATGTTAATATGAGTTACTTAGAGAATTGGCAGATTTTTTCGAGATTTTACTGCCTGAATTTTTTTATAATTTATTATCCAGACAATTTTACCAATCTATAGCTATTTCCAACTATGTACTTGCAAAAAGTAATCTGATTTTGGTTTTCCTCTACCCGTCTATATTCCTATTTGTGATTTTTAATGTCATAAATCACTAAAATTTTAAACCAAATATATTAATTTTGTCATTAGTTCATTATCCTTCGACAGGGACGTATTTGCATGAGCCCAGCGTAGACCAATTGCAATAGATCTTAAGGTCCATAAACTCCAAATGTCTCGATATCTATAAACATTACAACAATGTGTATTTTCTATCTTGGTGCGAATACTGTTACTTGTTTAAAAAATATCTAAAATTTCTTGATTAATGTGGTGCCCTTTCTTTGACGTAGACGGTTTCAAATTTAATTTTTCCTAAACTCAAAGCGTTTTTTAACTAATATATTATTTGCGGTTTTAAACTGTACATTGGGATCCCTTAGGGTGAAGTTAATATTCACGGTGGACTAGTAAATAATACAAGACTTCCAATGCATAGAGCTCATTATTAGCGAGGTACCTGAGGTATTAGATGTCAGAATATCAAGGGCCCAAGTCTTGAAGTGTGCAGAGACATAACTACACCAATTTTTAACTAACAATGAATGATGTTGTTCTAATACACAGTATATTGTTAGTACAACAATAGCTTTCCCGATGATTATGTCAAACAATACATTTATCCCTTCAATAAATCAACTCCTTTTTATGTCTTAATAATCTTACCTGCCGTTAAGATGGTTGGGTAGTTAGTAAGAAATACGAATAATCAGCATTTCTCTCGCGATTTTTAGAATCCTGTAAAACAAGACATTTCCGTTTCGTTCTCTCTCTCGCTGACGAAAAAGTTAAGTCAGTCAGCTTTGTGTTGGTGGGTCGTTTGTAGCTTGTTATTTACCTGTAGGCCGAATTAATGTCGTGTAAAATTCAAAAGCACTTGATTTCTCGTCATAATTACGTTAATTTCTCCTGGCATTGTTTCGCCATTCATGGGCCTTTGTAGATCGGATCTTTGCGAAGCGGAAGCTATATTTTCCTCCCGTTTTATGGCTTTACTGAATTATGAACGCTGCGACTCTAAACCTGATACTTTGTTGCTCCTTTTCTTATCAGATGAGATCGTTTTCGGCCACGTAATGGCATATCTTGAATTCCGATTTATATTTAGTCACCGCAACGTATACATGTGTTCTTCTTATCGTTTCAATAAAAAAAAAGGCAACCTGATTTTGACTTTGAAAAATGAGCCCGTTGCCTTCCCATTATTTTCCTTTTATTTAGAATTGTACACGAAAATATTAGCTATTTTTAATCTTATTTATTTATTTATTTATTTATTTCTATTAACGGACAAGATTGTCCACTTACTAAAGAAGTTTTATACAAATTTTTCTGTGTAACTTAAGAGCATATTGCAATGATTAATTTTTTTTTTCATAAACCACTGAAATTAATGTAACATAAAATAACCCCAGCAAATTAAATATGTACAAAATGAAATGTAATTGTTGAGTTATATTAAGTAAATGTAACGAAAATATCGTTCTTCTACTATTGTAGGACTTATTTTATTACAATTTAAATTTGATTTTCTGTGTTGTTTAATTCTGTTTACAATACGTCGACCACTCTCAATAATATAAAAAGTTTGCTCATTTTACTTTTTTACACTTTTCATTTGTTTAGTTTGGGGCCGTTTATGAAATACGTTCGCACATAAAGGGGGAGGATGGGGGAGGGGTCGTCCGTCAAGAAATTTTACCGATTTATTTTCTCGGCTTTTTTTTAAATGTTTGTCGTGATATAAGTCATTCACTATCAAAATTTGTGTATTATCAATAAAAATTTATCATGTTCAGGGGGGTTACAGAAAGTGTGACATAGCGTGACAACCGGGGGGCAGGGGGTCATAAAAGGCTAATTTTAGCGGCCCCTTTTTATCGATTTGTTTAATGTTACATAAATTTTAGTGGTTTGTGTAGTATACCATAAATGAAAGAAAAAAAATGTCATTAATCAGTAAGATTCAAAATAGCAAATTTTTTCGTTGTTTATAAACAAATATCTCTTGTATGAAATTCAGGAGAAGCGAAAATGTCAATCACTTCACAATTAAATCTTTTCTTTGACGTTTTTATTTCTCTGAATTTTATAAATTATAATTTTACAGTATTCACTCCCTCTCAATATAGTTATCAAATATCTCTTGGTTTCTTAGAAATCCTGATTTTTCTATTTCTTGAAGAAGTTTCTGTATGCTATGCTATGCTATGCTATATTTGTTGTAGTAATTCTGATTGTACATAGTTTCTAGTTTTGAAAATTAAAAAAAAACTTACAAAAATTAGAATATCTCTAGGATTTGAAATGAAATTATTTCTTCAATCTATTTGTTAAGCTCGGTATAAATTGTGGTATTTAAACATACTTATTGGTTAAAATAAAATGTTGAATTCTTGTATATACGCAGAACTGTTGTTTTTCGTGAATTGGTGTTACCCAGTTGGAATAGATTCAAAAATGATGAAAAATTGTTATAAACACGTCATTGTCCACAGATTTCTTTTAAACCTGTAGTGAATCCCGTAGAAATTGAAAGTCGTTCACTTCCTTAATTAATTATTAATATTTAGTTATTACTACACATAGAAGTTACAAAGTTTCGGACGTTTTACGGGAGTTTCTTCACATTAGATCAGGTCGAGAATTAAGGCTGTCTGTGACTAAGAAAAATTGATCTTAAATACTATGATTATTTTATTTTACAACAAATCGTAGGAGTATAAATATAATAATAACCAAAAGTTTAGAACTTAAGTAATAGATAGGTAATTGACAAAAAAATTAATTAAGGGTGTTAGGTAGAAATTAATTTAAAAATGCTGATTTTTAAATAGTATTTATTTTTTTCTTATCATTTAGACAGTTCTACATTGGGGTGCGAAGCATGGAAATCAAGATATCATCAAACTTTTTGCTGGCAAACACAAAGTTGATGTAAACGCGAAAACGGTATAAAACTTTAAATAAATTAATATGAGCTCACCATTAATTACGTATCGCAAAAAATCTTCTTCTTTTGACCTCCCTCTACTCTTGCATAACGGGACATTATCCCCTCAATTCCTTTACCTTACAAGCCAAACATTGTACCTAAAACTTTTAAGCCTGAGTTTAGATAAAATTTACGTTTTTTCCCAACAATAATTTTTTTTTTAAGTTGCTAAACAATGCAAATTAATTTATAAATAGGGTGACTGTTTTTATCGTAATGAGGGACATAATATTTCTCAGATTATTTTGTGTCTAAAAATGTGATTTTTACTACCATGTTTAAATTGAAAATATTGATACAATAAACATCAGTATCAATTTTAGGGTTTTTTTTTAATTTCTTTTCAAGATCTTCATATAATTTGGGTATTACATACTCTTTTTTTATCATTATTCACCTATTTTTTACATGACATCATAAATATTAATCTAATACGGGACAGGGAGTTTTATTTGGGACAGTCCTGGAAAATCCGGGACGAATGGTCACCCTATTTTTTAGGCATTATATTTATGTTGTCTATATACCTATGAACGGATTTTTGTTCCATTTTGCACACACTTAAAGCTATCAATTTTCGAATTCTAAAATAGTTACGCAATGCAAGCATGCACCCCGTCAGGCTGAACTTCTTCCCCCCTCTCTTCAATTTGCGTTACGTAATTTATAGGCACCCCTAATTCAGTTTATACGAATGCTAATTTAGTATTGTGTTCTTTTTCATGGTCGAACATTACTTCTACAACAACATCGGTATTACAGAATGGGGTAAGTTTATTTCTTTTTTATTTATACTATTTTTATTTATTCTTATCTATAGTTAAGTTAGGTAAGCACAAAACCATTAAGGTGGGAAATACCAGTGATTAAAAACATTATTCAATAAATACTTAAATTACTCATTATACCTTGTTATTAGTGGTATATAACTACAAATTACCTCTACTATGTTTTGTTAACTTCCTAATTCTAAATTCATTCGTCGCAACCACCGGATTACTCACGTTAGCAAGAATAATGTAGATGTGCCGAACGTCTTATTTGAAAAGCCATCACGTCCAAGTAGGGGTGTTCTTCGCATTTTTTAGAAAAGGGTTTCCTCTTTGGCCGATGTTAAGTGTGATGTGTGGTCGACGCGTCCGACGGACCCGGTCGGTCATGCCGTCCGTTTGCGTCGCGTCGGTCGGCCGTCGCTCGGCGGAAACGTATTTCAAAAGGGGTTTTTACAGTTTCCGACATGTATTATAGCGGCGACCGGGCGACTTTTCAGCGGCACCGTGTCATATATTTTTTCACCACAAAACAAAGAAGCCATTTATAATAATCTCAACATGATCGTTACATGTTTGATGACCCAGGAATATTAAGTATCAATATTATTTTTTTAGTAGCCTGCGTGCGTTTATACCTTTATAATAAGGGATTGAAACATTTATGTTTTCTAAATTATATGTGAGCACCTATACATCATTCATTTTTGTTTTAATTTATCGTTTTTGGTTCTGTTTTGAAAGATCGAAGATGTTAGTGAAATTAAAGTTGATAATATACGAGACATACACATCTGCAAAATTTGTTTATTGTATCATTACTTCTTTTTAACTGCTTAAGCAGTTGGATGAGACTGCGAGTCTGCAAATTTTATTGATTTGATGATACTAATCGATCATGTAAGAAATAAAATCAAAATCCAATAAAAGTCAACGAAATTTGATATTTTTTTAATAATTGTTGAAAATTGCAGACTTAAGAATGTTACAAACAATATTTTATGAAACTTAACATCTGCATTGTTTCATTGCTAATTTTTGATAATATTTTTAATAACTATTTGTACGAGACACATTCTGCAAAACTTATTGACTTGATGAAATTTGGATGAGGTGAGCAAAAAAACAACTCAAAAAATTAAAAAAAATCGAATCAGTCAAAAAGATTTGACAAGTTTGGAAACGTTGAAAATACAATGTTAAAAAAATATTTTTTATCTCATTTTTGAAATAGAATTTGTGTAGATATTAATTGCTCACCTTTAACATAATTTTTTGTTTTAAATTGAATTTTAATTTTTTGAATGCTAACAACTTTAGAACTTAAAAAAAGAGAAAAAGAGTAAATAACTGATTGTACGAGACATAACAAAATGAAACTGAAAAAAGTCAAAATCCAATCAAAATTGACAAAACTTGACCAGTTTTAATATTGTTGAAAATCACACACCTGTAAGAATATTAAAAAAAGCGTTAATAAAAAAAAAAACTGGAAAAGGAATATAAATAACTATTTGCTTGGACGAGACACATTTTTAAAAGTTGTTGATTTGTTGAAATTATAGTGGCTAAAATAAGAAAAATCAAAATATAATCAAAATAAATGAAATTTGACCAATACATATTAAAATTTTTGGGAATCACACATTTTTAAAAATTTTAAACAAATTATCTTTTAGCTAATTTTTGAAATAGTTTTGTTGCTAATTACTAACAGCTTTAGAGAATTAAAAAGACAGAAAAATAGTAAACAACCATTTGTCTTTACGAGGCATACCTGTAGAATTTGTTGATTTGATCAAATTATACTGATTAAAGTAAGAAAGAAAATGAAACTGAAAAAATTTAAAACCCAGTAAAATCGGCAAAATTTGACCAATAGGATTACTGTAAATTGAACACTTTTAAAATGTAAAGAAAATGTTTTAGCTGAGTTTTGAAATTTAGCAGCTGTATTTTTTTTTATTGTTAAGTTTGAATAGCCATATCATATCAAGAAAAGAGTAAGCGACTATTTGTGTGTGTGAGTAAAATCTAATTTGGCCAATATGTTAAAAATAGGTAATTAATCAATATAGACGTCAAATTTTTATTTAAAAATATTTTTATCTGAATTTTCAGGTAAAAAATATTTTCCAAACATAACGATTTTAAAACTGATCAAACTTTATCGATCATGGTAGCCTGTACTTGTTGAAACTGCTTTGTAGTTTAAACTAATGCAACACCAAAAAGTTTTAAGAAATACTTATATTAATTGATATTAAGAAATATATCGATCATTTCACTTCAATTGTAGAAGCTTAATTTAATCGAGATATTTTTTCAAACTTTTTGATGTTTCAATTAGTTTTATATTTTTATTTTATTTCGTTCTTTATCATTTACAGCTTCACCAAAATTTTGGTACTAAAAAACTTTTCCAGATGCTATAACTTTAATTGTTTAACTAATTATTAATTTTTGAGCAGTAAATTTTTGCAATGCCATATAGGCGACATCCATTAATTATGTGAGGTGTTTTTCTTTTAATTTAAACACCTTGAGATGTGACGGAATCCCCCTTTCTTTCATGTGAAGAATATAGTAAAAGACGAAGGAATTCTTTGAATTAAATAGTTTACGTGAAATATTCAATGACTACTCTTCTATTACATGAGAGTTGATGAGAATTTTGTTGAGTCCCCTCATTTTAAACTCACATGGTTATTTGATGTTTCTTAAGCAGGCAATAAAAAATGCTTTTGGTAGTTCAGAATCTATTGACTTCTTCTAGATTTTATAGGGTATTGGAATATCAAAATAACACAATATGAAAAATTATACATTTGTTTGAATGTATGTCATTTAAATTGAATATTCTTTTAAAGTGATATAAAAACCAGTTTGCAAACTGCGTATTCTACTTGATATGTTATTATTCACCAATTACATAGTTTTTGGAAAATAGCCACGGATATTTGGGTCAAAATAGATACTAAAATTTTCACCCACAAAAAAAAACACCAGGACGTATATTTGGCAGTTTTGTTTTTTAAAGAAAACTAGTGACAACTGTTTCACTTTCAAAATTGTAATTATTGCAAGGGGTCGTAAACAATCGTTGTTAAATACGATAGATAAACGAGTCACATGCTGGCGTAATTCGTTGGTGCTTTAAATCTTTGGTCGTTAACTGCTTTTCTTAACGTTAAAAAACAGCTGCTTCATTTTTACGACACACGCTCCCATAATCCCATAGTGGTCATCAATGTTGTTAGCGGCGGCTGTAAAAAGCGGCGGGCATTAATAAGTTTGTTGGCATACAGATGTAAACGTCATAAACAAGCCGTTATCTGTTGCATTAAAGTTAATCTGAAACGTTGAATCGGGGGGCTAAAGGAATGCACCGGACACTCGGGATTTTTGTGTTCTCAATCCGTCCGACTACCGGGCTTACACGCCTTTGTGACATGAATTTAAAATTTCCAGGATTATTATGTGTATTGCCATTTCGAACTTTTAATGTTAATTTAATTGCCTAGATTTTATGACTTTTATGATTCCGCCAATCGAACAGATTATTTAAAAAACTCAAGGGTATTTATGTAGTTGTAGTTGTGTCCGGTGTACATTAGTTAATTTTTTTTTTACTTTACTTTCGCTTCTTTGTTCGTATTTATTTTTAGATGAAATTTTCACCAATAATTCATCTCTATTATTAAAGGATAGTTTGGAGAAAACTTTGTCCCTCTAATATTTTTTTTCGTACATCTACAGGGTTATACGGCTCTCCACATTGCTGCCCAAATGGGTCATAAAGATGTGTATAACCTTCTAATAGACGTTTATGGTAAGTACATGAAAGATATGCATTATAAAACGGTCACACATAAAAAAAATCTGAACGGTGGCCATCGGAAATACAAGAAATCAGAAGTTATCTATAATTTTGCAGGTACCTAAACGAAACATTTTTTTTTGCTTCTTCCACATCAATAAGGTATAAATTTAAGTGTTTTTGAGGGGGGAAATAGGTTTTATTTTTACGATTTTCATACTTCAAGGATTCTTATGTTTATAGTTCTTCAAACATTAAGATAAATTAACATGAGAGTGAAAAATCGTTGAAAAATAAAGTAATTAAATTTAGTCGTGCTGGATAAGCGAATAGGGAATCGTTGAAATTAAGTGTATATGGACTAATAGATGAAAACCAGTTTACTCTTTCTTATTTTTGTAGAATTTTCAAAATTTCGATCGTTTGTATTAGTTTGGTCAATGAAAATGTTCAGTCAAGAACCCTTTTATTTGAACTATAATTATTTAAAGAGAATCTTTTAAAACAAATTTATATCTGTAACCAATACGAAATGAAGGACTTCGGATTTTGGTGACCAGGGACATAAACGTTTGAAAATATCTATATTTGCTGTATAAAATTGTTCACTAAAAGTGTTCATGAGAATGAATTTTTGGCCTAATTGACTGATATATATGTATATGTTACAGTTAAAACAAGTTTTTAGTTAGAACTCGTTTTCCCTAGTTAAAACTAGTTTTTACTTAATGTCTTTGTTAAAACTAGAAATACCTAGTTAAAACTAGAATTTACCACTGATATATTTGATTTTCAGATAAAACTAGTTGTCACATCGAGCTGTAGTTAAAACTAGCACTAGAAAAACTAATTTGGGATTGAAAACAAGATATAGTTTTAAAAATATTTATTGAGACACTGAGAACCAAATAATAATCTAACACTAAAGGAACATTTTAGGGAACATCGACTTAAATTAGTTGCCAAGATGACAATATGAATTATAAATAGGTAAATAAAATAACCAAATAAATCAACAGAACACAACCATAAAATTTCAATAAGAAACATTGTTAAAGAACATTGATTAACGCACAATTAAATCTAATCAGTCAAACTTAAATTTAAAAAAAGATGAGGATCTACTACGCGAACAGTTTTAACTGACTCGCTTCGGAAAAACGCGTTTTGTCTAGTAAGAACTAGTTTTAACTGATATTCGATTTGAGCATTAGTTAATTCTAGTACTAACAAATGCATACATTAAAAACTAGTTCTAACTAGGAAGAACGCGTTCTATCTAAAAACTAGTTTTAACTGATAAGATGATTGAGCCACAAGGTCTTCGATCTGAAAATTGTTTTCACTCAATCGTCCATTCTCTTCTCCGTAGCCAGCAATCGTTGCACTTCCTTCGGGAAGCTAGAAAATCTCCTAAACAATAATCCAATCAGAAGTTTACCCCCAATTACTCTTTTTTCGCTTCTAACATGCCTCTTATCAGTCTTCTTTCTGGTTCACATGATATTAGGCCAAAACGTCTTTCCTTTTCCTTGTAGTTTAGGAGCTAACACGTCACAGTTTACATGAATCCTAAGTTTCTGTCGACTGGAAAGTATCCACCTAAGCTGTTTACTTGATTTAGAGGAAGGGGGAGGAAATATAAAAAAAATACATCCTAACCGTCCACACTCGATATTAAGTTTAACTCCACATTTTGCAGAAAAAATCTATAAGTAGGCCAATTTCCAGAGGGAATTTTAAAAAATCTGAAAACCCCTAACCGAACCCAACCAAGTGGAATTTTCTTATTTTGGTATGTGACTTGTGAGAAAAATGTAGATGAGCTACATTTAAGTATTTCAGAGTAAAAAATCAGAAATTAGCCTAAAATTTGATAAATGTTCCAAAATGGTTTAAAATTAAAAAAACAATTGTCGTTCTGTAGGTAACTGAGTAAGCATATAGAAGTGGTAAAAAATTGTAGTCAGTTCAAACCTCTTCCGGCAACTCTAAAGAGGTGAAAAAATATATTTACATTGAGTCGATAACATTATTGCATTAGTCTTTATTTTAACTAGCTTAATGATATTATTAGGAATTGTTTGACCAATTTATTTCAAAATTTGGCTCACGTACAGCCCCATAATTGGGGTTAATGTAGATAAAATTTAAGACATTTACAAAATTAAGTATATATGTACGGGAAACATTATTAAAATAAATACTATTTTAAAGCCTTGGTTTGCCTAATGTACGCATATTGATGTACGTTTTTTTTCCAACTCTGGAGTGGCTGGGAGGGTTTTAAATTGACCAAAATTTTACGCTTACTGAGCCCCAAAAGAAGTTGCTTAAGGAGCAGTAGAAATGTATTTCAATTTTGACTTAGCTCCTGAACTACTACTGATCTCTGTTCTGCTATTTCTTCCAATACCTTCTCGTATTCAACTTTTTCTATTCGTGAAATTTCATCACACAACATCAATCAAACGTGTGTAACATTTTCTCTTCTGCTGCTCTATATATTTTTAATAATCTTTTTTTTGAGGTTCTAAAATATGATTAAAGAGTAAAATTTCGATGATTCCTGATTCGTTCTTTGCATCTATTTTTTGAATAGAATATACTCGTACGTAACCAACATTAATGACGGCGGTTCAGATTTTTCTTGTATGTAGAATGCGGTGTTCGTTAAAATTATCGTGTTTTCCCTAATATGCATTATAATAAAAATGTCAGGAGCGGATGCGGACATAAGGGACTACAGTGGCCGCAAGCCAAACCAGTACAAACGAAGCCAAAATACTGTCGCTAACAAGGACACATACAGTGAGTACTACTACAGCAACCCTAATAGCGGCAAGCATGTGCCGCGTACGAAACACCAAAGTTTCCTCCGCAAAAACTTCACCCCCAGCCATCAGCGTCGCTACAAGTACAACACCGTCGACGCTGCTCCTGCTTCTCCTCCTCCTTCCTCGCCGATGTCGGGAACTGCCGCAGTCGGGGTGCACAGTAGCTTCTTTGGCTCTTACCACACAGGCACTTATTGATCAATCGAGGAAGGAGGTGGATGATCGGATCCTGCATGAATGCTTTTCGAACGGGCCATTTTTTTCTGTATTACTACTACCTATAGTATTATTATGGTTTCTAGAAGGTCCACTACACAATTGTTATTAACGATGTCGAGGGTTAAAGTAACTTAACATCACAATTTAATTATTAATATTCCAAACTATCTTCACAAAAACTCCTTGCTGTGACAAATAAAATTTGGTTTAATAGTTGGGTATGAGCTACAAACAGGTATTCAAGTTCTCAAGTATTTTGTTACATTATTTTTTGTGGTTTTTAGTTCCCCATACCCCAAGGGCGTAGCTTACATTTTATCGAGAGATGGGGGGTGAATCTGAAAATAAGATAGCAGTATTTTAAGTATTTTAGATTGATAATCTAAATTATTTTTCGAGGATTTTGAGAAAATGTGTTGTTTAAGAGGGGGGGGGGAGCAGGGCCCCCTTGCCCTTCCCTGGGCACATGCCTTCCTCTTCTAATAACGAATTATGTTTATTTTTTTCACCTTATGTTTTCTTTCTGCGACGTTATTGAATACAAAACTTCCCCTGTTATGCAACCCCCAATTTAAAAAATAATCACAAAATCTCTCTTTCTTTGATAATTGGGACATACAAAATTAATTAATATTATTTTTGATATAATCACTTCCTCTGACATCACCTCTTTTATTCCTGTTTATCAAAAAGATTGTTATGATTTTAAAACTGTTATTTAATTACTGTTTCGTCAATTCCTGATATCATTCAGCTATTTTATGTAGGTACTGATCTTTTAACCCCAAAATATATTAAAATACTTTTATTTTAATATAATAAGAAATGAATACAAAAACACTTTTGGATAAGATTCACTAATATATTTTTAAATTTCTTAACAAATTTGTTTCGGCAGTTACGTCATTTTCAAAAGATACATGAAATTGTATTAATTTACATACATTAATAATAAAAATATATTAGTGAATCTTATCCAAAAGTGTTTTTGTATTCATTTCTTATTATATTAAATTAATTATGTTTCACAACGAATACACCACCAACTCTCTTAGTTTTCTTTTATTTTACTCTATGATTACTATTTATTAAGCTTATTGTCTGCTAATTTGATGCCTGTACCAAAAGCTACTTGGTATTATAATTAATAAACCCCTCGACACCGTTTACTTTAGTTTGCTGTAGTAGTTGTTAAGTAAGTTGCTTTAGGCAATGTTAGAAGTTTGCACGCTGTATTGGTTTAGAAGGGTTTTCGAGCTCTTGCTTGAGGGTTTTTACCAAAGCTTGTTATTGCAGTAAAAATTACGAGGTATATATTGTTTTATAAATTAATACTTTGTCGCTGTATATATTGCAATACCGTAATTAGTATTTATTAGGTATTGTTATTTATTATATATAATTATATATATATATACCACAACAGTATATACAGATATATACATACATAATTATAATTTGAATTTTATTAAACATAAGAAACTGGGTAGGGATATTTTAAAAGGGTGCTATAAAACTAATTTAGTATTGAATTATTGTTTTATTAAATATACGTATTATAATACATATGTAATTTACATACGAACAGGGTACTCGCTAATAGTTAAAATTAAATGTAATTACTATTGTATATTTAAAGGAAATTTTAAAATTGGAATTGGAAACGATTTTTCCAATTGATAATGAAATGGAGTGGGTTTGATATTCACTGTGTTATCAAACCCTTAATTTTCAGATTTTCTAATTGTTTTTTTTTTGTTATTTAATTAGCTCTGCATTTCATTTTCATCATAGATTTTATGAAATATTTAGTCTTTTATACATCACATTGGAAATGTTTGACTGTGGATACTTTGAATGAATACCAAAGTTGAAAACGTTTATTGTTTGTTATACCTTGTTGTATTATTTTTTTTTTCTAGAATTTATTGTATTATTTTATTTTATTTTGTTTTGCATTGGTGGTGGAATGACGTATAAAGCACGTATTTGCTTATATTAGCTAAATAGTTTTTTTTGTAGATTGTTATTCATATAAATTATTTATTTATTATTTATTTCGAGTAGTACCTATGTATGAGCATGTTTGCAGTTAGCAGTATTATATGGTATAAAAATATTTTGCGCATGCATGGTAATTAGTAGATAATAAATACAGTAGACATAACTAAACTGTTAGTTTAATTTATATTTAAATTAATTTACTTTTAAATTGTTTTTCAGAAATTAAAAATCGGAAGAAAACTAATGGTAAGTGCATTTGCTTTTCACCCCCGCCATGGATTATTTCTATTTATATGTTTATGGCTTTTTTATGATTTCCTGGCGACAAATTAAGACATACACTATAAATTAAAATAAACTAGGTTCATATTTTCAAACGATAGGTACCTATGTACCATTACAATTATTACTAGAAGTAAAAAAATTTTAAAAAATGGAAACAGCAAAATTTAAAATATTTTTACTTTTGGTAATAATTGTAATGGTAGGTAGGTATATAATGTGTTAAAATTATCTGTCTCAATTACACAATCAAGAGAGGATACAGATCCTCCAACAAATTAATTAAATCCAACTTTTGTTAGTCATATGTTACGAAAATTTATTAGTTTATTACTTTTTAGTGGTTCATAAAAAATTGCACAATGAAATATTTTCCAGATTTTCTTGTTGCAGTCGATGCTTATACGTAAATTAAAATTTAATCAACTACTTAGAATTTCAATTCGAAATATAAAGGCATTCAAAAATTCTGAAAATTTTTATTTAAACATTTTTGATGTTTTTGAACTTGAAAATTAATATCCAATTTATTTTATAACAGTAGTTTCAGAGGATGATTAATTGATTAATTTCAAATTAATTAATAACACAAAAATATTTTTACTACTCCTGTGTGTACGTATATAAAACTTCTGTTGCAAATGCACGTAAGAGACTGAAACTGAACTTTAAAAATTTTAATTTGTGGAATTACATAGACAGAAAATAAAGATTAACAAAGCCCTGATATTGTTCCCTTTATTTTACTTCGTTAAAAGTCTCCATCGAGTTTTATTATTAATGTGAGTTTGAAAAAAGTGTAACTTAATTACCGTCAACTTGCAGACAAAGACTCCAGCTTTTTAAGAATAGGCTCTTTGAATGTAAGAGTGAAGCGAACAACCGAAGCCTTTAGCAATTTCTTTGTGGGAAATAATTCCGTTGTGAATCCCGTCGACAACATGAATGGGAAAGTATATAAAAGTTGGGGATCAGCCGACAATTTAGCTCCGGTAAGTAATTTTTTTCTACAGGAAATTCTTTTACGACGGATGTTAGCGAGTTATTTTTATTTTACGTTTGTTTTTTATGCTTACTTTAACGTTAATTTGTGATTTTGATCTACAACTTTGATTATACAGGGTGTCCATTTCAAGTGTGTCCAGTACTACTACGGTTAAGAGCTATATCATCGATTAAATTAGACGAAATGGGCAGTTTTTAGGGGCAATTATTAATTCGTTTGTAGTGTTGCTAAAAAAAAATAAATTAAAAATAGTTATCAATTTTGTTGACTTAAATTTAAATATTTGGAGAATTGGTCCCTAATTAATATTAATTTCTGGGTCACTTTCAGGTTTTTTGTTAATATACTTTTTAAAAAAACACTTATTAATTTTTAATTTTTGCAGGTGTAAAGTTTTGCAATTTCCTATTTTGTCAAAAGTTCAAAGCAAATTTAGTAGAACGAACACTATTTATCATTATTTCATACATATAAAGGATAAAATACAAAAACAAATGTATAGGTATTATAAATCAAATCCATAATTGTATTATTTCACATACATATATTTGTTTATGTGTAGGAGAACTCGATGCCTGCCCCAAAAGGTTACGTAAAAAGAAAGTCTAAAAAGATGTTAGATTCAACAGGTGCAAGCAGTACACCTGGCACCCCAAATCAGATGTCCCGATCCATCTCGCACTCCCATAGAAGCTCTATACAAGACTCCGACTCGGACACAGCAGCTGGATTTGACTCTAATTGGCGCCCTTAATTTAGCCATAATGGGATGGGCGTTAATATTTAATTAGTACTACTACAGAAACGCAAAATATGCATTTATCAAGCGGAAATATGATCAATTTAGTATTTATTTAAAATAACAATATTGGCCAATACTGTCATTGTTTTAATAACGTTGGTTGTGTAATTTACTTTTTATTTAAACAAATTCGTTAGCACTGTAATTATTTATTAATGAATTGTTTATTAATTTTATTTGATAATGTATAAATAAATAGTTATTTTATATTACGAAATTATTTATGTTAACATTTACATTTATAACATTTAGGATAAGACACTCAACTAAGTTATAATTAATTCAATAGTCAAACATTTTGTCAAATTTTTTATTCGTTCCCACTTCTATCAATAGGTATACCATAGGTATTTCATAGTGAACGAGAGACTATATGGTTCAGTTTTGAAATACATATACCTAGTTCCTTCAGTTTAATGTTGCCATTTGTGACTTATAAAGTCGAAATTGTTAATCTGTTACTCTATTATTTATTACTGGCAAAATGAATAAACTAGTCCATATACCTACCTTAAGGTGTGTCGTACTTTATAAAATTTAAAGTAATAGGCAGTACAGCAAAAAAAAGTACGTGCAATGTTCCTTATCTGGAAATAATCAAGGAATATGTTTCGTTATATTTTTTGAGGTAGACTAGTTTATTAATTTTTTTACAATCTTAATTTTATCATTCAAAATTTGAAAAAATAAAACGAGAAACTTGTATGCTTTTTTTATATTTACAGTATCTAAGAATCTTCATATTATAACATTTATTACCTAACTTCAAATAAGTATAAGGAATAAAAAAATTCGTACTTTCCCTATCAATCCTAGTCCGGTTTTTTAAGGTAATTGATTTTGTAGATTGCTTAACTTGTTCATGTACATATCGATAATTACTTCAAATTACTTTAAATCAATTTGTATTCACTTTATTGTCCTTTTTATATATTGTATATTTATTGCTTACACTTTTAAGCTGTGATTTTGCAGTATGATAAGCTATTATTAATTGTTTTAATTGATTAAGGTAATGTAGCAAGTTTTTAACTTATGGTTAGTTGTAGGTAGCTATTTGTCAAGTAATAACTACAAAAGTAACAATACATTGTTTTAATTTTTATAACTCTCGTTTATTCATTTGTATTTTAAATATAATACGTAGTTCTTAATACTTTTTGTTAATTTATTCACTTAAACTTTTAAATTCAAATTTGTTGTGGCACTACTATTGCCATCTGCCGACAAGCAAGTTAAACATAACATCATAGATCTATAAAGTGTTACTTTAACACCTATGGTAACACTGTTTACTTTCAAATATGAGTTAGTTAATACCTTACTCTAATTATGTAATTTATTTGATGTAATAATTCATTGAAATTTACATGTTATGATATAATAATTGTTTTTAGTTGTTATAATAAAAGTTCCAGTATGCGTTATGTAGCCACTACGGTTTATCAGATCAGAAAGCAGAAATAATTTGACATCTGACGCAATATGGACTAGTGATGTCAAGTACGATTACTTTTTGGTACTCGTTAGTACCAGTTATTTTATTAATCAATACTCGTTACTTTGTAATCGTTACAAATACTCGTTACTTTTTCTGTAATACATAATGTTTACCTAGGTACGATCCACAGTAACGGCGATTACCAATAAATAATCGGTAATATGTACCTATATGAGTAATTATGTTATTCCCTTTTTATATGAATTATCTTTTATTCCAAAATAAAAACTAAATAGTTCAATAGAAATTTAGTTTTATAATAATAACAATAACAAAAGTGCAGCTCTCTTTATAAATCAATAGAATTCAACAAGCCATTTTTTAACATTTTACCTAGTACCTAAATTATACGTAACTATAAATACAGATATTTATATTATCGTATGTTGACGCAAACGACGACGCGATGCTGATCTACATGTTTATAATAAAATAATAACACGATGAATGGTGCAAGTAGTCCTTTAAGCACGAGCTTGTCTTCGTCATAGATAGTCTTCGTTCTGTTTCATTTCCACCCATACATCATATATACCTAGATATGTACTTAGGTACATAATATTATGGATATTGAATATAACAGGTACATGGTACATTTTTTTGTTCCCATATCCTGCACAAAATAATATTGGTAATCGAACTGGCGATTACCTCGATTACTTCGTCTTACGACTCCTACGACTAATGTACCGAACAGTACCGACAGTACCGATGGGACGCGGTATAACTAGTATAACTAAAAGTAATCGGTAACGATTACTTTCTCAAAGTAGTACTCGATTACTACGATTACTACCAAGTAACGAGTATTGAGTAACGAATCATTACAATATTGACATCACTAATATGGACGCAATCTTAGGACGCAATTGACTGTCAGACATTGATAAAAACGTTTGTCTGAGGCTTCTTTGAGTATGCTTTGAGTGATGTTTGAGTGTTTGCTTTGCCCTAAACTAAAGCTTTGCCTCGTGGTTCGTTTATACTTAGTATCATGTGCTATTGTATTTATAATAACTTTTGTTAATTTCTAGACTAGTGAAATTAATTTTGGCCCAGTTACAAATACAAATCGCCTGCAATGAAAGAAGTCTGGACTGCAATTTGGATTACATTCTGCACTTTAAGGTACATTTAATAGCACACACTTTTATTTAATTTTCTAGCTAATATATATTTCTTGTCCTTTTCTACAAGTAGGTTGATGATCAAGAGAGCATTAAAATTACCAACTTTTGACTTTTCTGAAATGAAGAAATTGGGATTGGACTTGCTGTTATCTTTTATTTTATGCTGTTCAGTGAAATAATGTGAGAATCTGCTATCATTATGGACAAAAAACGTATAAAACATGACGTGATACAACTGAATATTTTGTTTGTGTAATATAGTGTTTAATTTATTTCTTACTGTAATTTTTTTTAGTTTGGTTTAATAACAAGAGCATGTCAATGGTTATTTTGATGCCACATTGGATTTGCAAAAGTGCAATGGAGTTTTCTTTTGGGATTTGTTTGTTGGCCTGTAAGATTATATTGGACTGAAACAAACTGCCCTTCCTTACATCTTGCACTTCATTAGCTGATCATTCTGCTGCTGTCTTTGAGGCATTTTAATATGCAGTGAATTAAGGTGCGAATACATGTCACTATTAGCATGTTAACTGACTTTATTAATACAGTAGAAACTCGATTATCCGGCCCTCATATTCGGATTCGCGATTATCCGGACTACCAACCGCGACCAATTATTTTTTATTCGTGATATAGCAGCAATAAACGTTGATTTTCGTTGATATGTATTTGTTGTTTTTAATAAACACATAACATTATGTACTACATATGCATAAAACCTGCTTTTATTCATACATTCGATTATCCGGATTTTCGATTATCCGAATGCTTAAAGACAACAATTAGTCCAGTTAATCGAGTTCCTACTGTTACTTATTCAATATAAAATGTTCCATCTACAGCCAAAAGCAAAATCCATATAATTTATGATTCAATCTGATATAATATTATATTCAGCATTCAATATAAATAGATTTGATGTTAATATTTAGAGATAACATAAATTAATGATTAAATATTTTATTTGTTAGGGATTAATGTTATTTTTCATCTTTATTTAGTTTCAATGAAGAGCGATTGGGGTGACTTTCGCTTCTGGAAGAAGGATGTCAAGCACAATATGATGTCTATTGCTAGAAGAGTTTTCTGAATCGACATGATTGCTTTTTGGACATATTGGGAATCTGCTGGACAAAATAGATGGTAAGAAAAATCATTTAAAAATATTTTTATGCCTTTCAATTGGTTCGTTAAAAGATTCTAAATAAACGTTTCAAATTTTACATACTTGTTCATTGTAAAATAGAGTGGAAAAAGAAATCTCATTCGTTTAACAAGCAGAGAGTACTAAAATATATTAAAAGTTGTCTAGGAGCATCACTTGAAAGAACATTACAGTTAAAAACAATCGAGATCCACCTTCAACTCCTAATGTAAAAGTTTTTCTTGTTGTAGTACATACTAGAAAAGAGCGGAAGTTATTGGTAGTCATACTGAATTAACTTTTTCGTATTTTTGTACACGTAGGATTATTAATTTAACTCATTTTTATATACCTACAAATACAATAATACGAAAAAAATCAATTAACTGCCACAAACAACAACTTGGTGTCTTTTTTTCGGTTTTTATTACAACATGAACGACATATAAACTTTTATAATGATGTAATTGTATTTTAATTTGTAGTGTATTTTCTTTTTTCCAGGTATTGTGTTATATCGTATTTGAACGTTAATATTATTATTATTATATTATTGAACTTGTAAAAGTATATGAGTAATTAATGCAATGTACATGATTTTGTTTCGATTGTAATAAAATAATATAAAAATGTATTGTATTTATAATTTATTGATTGTTGTTCTATAGATCTTGGTTGTTAAATAATGTAAAATCCTATTGGACTCAATAAACTTAGAAGGATAAAAAATTGTTTTAATTCATTCTTTATATAGAGAAAATAAAGTTAAAGTGATACGACGCTGTGTTATTTAATACATATTAATTTTTGTTGGCACTAAGACTATATAAAAGACCTGGTCAAACTTATACTTTCCTAATACAAAAATAAAAAATTGCTCAAAAATAAAAATTTTGCTTTTCACATTATTTATTGATCAGCCCTCGTATATGCCCATAAATTAAACATTTGCTTAAATTTTGACCATTTGTATCAGGAGAGCATAAGTCGCAGGAGGTATTTTCGGAAAAATTTGATTGTCACATTATTTCTTGACCAGCCCTCGTATATGCCCAGAAATTAAAAATTTGCTTAAATTTTGATCATTTGTATCAGGAGAGCATAAGTCGCAGGAGGTATTTTCGGATAAATTTGACTGTCACATTATTTCTTGATCAGCCCTTGTATATGCCCAGAAATTAAAATTTGCTTAAATTTTGACCATTTGTATCAGGAGAGCATAAGTCTCAGGAGGTATTTTCAGAAAAATAAAATTTTCGAAGAAATTTCAACATTTGTATCAGGAGAGCATTAGTCGTAGGAGGTATTTTCAGAAAACTAAAATTTGTGAAGAAATTACAACTTTTTTATCAGAGCATAAAAAAAGGGAAATATGTATTGGTCGAATTAATCTGGCTTCGAAGAATCTTTTACTCATGAAATCTACTATAATTTTTTATAGTTAACGAAAACATGTATTTAATTTTAATTGATTTATTAAGTAAACATGTTATTTACATTTTACTATAGGAATATATATTTACAATCTCTATATAATTACACATGTAATACATTAAACAAAGTAATAACAACAATAGAAAATGTACAAAATAAGTTTATATTAATATTTAATTACAATATAATAAAATAGCTGAAAGAGAAAATACACAACAAACAATATTATAAAAGTTTATATGTCGTTCGTGTAATAAAAACCGAAAAAAGACACCAAGTTGTTGTTTGTGGCAGTTAATTGATTTTTTTCGTATTATTGTATTTGTAGGTATATAAAAATGAGTTAAATTAATAATCCTACATGTACAAAAATACGATAAAGTTAATTCAGTACGACTACCAATAACTTCCGCTCTTTTTCTTTTAGACTTTTAGATTAAAATTTAAACGTTATATTTGGACTAAAAAAGCCCCTCTAATACTCCGTGGCCTCCACAATCACCCCTTTTAGCCGACCCTTATCCGCCAATATGTTTCTGATTAAAATTTAATTTAGTTTAAATAATTTTACCAAAAAGACAATTTAGAAAAGTTTTGAGTATCAGAGGGACTTTTTTGTTACAAATATATCGTTTAAATATTAACATAATAGTATACAAATACAATTAAATACCTGTAAGAGAAAAATACAAGAAAACAAATGAAAAAAATAAAGTATGATGTCTTCAGTCTTCGATCGATGTCGTTTACCTGTAAGCGAATAGTGCAGTATATTAACCAACTAAACTACAAAGGACTAACGGCAAAAACTAATAGAATTTTGATAGAAAAGATTGGACAGGTGTCGTCTGTGAGAGCTGGGCAGTCGCCTATTGCTTCTATTCCAGATAACCCACACCAAACAGTCTGAAATGAAGTGACGTTCGAGTAGACCGCGAGAAGTGTATAAGACACTTCAAAGGACAACTAAAAAGCTAAGTCTATGGCAAGTCGCTCGGGGAGGCCTCCGCTTCGAACCATAGATGAGAAAGAAGAAGCAAGATAACGAAACGTTGAATCCTGCGGATCATGTAGGGTAAATGCAAAGCGTGATAGTAAGAATTGCAGTAAGCAAAGCGAAGAGGTAAGCAAGAGAATATGCAAAATAAAATATTAATTCTAAAAAACAACAAACAAATGAATGAATTGAATGATAAGCATGCAAAATAAAATATGAATGAACAAATGAAATCTAATAAACAAAAATAAAAAAGTTCTAACTACGGGATCTTCTTTTCTTCTCCCGCGACGACCTGAAACAAATACGATGGCAACTGATTAATAACGAGCAATATTTAATTAAACTTAATTTATTCTCACCTCAATAATGTGCAGAATGTGATGTTCCAAAGAAATTGTCCAACGAAGTGTCACAGTAGTAAACTTTCTATAATCTAGATCACCTCTACTCAGCCAATCACTTGGATCCCTCGCTTGAAATTGTTAACAGAAGGTAGAACTCGTCGGTATAATCGCCGTCTGAATTAGAGAGCCTCCCTTGTCGATAAGTTGGAGGAAGACGTCATGTTGTTGAAGAGCAAATAATCGTAGGAACTGCTCTCAAATGTAAATGCAGGTATCTGTTTTGGTAATAGAAGAATAATGGAAGAATTAAATATTAATAACATGTACAATATAATATACTAATATATTTTAAATCTATTTTTGTTCCAAATGTTCACTACATGAAGTTTCATTTTTTTAAATAAGGGTTATAATTACCTATGCTTTATTTAAAAAGAAACTATTATCTTTTTAACTAAGACATAAGCGAGTAATGAGAACTGTTAAGTGAAAATAAAAACACTTGGTAAGTTTAACAAAATATTTGCTTGATTCTCCAACAATTGTTTCAATTATTACAGCATTTATATTAAACAAACAAACAAAACTAGATCTAGAAATGCTTTATTTGAAAATAATTCAAGCTGGAATCATGATCAAATAAGTATAAAAAAAAATAATAATATTAAATTAAACAATGAGATATTCAATTCACGTTAATCTCAAAAAATAAAAAATAAACACATTACTGAATATTTTAAATGCGAACTTTTAATAACAAATCACTTAAATAGTTTTTTGAAACATTAATGAAGAATGCTCTTTAATTAGCTTTAGGCAACAATTTTTGAACAACAAATTAGGTTATTGCAACTGAATACATGTCTATATTAATAATCGTTCTTTTTCTAATGAATTGCAAAAGTTAATATTCCGTGGTTTGTTTATTATTGATTTACTGCCGTTTAAGATACAAACATAAGGCTACAAAAATATTTTTAAAAATTATTTTTCTTACCATTTATATTATCCAGCAAACTCCCAGTGCATCAAAATAGTAGTTAGTTCACGCAGAAAGCTCCTTTAGCAGTAGACTTGATGTTGTGATCGTCATCCTTTTTCTATTCAGGAGAGAAATGTCAATCTTATGACTTAATTGAATCTAAATAAAATTGAAAAAAATCTTTTTAATGTTCATTTCTTTACAATTATAATTGTTTAATTTAAAGGAGCAAATTAGTTACAAATTTTATCAATTATTTACATTTTTTGTAATATTGATTAATCTCTTTATGACAAATTCCCTAATATAGTCTTTCTAAAAATTAATAAAAATAATTTATCTTCTAAATTTTTAAGTTATACATTAATAAGCAAAAATGAATATAAACATTGAAATTATTAGTTACTTAGAATTGTTTAATGAACAAATTTAAGGCCACAATAATACTCATAAATGATTTTTCTTACCGTCTGTATTGTCCAGCAAACTCAATGTATTCAAATAATGATCAATTCCATGCAGCAAGTCTCTTCAGCAGTAGACTTCTTGTGATTATCATCACTTTTACAGTAGAGAATAATTTATCCATATCCCTCTTCATTGAAACTAACTGCACATGGAAAAACTTTTTTAATTAAACCTATTTATTTTGAACAAACAAATTAATTGCAAACAATTGTATCAATTATTTATACATTTTTATTTGGATTACTGTAAAAATTATTATTTATAATATTTTTAGGATTTAGCTAAATATAAACAAGCAAATATGAATATGAACACTGAAACTAATAATTATGGAGAATTGTTTCAAGAACAAATTTAAAGCCACAAAAGTATTCTTAAATAATTTTTCTTAAAATTTATATTATCCTGGAAATTACCAACATATCCACAAACTAATTAATTCCATGCAACAAATTCCTTTAGCAGTAATTTCTTGTTGTGATCGTCATCCCTTCTTTTCAGGGGAGAAACTTAATAGAGATGAAAAAATAACATCAATCTTAATTTCTTTACAATAAAAATAATTTATTTTTCGAAAACACCAACGAATTTAACTCAAAAAAAAAGAGACCCAGTAGCTTTCATTTTTTTTTTGTTATCTCTCATTACAGTTACTGATTTGTCCTATACAAAAATTTGAATTTCGCCAACCCCATACATTACTAAAAAATTTTTAGCACCAAAATCCTTATATTAATGAATTTTGGGACATTTAAAATTTTGTGCGGGTTTTTTTAAGTCAATGTTAAAACTCCGTAATAAGTATTATTTACTGAAAATATTTAATAAAGACATTTAATTAATTCTAAGTAGCAATCTTTGAACGAACAAATTGATAACGATCAAACATTTACATTAATAATGACACTTTTCATAATTAATTGCAAAAGTTAATATTTCGTGATTTGTTTAAATATCACCGTAACTATAAACTATTATTCTAAAAGAACACAACAAAAAACACCCTGCAGTCTTTCACTTTATTTTACAATAAACAAATGTGAAAAAATTGAAACAATTATTTAAAATCGTTTAGTGAACCAACTGAATGCTAAAAATAATATTCTTAAATCATTTCTCTTACCATCTATATTGTCCAGCAGACTCCCAAAGGGTCCAAAAAGCAATAAAGTCCGTTCAGAAAACTTCTCTAGCAATAGATATGCACAAAATTGCTTTAGCAGTGAATTTCTTGTTGTCTTCATCATCCCAAAGAAAAAGGTAATGTCCAAACAGAAAACTGTAGTGCCCTTGTCTTACTGTGCAGCCTTTAAAAAATAAATAAATACTTTAATTACCTTTCATTAAACATGTATGTACTTATTGCACTTTAACATTATAAAGCAGTCTACGATGCACTTGTCATAGTTTCAAAGTCACACAAATAACTTTACATATTCATGAGCTTATTTTCAAAGGTATCTTACCTTCTAATTTTTAAGAAGCCCATTAACATTTAGGTAAGAAATACTCTCCGTAAATGGAATTGTTGAAGAGAGAATTACCTCACTTGAGAAAGGCAGGAATATAAGTAAAAAAAACACATGAATAAAACTGTTGTATCACACAAATTACACCAAAAACAATATTTTACTAAAAACCAAAACAGCAAAAATACTACCCAACCTTTTGGAAAAATAAAGTAAATAATGTATAAAATAATAAATTATTAATTCGTCACAATCAATTTATCTATAATAAATCGATAACAATCATTTTTCATAAAGTCGATCGAAATTAAAGTCATCATTCATGCTTTTCAAATTATATATCAAACATGGATGCCTTAACTACCTAACACACATTTATTTAATTCATAAAAAACGTATAAATAATCCGATCCTCGAATAATAAAATACGTACCACATATTAAGCTGGAATTCCGGAATATATTGTGACATAAATTACACAGGTAATGTAAATCTTCTCTTTAAATTTTTATTAAAAACGAAGACAAATATATCACAACCACGTTTCAAAGTTAACGAACACCTGAGACATATGGACATACCTGAGACTAGTCTATGCCTGAGGCAACGAACAGGAATAAACTACGTCGTTGACGAGATTATAATAATTACAAATATCAATCCCACTCATTATTTTGATTGTTACAAATGCCGATTTGAAAACATTTTTTTATAAAACAAATTTAAAAATATATATACTGCAACTTATTTACACGATAATTAGATAATGAAATGCATTTTTGAATTTAAATAATTGCCAAAAAGTGCAACTGGTAACGAGGCTATCTGAAAGTTATCGTAGTTGACGGAAGGGTGCGCTGTAGGCGCCAGACGCGCGCGAATGTTTATAATGAATAATTAAAATAAGAATAAAATTATTTATTTAAATTAGGGGTTGAAAGTACACTCCGGTAGTTTATAACAATAGACTTCTTTTAAATGATGGCCCAACATATCTTTAATACACTTGGATACTTTCTGTTTATCTAATAAAGAAGAAATTAAGTAATTGATTAAAAAATAAAAAACAATTTATAAATTAGGGGTTGAAGGTGTTTTTTGGTATTTTCTAACTATAAAGTTCTTTCAACTGATAGCTCTAGATAATTTTAATACATTTTGGTACTTTCTGTTTATTTAATAAAGAAGGCAGGTAATTTATCAAAAAATAAAAAATATTTTATAAATTAAGGGTTGAAGAAGGTGTTTTCTGGTTGTATCTACATATAATTTTCTTCAATTGATGCTCCTAGACAACTTGTAATATAATTTGATATTCTCTGATTGTTTAACAAGAGAAAAAGTTATAAAAAAATTAAAAATGCTTGTTTCTAAATTAGGGGTTGAAAGTGGATCTGGATTACTGTTAACTATAATGATGCTTTGAGACAACTCTTAATATACTTTAATATTCTCTGCTTGTTAAATAAATAAGAAATGACTTTATTATGAAATTACAAAACACATTTTTTAAATTAGTGATCGATGGGTAGGGATGGCCATGAAGAACACAGAAGGAGGCTATTGGACGGGGGTGGAGACGCGAGGACAGAAAAGTTAATAATTTTACGTTGCATTCACTTTGTAGTATGTAGGTTAAATTATGGAATGTAAAATTGTAGAAAAATGCTGATAACAGAAAACATTAAAGAGTAATAGGCAACTTAAAGTATTCGAACTGGACAAAGCCGTCACTTAAATGGTTTCAGGAATTAAGCCCATAGTCCTTGCTTAAAATGCAATGGTTTTTAAAGTTTCAAATATATTTTAGAATTTAAGTACTTGAAATTAAATCGAAAAGTAATTAAATTAAAAGCCTTATGTACCTGTGAAGAGGGCTTTATGTAAACAATAAGGCTTGAATTACAACGTAAGCGCTTCAAATACGTCAAAAGGTTCGAAGAATTTGTGGAAAAGGCTTGGAGCACATTATAAATGCTTGAAATAAACCAAAAGGTCATTAATTACATCAAAAAGGTTAAAACCTATACCATAAGAGCTTGAATTACATCAGAAGGGCTTGAAATACATTAAAAGTACTTGAAGTATACACATATCAAAAGGTCTAAAGCACTCTGTAAAGGGTTTTACATACATCATAAACCCTCTTAATGGCTTTTCTTTGCTTGTAAACATTTTGATGTGGCTTTCACCAATTCAAAAGGACTTCACACTAATTGAAACTATTTTGAATTACAAATTACAAAAACAATTTTATGTACAATGTAATTTGATTACTAAGCCCCAATTATATGAAAGAAAGGGCTTAAAATAAAGTGGTTCTAAGATGTCGAAGGATTTGAAACATATTTACAAGTATAAAGCATTAAAAGCTCTGTCCAGTACTTAGGTCCGAACCTACTTTATATCAATCATTTAAAATGAAGAAGAGAACGAAAAATTACCATTTAAAAATTACGTTTTAAATAATTGTAGTGTCTTCTAACAAAATTTAGTTGATGTTATTGGTTTTAATATAAATAATATCGTCTAGATTTTAAGTTCAGAGTTTTAGTGTTAATAGACAACAAACGTCCTTCTCTGTTCAACAACCACTAAACAGAGTTAAATTAATAATCACAAAACTATCCAGAGGTCCACATAATGATACACCCTGTCTTTAGGCTATTTTTCTTCGTGTGCACATGTTGAAATAAAAATTCAACGCAATGGCATTTCCTAAACGTATATGATATTGAATTGCGTATAGTTATCATATGTTTAACATGTGCACATGCCATTTGAAAAACGTACGAGGTGGCATCGAACATCTCAGCTGTATTTTTATTTAAAAAAAATCAACCACCGACTGTACCACCGCTAAAGTATATTCTTGAACAGCGATGATAATCTAAAATGATACAAGACACCTACATCGTTGTGGTTTATGACGTAGGCGTGACTGTTTGTGTGTGTGTTATTAAACTACTTAGTTGTATATGTATGTTTTTTTAAAGACAATTTGTTCGGAACGCCTTTTAATCTTCTTTAAACGCTGGTACTTTTTTGGGCAATTAACAAAACCGTTATATGAAAGTGTGTTTTATTATTAATTATTATTCTTGAGGCTGTCGCGTAATTTTACATGTATGGATTTTACCACAACTTAAGAACACGAAAAAGTAAATTTTTGTCAAAATATTTTTTTATAGGCATCCAGGAGGGGAATTCGACCTTTCTAATGAGTGCCCTATTACTTAATTGATTTTTTTAATAATATCTTTTTATTGTTCACATTAACTTACAGGTTTTTTTAATTAATAAATAATTCTTAATATATTAAGCAAGGAATATTAATAAAATTAGTATTAATCAAATAATTGATTAATGTGAAAAATGCTTACATGAGATCCAGATAAAAGTTTACAGTTGTTAAAAAGTTTTTATTTGTTTCCTAGTTTCTTAAATTGTACCTACTCTAATGTTACATTTCCACTTTAATTTAAACGAATTGTTATTATTGTTCAATATGTTTTATGTAAAATTTAAACAAATTTTACCTAACAGGTAGTGTAAAATGTACTTCTAAGCAGAAAAAAAAATATTCTGATTAGAATAAAACTTGGTCACTTATTAATTAATTCATAATGGAATTTTGTTTAAAGGATTAATAATAACAATATATTCTATTAGTTACGTAAGGTGCGTAACACACAGACAGACAGAGTTACTTTCGTATTTATAATATTATACATTATTATAGTTTAATTATAGTTTAAAATAGATTATACAGCTTAGTATTCAACTACTTCTATTGATCCAAATAAACAAAACCTCTATAACTTTTTACACCTAATATTTTAATTTTCTAGGCCGTAAGCTTTTTGGACGACGTCATTAGACAAAAACTTTCATCGGCTAATTTTATCCCTTTTAGGGTAAAATTTTTACAAACATTGAATGTCGTATTTTATTACATCTAATCAAAAGCCTAAAAAATCTTTAAAAATTACGGAATTCCCGCACAAACTTTCCTATTTCAACCACTTACAACCCTTTTTTCGCATTAAAAAGCAGGCTATGTCCTTTGTCAGTCTCTAGACTATCTCTGTACCAAATTTCATTTAAATCGGTTCAGTATTTTAGGCGAGATTGTGTAGCATACAGACAGAGTTACTTTCGCATTTATAATACTCCGCGAATTCATTTTCAACGATTTTCCCATGGGAATTAGATATTTACCCGCAGTAAAAAGTGGCCTATGTGTTAATCCAGGGTGTCAGCTAACTCCATACCAAATTTTATTAAAATCGCTCCAGCCGTTTAGACGTGAAGAAGTAACAAACATACACACTCACAAACTTTCGCCTTTATAATATTAGTGTGATTCTTAATCAAAATAAGAAAATAAATTATAATTTTTCTTTGAACCAAAAAGTTGACGTGAAATTTTTAATGACTCCTTTTAAAAGAGATTTTCAGCTTACGTGATTAATGAAAAGGACTTCCATAATAAATAAAAATTTCCGTAGATTCTAAATTTCATTATTTCTTAACAAAAGCTTTATTTAAATCAGAGAAAACTTTTCGCCTGCAACCAAGTACTTAAATTTTAAAATTCGTGGAATCAAAAACAAATATTCAAAAGAAATAGAAAACAAAATACAAGGATAAAGTTTTTTTTAAACGATGATAATAAATCCGCATCATTCTTGTGCCAATTTTTAATAAAAAAACTTTCTTTTCATTTAATTCGTCTTTGGGGATTCGGTTGTTTTACCAACTGTTTAAAGCCCCCCAATTTGATTTGATCTGTCACTGAACTTTAACATTACTCGACAATATTGTTTAGACCGATATGGGCATTATCAAGGTTACAATTAAACAACAAAAACGTGATGGTTAAAAAGTCACCTATTTCAAGGGAGTTATAACGCACCTTCTTTAAAACCCCTAGGGTAAAAACATAAAAAACGAACTTGCTCTAAATATATGAACATGAAGTTAAATACATTTAAAAACTTATTTTTAATATTAAAATGTTCATGGTAAATAGTGGTAGGAACATTTTCCGTGCTGGTTCCCACGTTGTCGGTTTAATTGTCTAAACGTTTCGCGAGTCATGTCGCTCTCTTCTTCAGAAGGTCTGAAACTGTTAACCAGCCCGGAAACCTTTCGACAAACTACGTCAACCACGGAAGCCTGCAGACCAAAAAAAGAGGTAGGAACATTTTTTAATCTTGGGTGTATCATTTCTGTAGCAACTAAATTTTGAATTAAATATTTTTTATTCAGATACTACATTTTCCTCTTTTAATTCTCAAAGCACTGAAGATACCCCTGGATAATAACCAGAGGTAGGATTTCTAGAAGTTTTTCCATATACAAATCAAATATTTATATTTCTATACTTTAAAACAGTATGAGAAATTTTGTAGTTTTTATTACCAAAAAAGGGTTTTATTACTTAGGGTATGAAACCTTTTATGGGAATTCAACTTGGCATTTGTCAAAAAAGGTTAAAAAGGGAAGCTATAAAACTAACTCGTTATAACCAAATTAATATTAGATAAAACAAGATCTTAAAATTAAGTTAATATCATCATCGTATAAGCTTTAAGAAAAAAAAATTAAATTTAGGGCTCTCCCCCTTGTTCTTTACGCGTTGTTTGTGCGTACCTTTACGTTGTAATTTATAGTTCCCCCTGTTCAAGCAGTAAAATTACGTTTCCTTTAGTGTGGTGTCTGTGCTGCAGTTGGTTTTAAACATCCGGACTTAAATTGCAAGCTCAGTAAGTACGGATTTTTCCGACTAAAAATAAACGCGACATCCGCGGTGAAGTTATAAAATGAACGAAGAAACCTTAGCTTTAGTCGCGTAGGTACCTATATTCAATCAGAATGTGGAGCGTTATCCTGCAAGATATTTACTGGAACACAAAGTGAACTTTTGGTGGTTACAAAAGGATTTAATTTTGTTTTTAATATTATTATTTAAACATAAAAAGTATTCATCAAATGTAAAATTTATAACAATGTTGAACTACGAACTGAATCCGTGTTTAATACACAAAGACACACAATGTGTAATGTAAAATCTACAATACCTACTTTTTCACACAGTGGCTTCTTTTGGTGGAATTATATTACTCTTCCACTGTGTGGCGAAATAATTATTTAATTATTATACGATAATAATTTTTGTAACCTTATATTGTGTTTGTGTATTTTGAAATACTGCGAAAAAAATCTAGTAAGGCTTCAAGTATTGAGTTGAGCAAAGGAACTTGACAACTTTATTGTTGGAATTCGACCAATTTTCCAAACAATTCTTTTAAATCCTTTTTGACCCCATCAAAAAACAATGTTGCCAATATTTTCCCGGTCATCAAAACTGTCGTTATAAATAGTTGATTATCGGAATAGTCTATAAATTCTTTTAAATTCGACTATAACCTTTCAATTGATTCAAATGGTTATCCTCGGAGTGATCTTTAGTATTGTAGGGGGTTGAAGAATGTTTCAGAAGTCAAAAATCATTGTTTTACAGTACTTTTTTCTCGATAAAATAGTTTTCTTTTTGGAACCAAACGAGATTAGATGCATTTGAGGTACAAATGGTTTTTTTGATTTCTTATTGTCAACCGACGATTTTTAAACATCAAATTATTGGTAGTCCTTTTCTAATGTTTTCTATTTTTGAAGCAAATTTATTGCAACGTCTATATTCTCTTTCTCTTTAAAAATCGAAAAATGCACTTTTATGGGAATGTAAACCAATTATATTGAAAGGAAATTTGACATAGATGTTTTGTACGTACTTTTGCTTATCAAAACGTATTACAAAATGTTTCACATGTAAAAATGTATCGCGTCTAGAAAGATTTTTATCAGTTTTTTAATAATAGTCTGTTACTGCAATTAAAAGATAACTGATATGAACAATCAGAATAATGTTCGATATTTGGGCTTGAGGGCCGTGGTCTGGGATTTTTTCTTCGGTGAGAACGCCGATGGAGCTGTTTATCTGACGTTTCGCCAATTGCAGTGTGTTGGAATCAGTGGCGGATTTACCAGCAGGCTGAATAGGCTAAAGCCTAGGGTGGCAGATTTTAGGGGGCGGCAAACTTTGTTCAAAAAGTTTTTTGTCTTACAGAAATAAAAAACATTATTATCTTATACACGGAAAAAAACGAGGCTCAAAAAATCAACAAAAATTACAATATTTCAGTGCTATACAGTATACTAAATACACTAACGTCTGTATATGAAAAATTACTAAACGCTTATTTATAAAATATACTATTGTGATTTTGAATTTTTAAAAGATTCCAATAGCTTTCAAGTATTACATTTTAAATTTAGTATTTTTACCTATTTTTTAAATTAATTATTGTCATAATTTTTTCTTTAAGTCCACCCACACTATTCAATTAATGTGTAATATGTTTCACCACTTAAATATATGTATTCGAAGAAAAATGGGATCCGAAAAAAAATTTCTTAAAAATAACAATAACAAATATTATATAGATATATTTATGGAAAATTAATACTTTTCTATTGATATTTCTGATGATATTAACAACCTGTTCGAGTGTAGAATAAAAATTTAATAAAGTTACACGTAAAAAATTGCATATTGTTGGACAGAATTTCATAAATATTATACATTTCTTAGAATTATGATAATTAAAAAAAAAACAATAATGATAATATTGTAATGAATAAAAGCTGTAAATATCCATTCAAGGAAAGTTCTTCTTAACATTCTTACATTTTTAATCCTAATGAATTCGTATCAATATTTGTTGATTAGTCTTATAAAAATATAATACAATCATAAAGTTGCAATTTCATTGATATAAAATTGATTGTGAATTAGGGTGTAGAATTTCATTTGTCAGTAGGGGCTGCAAATTGTGAATGTCCGTAGGCTATGTGTAAATCCGCCACTGGTTGGAATCCTTAGGAATTGTAGCGTCTTAATACAAATGTAACGATGGATTACACCCTCGATATGTTCCTTGAGGATTCCAACCACAGCAGTTGGCGAAACGTCGAATAAACAACTCCATTGGTTTTCTCACCAACGGAAAACTCCCAAACACGACCCTCAAGCCCGAATAATTAACATTATTTTTACTGATAACGCCTGCCGTGAAGGCCTAAGCCAATTTTATAGAAATTTTTTACATTTTACTGCACTAATAATTGTGGATTATTTTCCTAGCTAAAATTGCATGGCACATGAAAAAATATTACAAAATCATGAAGTGTTCCCCCTAAACTGTCCATTTTCTCAAAATCCTGAAAGATAAATTGATATTACCTATAACTTTCTTTTTCGTGTAACTTTTTTTAAATTTTTTCCCAGTAAAAATTTGACCTGTACGTATTATATAGTTTTTTATTAACCTAAAATACATATTTCGAGAAAAATATACTATTATTTTGTTTTCAAATTGCTCCCTCCCCTATCACATCGACAAAATCCTACCTATGCCCTTGTACATCGTAATTCATACGGTTTTCTGATGAAACTGTGATTACGAACCGTTGGTTATTTCCGGCACTAAATAATTCAGATACCTAGCTTAAAATGAAACACATTCTAGTTAGTAATTTGTTCCCATCAGTTTGAAACGTTTTATTACACAAAAAAAAAAAACAAAATCTGCTTACAAATTAGTGGTGTAATAAAAATGACATAATTCTAAACCACCCCTTCTTAACCCTTTTCTATCATAATATAAAAAATCATTGTCCTCAAGGGAATTGTTTATTACTCGATATATTCGTACTACAGGTAGGTATCCTACAAAAACAAGTAGTTTCCGGTATTTAAAGTGGAACAGTTTTGTGTCTTTTTTTTTCATATATATCTAAAGAGTTCCTTGCCCTTAGAAGGGCTTATAAAACAATCCAGATGTCTTTAATGGTCGAGGATTTCCTTCCACCTATCTCTAAATATGCAGTACACTCGCACCTTATTGCATGTGTTTAATTATAATAATAGCAACCGAGAGTGTGCACGCGAGATTTTATTTTCGAAGAGCTTACTTTACAACATCCTCTTATCCAATAAACAATTGATGCTGCGCCAGACGTTAAAACAGGTGACCCTAAAGAACTTCCTATTTTACGTACTAACATAATACTTGTATAGTAGTAAGCTTGGGTTCATTCATAAAATTCTACTCTACTTAAAAATTCTCATCATCGTTTAATTATGAAATGTACATACAAGGTTCCCCAGCAGGACGGAAACGACTTCATTGAGGACTTTACATTTTTTTCGTGAGCATATGGATTCTTACCATGGGACTGAGAGTTCTATACAAATATTCGGTCCACTTCAGCTTTTTGCATATTTTTTGGTCAGTACCTACCGTCTTGCATCCGGCTCAGAAGTTGTTAGAGTTTGTCAGAAGATGCAAAAATGGATAAAAAGAAATTTTTAAAAAAAACGATTCTATGTAAGAAGGGGTCAATAATTTTTGGGTTCCAAGATAAAACTAAAATTATATGTTTGGATTACGCATAAAAGTTGCAATAATTAACTTATATTAAATAAATGTTCTGAAAATAGTTTTTGGTATGGTTACCGTGACTTTTTCGTAACTTCTTATGCAGACTGTGAAAATAAATCACTAGGCAATAAATTGTGATGCAATTCAAAAGGGTGGAAAACGGTGTCTGCGAGAAAGGCCTGCTTCTATACACTAGGGTGCTTAAAATAGATTCTTCAACAAGGGAGTTTGAATTGTCATTATTTTTAGAATATGTCCATTTCTTCACACCAGGTGGGTTAAAAGAATGATGTGCATTTAAAACAGCAGATTTGGTGATTGTTATCATCTTTAAAATTACGAAAAATTTGAAGTAATTTTTTAAACATGGATCTTTATAAATACAGTGTAAACTTTATATACCTAGCAAAAGTATATTCAACGAAAAAAGTAATAATTACTAAGATTTGTTTCATTTACCTACTTTGTTACCTATGCATATACTGAAACACTATAAAACTTAATAACTACTCTCAATAGTGGAACAATTCTTAATTCAGGGAAGCAAAATGAGGAGGCGACCAAGAAGACGAAAATGGCCTAGTGATGAGCAAAGCAACACCAAAACTAAAACTGGGACAGTCTTGGTATTGGTTTTGGTCTTGATCATGCTCAAATACTTCTATTTTTGGTCTTGGTCTTGGATATTAAGTCTGTTGTCTTACATTCTAGTTTGTAATGACTTGCTAAGAAAATAGTACCTATAGTTAGTTCTGAGAGTTATGAAAAGTCGAAATCTACCCTTCTTGTAACGTATAAATTGATTGAATTTAAGCGAAAGAAATAGTGCAAAGTAGATATTTGAAAGAAGTGAATAATAGAAAAAGAACCACTTTTTTTAGATTTCAACCATGTGCTATCCAGATATTCGGACATAGAGCATTTACCTACTATGATGACTTTTTTTACAGTGGTAAAGTTTCTTTTTTCTATATTTAGTGTTAGAATATAAAGAAGAAAAATCGAAATTTCAAAAACAAAAATGTTTTGTAACAGGAAAAGAAGAAGAAAGAAGTTGTATAAATATTTTAGCTCATGCATCCACTGGAAGGCTTTTAGTTTAGTCTTGCGTATTTGGTCTTGGTATTGTTTCTTCAGTCTTGGCCTGGGTCTTGCAAAAAATACCAACACTGCAAGACCAAGACCAAGACCAATTTTGCTCATCAATTAAATTGACGACCATGAGCCACCATCAATTATTGAAAAAGCTCTGCATGCTGCAAGATTACTATAAAAATTAACTTATTCGTAAAATGACATTGTTTTCTTGTACTCTCCCTTTAACGAAAACGCAATAAATTTCTCTGCTACATATAATTCTGCATTATCGATATCCAAGGGGTGATATCTTATGAAAAAGAAAAATGTGTTTCTAATAAAGAGCCGTCCATAAATTACCTACGATATTGGGGGAGGGGCAGGAGTTTAACACTGTTTTGAGTTTTCTTAAGAGGGATGGAGAGGAAACGTCACAAATCGTCTTACATTGCTTTAAGAAATTATTTTTGTTTTACAGAGGATACGAAATAATTAAACACGATAACGGGGTGTGATAAAAAGATAGTAGAATGTAGGAGTGGAAAGTATCTAAAAGTGTATAAAAAGAAGCCTTACGAATTTTCTAGATGGCCCACAACACTAAATCAAAACTCAACTCCAAAAACAATTTCATGAATTTGTGAACGTTACAAATTTAACGGTTGTAAAAACTTTGAACCATCAGTATTATTTTTAACTATTTTCAAATTTTTCTCGTATTAAATTTTTATTAAAAAAAAAGTGAGATGATATTGAACCCATTTTTTTTTTGGGAATTGAAATCCCAATATACAGTAAGTCACATTCCAGTGAATCCATTAGTTTCTTAATTGCCTTTTCCTCCCTGATTATTAGTCAGACAGTTACTTGACCCGCCCGTGCACGGTTCAGGTGTTACGATATAAAGCCGGCACGTGCTACTCCATGAGGTCTGTTTTAGGAACACATGTTCAACGTGGTGTTCACATAACGAATTTGCTTATTTTTACAGTTTGCAGACACTCCCGTTCCAGCTAATTTAATATCCGTAGTAGAATATGATTCAAATACTCTAACAGATGAAGTGTTCAAAGAAGATAATTACAAAAGTATGTTTTGATTAATTATTGTAAAGAATGTGTAGAATGTAATGGAGTCATGAACATAAGTATGCAAAAAATACCCATGTACTTTATAAAGAAAGCTCTCATTAAGTAGATGTCTAGGCAATCGAATAACACATATAGGATAGAAAGAATGGTGGAGTTAAAAAAGAGGTTAAATTTCGTCTTCTGTGTTCGCGAACAAATTGTGTAACCCTTTTGATACCAATAAATGTTTTTCTGGGTGCAATCGTGTTCTACAGTAAAATAATGGATGATTTAAAGAAGTAATCGAATTATATCGTTTTATAATCGCCTGGAACTTTTCTTTATTTGTTTTTTTTTAAGTAAAAATATCAAAATTTAAAATAACGAAACACTTTTTACAAAATTTGCAAAATCAATTTAAAGTAAAGAATTATTAAATAAAGTGGTTTGTTTATAGGATTTTAGGCACACCCTTTTTATTTAAATTACATTTGTGTCATATAACTAGTGCTCATATTTTTCCAAAATCATATTATTCATTAATTTGTTTTTATTTTGTATTATATTACATTTATTCTAATTTCAAAATGCAACATATCAATTTTACGAAACAGGAACTCCCAAAACAGAATTTTGACGTAGTAGCATATGTAGTAACATCCAAAATTCCTTTCGGGGGTAACTAAAAGAGCACTATGTGGGTCATTATAAAAGAATAAGTCAATCAGTTTTGAGAAGGTCTGCGGTAAGATCAGAAGTGAGTCAGAAGGGTTAGGGTGGTATAGCGGGTGACCGCTATCACTCACCCTAATGTCCTATTAAAAATCCCTGCCACTTGCTACATCCCAAAGTGTACACTAGGCACGTAGTAATTTCTATATTTTTGTAATTAGTTTTAAAGGTGTAATTTACCTATTTTGTAAAGCATGATTAAATTTATTAAATCTTTAAAAAACACCATTATAAATTGACATTTGGTAAAATAAAAGTTATGTATCTACAAATTAATTATAAATACTTAATTGAGGTTTTCATTGTTGACCTTCCCTGCTTTTATAAATCACAATGTTTTATTATCTCGTAGTACGACTTTCCTTGCAGATTTTAAAAATAGACAAAGAAAAATTACCTACTTGTTAATAATAATTTTTTTTTTTTCGGAATGGACCATTTCAAATTATTGCAGAAAGTAATAGAGGGCATCCCTTAGTAAGGTTTTAAAAAGATGTTTTAAAATTCCACAGAAAAATTATCAGCTGAAGGCGTCAATGTTAACTTCTTTTTTCATGAAATCGAAAAACATTCTACTTAAACCCCACTTAAAGACACCCCTTTTATTAATTTTTACAAAAACCCCACATGGCCCATCTGACATCTGTGTTAGAATAAGTTTTCTTGTTTGGAAAATTGCTGTTTTGATTAATACTACAAATCGATTATTATTTATTAATCGTACTAGAATCTATGTCAAAATTAACACAAAGAAGGCATCCTATTTACGACAAGAAATTGTCAAAAATAAATAATCTGAATCTCGATAATTTTAATGAACATTACTTTTATTCTACTTATTTATCACCTGTATGAGATGACTCTAGAATGTAAAGTCGTTAAATTGCTATGTAATAATGCAATGTTATTCCTTTGATTCTCGTCCAAAAATACCTGGGTAGATATTTATAATTGTAACTGTGCAAACAGTTTTTACATCAATAAGAAATCGATAATTAAAGAGTAAATATTAAATTATGTTACAGTTAAACTTAAACCAAAACTGTGTAAAAAACAATTGTGAAGAATAAATACGAATTAATACGTAAAATTTGTACCTACTATTTATAAAAAAATAAATATTTTAAATTCAAGTTTCTGTTTGCTTTTAATAATTGTCTTTATATTTTTATTGTATGTATATCAGCAGAGAACGAACTGTGGGTTTTTTTAAATGTGATGGCATTATTCGATCAACAAAGTTAAATCAAGGTGGTCGTATCTACAAGAAACGATAACAAAATCCAACAGCAAGAATTCGTGATGCCATTAACTACGAGTAAGTATAGTGAAAAAAAAAAGCAAAAAATCCGGTCTCAAGAAACTTGTATTTTTCAAAAAGAAATAAAAATAAAACAGTAAGGTATGATTGCAAGAAGAAATTAAAATAACAAAAAAAAAAGTTGAGTAGGAAAAATTTTGTTCTCGGCTATTATAGAATGAAAGAATAGAATAGCAATTTCTTTATTTTTAACACGACTGTCAATGAGTAGGAAATTTCGATAAAAAAATTACAGTGATAAACTGTATAAGAAAAAATGTGAGCCATCACGGGACGCCTGTCAGATGTGAAACATCGAGTTTGCACAAGTAATATGCATGAAAGACAATATTACGACAGGAACTAAATATTATGGTATAATGAAAAAATCAAATATTATGAATTTACAGAATATGATGGCTATTTATTTAATAAACATGAATTTTTATTAAATACAAAAATTAAAAATTCAAAAATTTATTTCAAGTTGCGACAACTCAATTCTTTTAATCAGTGACTTCAGTAATAGTTATATTCGATGTCGCCTCTGACAGCATTACTGTGATAATTGGTCGAGGATAACTGAAGTATGTTACAAAAGTATTGGACATAACATTATAAAGACATCTAATAAATACAGCATCTATTGTTGTTGCAAATCTGGTAGTAGATTCTTTTGGATTGTTGTTAATTTGCAATTTAATTTTTTTTGGAGGAACGTAACTAATGGCATTGATTCATCTTAGCAAAATTTACATTGAAATCTCCAGCTAAAATCAATGGTAGTTTATCTTTATTGGTTTTAAAAATTATTGAACCTGTGTGACTGTACGGAAACAATTTCTCATGTAAAAATGAAATATCATTCATTTTTTTATTAGGTGAAATGTACACAACAATCATAATTAATTCACTTCCATCTCCTAGTTTATTATAAACGACACCGTCGAACCGAGTGGGAAGAGAATCTCACAGGCGCTTGCGCATGGCGAGCGTGGCCACGTCATGCAATCGCCACGATCGCCACGCCAAAAATCCGGTTTACCCGCGCTTATAGATGTTTCACATAAAAAATTTACTGATGTCAGTAATTGTAGATCATAACTGTCATTTACTAGGTACTAAAATTCGTTTCTTAGAGGACTTATTTTAATTAAAAGATAGTATCCAATACTACACATCTGATTGTATTGTAAACAAATCATCCAGTACCTCTACGTGTTATTACTTCAATTTAATTAATTCTCTACTCGAAATTTAATGTACCTAAGATCTTTTAAGGTATAATTTTTGAATAACTTCTTTGAAAGTTCTGACACATATAGTGACATTCCGGAAAATAGATATTTTACATTTTATATTTTGCAGTCAAGTTTGACAAAAAGGAAACATCTGAAATATCTCTGGCTAAATTTTTTATCACAAAGAAATAAAAATTAATTATTCGTACACTAACAATTTATAACATTTATCCTTTACTTTTAGGTACTGCAAGTTTACTGTTAATATTGGTGCAACTTTTTTTGAAAAATTTTTGTCCAAAACTGCTAACAAAAGTTCTAAATCTAAATTTATGTTTATAAATTTTCTAAATTTCTTATTCTCATTGTATAAATAACAAAAAATCTTTTAATCCACTAAAAGATATTTTTTTAATCAAATAAGTATCTATATAATAATTATGAAGTATTTATTAATTAAATAAATGTCCATATATATATAAGTATTTAACTTATTTTATTTTATATAAATCAAGATTTTTTTTATCGCATCCTCATACATAAATTTCTATCTGACCGTCGTCAATAAGAGGCAAAATAACAAATTCTTGAACAAATAACTATGTATTAAACTACATTGGAATAATTGTAAACACGTTTACGTTATCTCTACGTACCTTTCACTTTGTCGAAATGGAGTCGGTCTCTCAAAATTGACATTAGAAGTTGTAGTTCACGTATATTCTCCATTAATTTGTTAATAAACCATAATAATTACACATATAAAATCACACTTGATGAAAAACTTGAAAGACAATTATATCCAAATGATCTAGTTTAGATAACAGCAAAGTATCGATTATCTTATCGATCGTAGATCGAGAGTAAAATTATAGGTTATAACCGTCCGCTCGACAAACTAGTCGTTCGTATACTGAGGGTCACAGGTTACATAGCATCTTGTCCACCACCACTTTTATATTATGATGGGCAGAAAATATGGTAAAGAATTTGGCCAATTAAATAAAATGAAAAAAGATAATTTAAATCATCATGTACTTATTGAATTGAATAATTCTTAATTTTTTTATCTAATGAAACATTGAAATAATTGTTTGTTAACTATTTTAGCTCCAATTAAACAATAAATCTTTTCGAGTATTTTATTAACAAACATACAAGAGCACAAATACAGACAATCAAAACGTGCAAACCAGAAAATGTACAACACGTAAATTCTAGATATTCTTTTTTTTGGAAAAATTAAGTGTTTGTCACATAATCGAAAGGAATAAATCATTTATTTATAATAATTATAACACATGACACTGTTGACATAGAAAAATACTAACGACTAATAAGGAATGGAAACTATCCTAAAACTACCCCTATGAATAATAGAACGTTTAATAATAAGTTCATCTTTTATACAAACATAAACCGACTAAGAATGAAAAGCACGAACATAGGAAAAAATACTGAATCATAAGTATTTAAAAATATCGTGAGATTTATTACAGTTTCAAAGAAATGCGTGTTATTTATCTTGTCCTTCGTATTAAAAAAAATATGCATTGAAATTATAGTTTATCGGTCAGTTATTAAGTCGTACAAAAATTACTTTGTAGCTATAAGGGAACATCGTAAAAATCAAAATTTTGAGAAAATTTATTTTTTTTATTGTGAAATTTTTTTTCCTGCTTTTCACTACACCTCCGTTACGGTTTATGATGAGCATTTTTATTGCTTTACTTTACACGTAGTTTTTGGTATCTAATTACATCTAATATTGCACCATTGGCCTTCAGCTATAATAAAATATGCATATGTACATTCTACAAAAGGAAAAGTCAAAAGCAGCACAAACTTCAACATAAAAAAATATATCTGATTTAATGTCTTTTTATTAATGTAACTTCGAACTAATAATCACTTTTATTCTATGACTTTCTTTTTTAAATAAAGTCTTGCCTAGTTTAACTCTTCCTTTTAAGATTAATTGCGTAATTACTATCTAATTAAATAATTAAAATATAGATAATAATAAGTGACTAGGGACACACATTATATCATTAGCCGATATTAGAACTATTGGTAGAAACCGAACTAAAATTTGTTAGTAATATTAGTTACATATTATATAAGGTATAAAAAAAATAAGCCCTGACTATTTTATCATACACTTTGATCGCGTACTCGAAAGTGGACCAAAATGTACTTGAGACTAGTTGCACTCAATGAGAAAAAGGAGATCTTAATGCCAAAAATGAGAATTCTTATTTTAAATCGAGTCGAATTCTGAGCTTCGTTGTGACCTGATTGTGAGTTAACTTTTTCCTAAAGTTTCGCTGGTTGCTGCTTTTGTTATATTCAGTAGGTACTCTTTCGCTGTCACTCATCGTTAGCTCTAATCACTGAAGATGTTAACAGCGGCAGCAGGTGAAACGTTAGGTAAAAGTTAATCCAAACTGCTATTGAAAATGAAGATCATTAAGTCATACGTAAAAGAATTTTTTCAAATAAAATTGCACCGTCAAAATTTTAATTTTTATAAGAATAAATAAAAACATAAGAAGAGTATATAAGAACGAAATCAATATTTCAATCTTTTTCAATTATGTACATAGTCTAATTTTCAGAAGTGTCTAGCAATTAATTATTAATGTCAATACGTTTTTAATCAGTAATTAGATAAGTAGATAAATGAAGTATATCTCATAAAAAATTTCAATTTCTCATCTCTGGCATTAGTTGAGATCAATTTCCTATAAGAACTAAACTAAAATTTACCGAATAAATAAATAATAATAGATAAATAAATTAGAGAACAAACCCTGTATTATCGGCTAATAGTACTTTTATATACCATCTCAGCCATTAAATTAATTAATTATTAAATTAAGTACCTTATTATTATGTATGTATAAAAAATATCCTTAACGATTAACAGAAACTATTATTTATTGTTTATATTACTATTTTTTAAGGCAAGTGTTACACGGCAATGCTGAATATTGCTAAAATTACCGCAAGACTTTATTAAATCAAACAGTACGGAATCACTCTGCAATTTTGGTCTCGCAGAAATCCTTGCATGATTTCACAAGGATTCTACGTAATATTCTATCACAGTTGTGTTGATAACATTAATTTAATTATTATTAGTTAGACATATTCAGTGGTATGTGCATAAAATTGAGTGCTTAAATAGCTATTTCATATGAAATACTTATTCGTAGAACATTAAACAAGTAACAGTCTTCTCCCTTTTCTTAAGAATCTAGTCTATTCTTTTTTCTGAAGGGTCCAGATTCTTCCTTTTGTATTAGACATATATGTGAACATTTTCTTGCGTTACTGATACTTACTTTCAGTAATAAGAGTCTCCCTAATAGCAGATTCTGTAATACAAACGCGAACCTTAAATTTGCTAGTAAGATGTTAAAATCTGAGCCAGCAAGCACTCAAGGGGAGCAACTAGAATCTTAAGAAGAACAAGGCCCTCACACGTTTGATTCTTCTCGCACTTTTATGCCGTCTTAAGTGCACAAAAGAGCGAACTAAGTTTCAAGCAAGTGAGTGTATACTCTTTGTTCTTAAGGATCACGATACTCCTTGAATTCCTACTCAGATTTTTGTATGTATAAATAGGAACATCTTCTTGCATTGCTGAGTATCTTCTTTCGAAATAAGGGTCTTTTTAATAGCAGACTCTATAGTCTATCGTATGGACACTAACCTTAAGTTACCTATTAAGGAAACTTTCAAAATCTCATTCAGCACTCAAAGAGCAACTAGATTCTTAAGAAAAGAGAGTAGACACTCACAAGCAACAAATGCTTTTCGCACTTTTATGCCATTTGAAGTACCTGCATAAAAGAAAGTGAGTACAGTATCATGCATTCGAGTGTCTGTTCTTGTTTCTTCAGAACCAAGATGTTTTTTGAGTACCTATGTAGATTTAAGATCTTAAGAAGGTCAAGGGGGTCTTCACATGTTTGAGATTCCTTTTTACTTTTATATCATTTGAAATGCACGAAAGAGTGAACAGTGTCTCAAACATATTCGTAACTATTCTTTCTTTTTAAGAATTTTTTTCTGTACAACGCTGGGAGTATGTCCTTCTATTGAACGTATTTTTTCCAAAGTCAGAGTATCCTTAATAGTACATTTGACCATATGACCTACTTTAAGCCTTATACTAAGGAGATTACTTCAAAATCGTCGCCACTGGATTCTTAAGAAAGGGAGCACTTTTAAACATTTCAAATGGAAGACCTTTTTAAAAAATATGAAATTTCATTAAACAATCAACTATATGCATAGGTACCACCTATTTTTAATTCGACTACAATGAGTATTCCGCATAATACTACTTTTGCCCATTAAAATATTTACTCAAAATATAATAAATGCATATTTACATCAATTTAAACGTGGACCTTAAATTTTTATTCTATTCTGATCATTTTTCGGATTAACGCTTTTCTTAAGGTGATGGTCAGAGTGAATTTTTTTTTGTGTTTCAAAGGTATTTGTCATAGAAGTTTCTTTTAACAGTTATTATATACACGAACATTAAACAAGTAATACAAAACGGCAATAAACAAAATGACCAAGCTGCCTTTCAGGGCAGGAAATTTACTTATAAAAAATGAACACACAAGCCAAAATAGTATAGGTAGTTTAAGCTTTATATCTACTTATTCGAATAATGGCACTTGAATTCACAGTGATAATAACTAATTGTAAATTATTATCATAATATCAATACTTTTGTGAAATAAGGCACAAAAATTACACACAGTATTTCTTTAATTAATGGCATAACTAGGTATGATCATAATTCATACATTACTTACATATCCTGCCAAACGAATTCGTAATATCAAATAAAAAATAAATATCTTAATATCACTTTACAAGTTTTCAAAAATACTTGTAGACATTGATTAATAGTAATAATTAATCATACTTTTATTTTTGTTTATTAATGTCTTATAAAATAATTAATGATTTAAGTAATTTTGCTAGTACCTGTTTCCGGTAGGCATCTGCTACGTTTGGCTGGCAAAGCGATTCATCGGTTGTGGTCCCAAAACGGAATATGACAATCAAAAATGCGTTCGAGGGACATTAATAAAAAGCACTATTTGTCCTCTGGCTGTTCAAGAACACGCACATAATTTTATAACACAGATGATCCTTTTCGTTAGACAGCAATTGCAAGACCGATCGCGTAACCTGTGGAATAATCACTTCCAGAGGGATAACCACTCCTTTCATAGTTGTCTCTGCCCGTGGTCGACGAAAAGTCCATCGGCTGATCTTGGACGATACCAGCTCCTAGCTTAAGATTTTGACTAAACCGATGAGCGTTCAATATGACTGACGGATGCTCGATGGTCGAGTACAAAATGCGTTCAGGATTGGGAGATATGACAGTCGATCTGTACAGTAAAGGCGAACGCACTGGACGATCGTGGGTTACAAACAGTTTTTCTGGACTTCTAACAACCGAAGTAATTTTATCTTCTGGTGGTCGCGATCCGACAGATACTATGACCGGTGTCGGAGACGAGGAGTTCGTATCCGGAGTATCTTCGCGCGAGTTCCGGCGACTGCTGCCGTTCATCCGCATACAAGACGATTCCTCGTGCTTGTAAAGATACGATTTTAACGCGAAAGCTTTTCCGCAACGCCCGCAAATGTGAGGCTTCGTATTCGAATGCGTTTGAATGTGCGCACGAAGATTCGACTTATCTGCGAACGCTTTTCCGCAAACGGTGCACTTAAACGGTTTCTCACCTGGAATGAAAACGAGCCGTCAACTCTAAATTAAAAGACCTACTTTTAAAACTGGCAAACAGTTTACATGTTGTGACGTTATTAACAAATTATTCTGATAGATGTTTTACTCAAAAGTATTTTTCAATAATTTTATTGGAATATTCTAAAAGAAAAAAATTACAACAGTTCATAATTACCCCTTTGTTAATGATGAAAACCTTTTTGGAAAATTCTTGACGGGTCAGAAATAAAAATAAATTACATTCGAAACCGATAAAAATTTAATATAACGATTATAAAAAATGAAAATTAAGATTTCTTTAAGCGGAAAGGAATTTACCTGTATGTGTTCTGATGTGTCCTTGAAGTAGCCACGGTCGCGAAAAACATTTTCCACAATACTGACACTTGCAGCCCTGGTTATGCGTGCGAACGTGCATGGAAAAGGCGGGCATACTAACATACAGTTTATCACAATGGGGGCAACGTCTGGCCTTCTTGTCACCGGGACTTCTATGGGTTTGCCGGTGCCTTGCCAGATTGCTGGATGTACTATACCTCTTACCACAATCGCTGCATTCGTAGTCGTGATGATGGTCCGAATTTGAAGAGGAGGAATTAGTTGTTGAGGATGATTGAGTTAATTGAGGAGATGTCTCCGAAACAGTCTTTTGAGTGTTGTTACCGGTCGTGCTACTGACAACGTTCTGTTGGTTGGTTTCGTTCTGAAATAAAATTTGTGGTGTGGAATAGAATCCATTGATAAACAAAAAAAAAATGTAGAATGTTTATAGCTTAACAAAAAGGTCTAAATATGTTTTGTTTACTATTGTAACTGTGAAAAAAGCGAAAGTTTAAAGTAATCCCGCCAAATGAATTCCTTACAAAGTAATATTAGTTACAAAATATAATTATGTATTAAAAATATCATAGGGAAAATCTTAATTTTCTGTCAGATTAACTTCTCCAACTTTTCACTTCATAATGGGGAAAATTATGAGAGTAGACGTAAGAAAATAAAATAAAAAGCATAAAATGAAAATGGTGTTTCGAGTAATTCCTTTCCATTTATGTCACTATCAGTAAGTTTGGAAAATTTCCTAAACAGATAAAGGATAATTATCATTTCTATCGCTAAATAATCGTAATGGAATAAATTGGAATTCAAGTACGTTTCAAATTTGATCGGAGAGTTTACAGTTACTTCGATTCCAATTCAACGAAACAAGTGGGATTAATCAAAAATAAACAAATTTTGTGCATTTTACATTGCTATTTCAGTTGAAGCACGTCATAAACATCGTATTTAAAACGACGTATTGCCATTTCACGCAACAGTTGCCGATGCCAGACAGCCAGCGCCTGGATCAAACCTAGCACCAGAGTTTGTTCTCAAAATAGTCAAACTATGATTGCACTTTAAAAGATGCTCATAACATTTCAACTGATGAAATACTTTTCAAAACGCTTTTGGGACAAAAGCCATTAAAGAAGTCATCATTTTATTTTATAGAAGAAGAAAATTGAGATAGCACTTCCTTTATAATTGCAATTTTTATAACAAAATGTGCTTTCTACTCGTATCAAATATTCACTGACCTTTGCAAGGTGTGGTCTGGAGGCCCTGGACGACTTGTCGAACAGCTTGTGGGTGTACGTGTAGGTTTCTTGGTCCGAATTTTCTCGTTTGCAATGGTTGGTGGAGAGATGAGGATGATCCAAAATTTGACCAGCAGCAGCAGCTAGGCTAACTTCTGCGAGTTTGGTGAGATTATAGAGTTCGTCCGGACATTCCGAACTGTTATCTGAAAGACCCATGAGATCGTCGTTCGACGGCTCAGCTAAACTTACCGTTCTCTCAGGACTCTCCTCTGGAAGGAAAAGGAAATCCAAAATTAGCTTGATAAAATTACCACCATAAGTCACTAAAGTTTACGTAACTTGCAGGTAAATTAAAGGTGTCGTCATTCTAAGTTCATTAAAAATGTGTATATATAAAAATATTTTCACGATGTTTTGGGAGAAAAAACTATGAAACTTTTTCAATTTAAAATAAACACTATAAAAATTTTAAATACACTTTTTATTAACGAACGCATGTATTATTATTTTTGATGACGTCAAAGATTTAATCGTATATTTCACTGGCAGCAAGCTATTAACCTTTATAGTTATTTTTGTGTTACCGAAACTGACCGTTGCCAGCATTTCAACCACCGGCTTGACACAATCCACTGTATCATTCTCGACCAGTGCAAAATACATCTTTCAACTATTACAAAAGTTACATGACTTTAGCATTTGAAAGCTTTTAAGTAATGTAAACAAACTTTGTTTACAAGTGATTATTGTAAAATAGATGTAGGTAATAAGAGGAGCATTAATGGTTGTAAATATTCAAAACAGGGCTATATAATTTGAACTGCTATTTATAAAATAGTTATACAAAAAAATTGACTAATTAATGACTGATGTACCAGTGTTTAGAGTTCCTAAAAATATGAATTTTTAAACTAGTGTTGAATAGCCATCAGGCAAGGATTTTGAGAATTTTAAATTCTTGAGGAATTTAAATATACTAGATTAAAATACGATGTAGGGTAAAGTAGAGGAGACCAAATCCATAACCAACTTTGGATACTGCATGACATATGTTTCAAGCAAGAGCTGATGTGTCCGTTGTAATAATAGACTGTAGGAACCTTTTTTTTTTAATTTTCATGTAAGATAATATCGTCAGATCCACTATAACAATAAACTAATTTTGATCAGCAAAACCATTAATTCCATAACATAAACAACTGCTGTGGGCGTTTTGTGATTATTTTCCCAATTTTCAAACCGAAAAAATGAATAAAAAACGGTTCAACTCGATTAAAAGTAGCTTCCAAAACTTTAATCCAATTAATTTCCCATAAATATGATTTCAGATTCCTAATATTTTACATTTTTTCTCAAAATAAATATAAAAATATGTCTGTCATTCGATGAAACCGTGCTTTATAAAAATAAAACCACTTGTTCGTCAAAAAAGACGGTCTATGCCCCACTTGTTGAGCTAGCATGGCAGTGCAAAACTGGACGGGCCAAAAGGAGATTATTTGGGCCAAAAGTAGGGGCTCCGTAAGGTGTTATCGGCATCCTGCCAATTCGCAACAAGTCGCCATCGCCACCAAACTGTATGGACAACAACAAGTAGCCCGTGTAAATAAGCCGTGGCGCATGAGCCACTTTTCCAACACTTTTATGTGTACCTATGTGCTTGTAATCTATTTAGTGCGTGTGGTTCGGTTTATTTTTGAGTTCGAAAATAGAGGGAATTATTAATAGAGACGCACGAGGTGGCTCACTTCGATGACTCAACGGTCAACGACGCTCTTTTTAAAAGATTTCCGCAAAATACGCCTAAATATTTCCCAAAAATTATCCACTAACAAAAAACTGTACTATACCTATATCTAAATTATATTTATACATTTTCTCTGTTACGTATTTGTGAAAAATAAGAGACATCAAACAATTCTAAATATGTAATAAGTTTTTTGCTTCGAAATGATTGATGATTTGTCTCTTCAAGAGGAAGCTGATTATTTGAATCCAAAAATATTCTCAGAATTTTTGAGATACATAAACTTTAAAGTAGACAAATTTAAACATCGAGCTGCAATTTCGTGTTTCTTCTTACAAAATGTTTGTATCCCTTACATTAAAGAATCATGTGATTGTATGGTAAGCATGATTCAAAGCTTAAATGTACTTGGTAATTGGTTGAGGAAATATAAAAGCTCAGTAGACCGATGACTAAGCATAATTAAAAAATGAAATGTGTCAACTAGATGGGGAAAATCATAAAAAACTACCCTATTGATACATTGTATAAAAAACAAAAACTTGAAAATATAGCAGTTCAATATAATTCAAAATTGCCTTCTGAACACATGTTTGTTTATTGCGGAAATATCTGTCGTTTTTCAGTGACATATTTTTGGAACATACTTACATGCATTTCTGGTGAAGAATCATTTAACGTTTTCTTTAAATAAATAAATAAATAGCAGTGGCGGATTTACACATTTGCCGCCCGTAGGCTATTCAAAATTTGCCAATTTTTTTTCAATGAACTTGCAACTTTATGGTTGTATTATATTTTTATAAGACTAATCAACAAATATTGATATGAATTCATTAGGATTAAAAATGGATGGATGAATGGATATTTACAGCTTTTATTCATTACAATTTTACCATTATTGTTTTTTTTAATTATCATCATTCTAAGAAATGTATTATATTTATGAAATTCTGTGCAACAATATGTAATTTTTTACGTGTAACTTTATTAAATTTTTATTCTGCACTCAAACAGGTTGTTAATATCATTAGAAATATCAATAGAAAAGTATTAATTTTCCACATATATATCTATATAATATTTGTTATTGTTATTTTTAACAATTTTTTTCGGATCCCATTTTTCTTCGAATAGATATATTTAAGTGGTGAAACATATTACACATTCATTGAATAGTGTGGGTGGACCTAAAGAAAAAATTATGGCAATAATTAATTTAACAAATAGGTAAAAATACTAAATTTAAAATGTAATACTTAAACGCTATTTGAATATTTTAAAAATTCAAAATCACAATAGTATATTTTATAAATAAGCGTTTAGTAATTTTTCATATACAGACGTTAGTGTATTCAGTATACTGTATAACACTAAAATATTGTAATTTTTGTTGATTTTTTGAGCCTCGTTTTTTTCCGTGTATAAGATAATCATTTTTTTCCATTTCTGTTCTAGCCTATTCAGCCTGCTGGTAAATCCGCCACTGATAAATTGTTCAGTTCCGCAAAAATTTTGTTTGTTATTGAAACACATACATCAGGCAAAGGAAAGTTTTAAATTACAAAAAATGTAACAGATGGTCACGATAAACGAACTCACTACGATTTTAATAAGTTTCCATTTATTTCAGTAAAACAAATTATTTGTGTTAAAAAAGAAGGTTATATGAAATTAATTTTAAATAATTTATTTACAAAAAGAAAGTTAACAGTTATAGCGACAAAAAGACTTTTTGTACGATAGGTAATAATTTGACAAAAAAGGATGAGAATTTACTACAATACAAATTAAACATGATAAAAACCGATGTTATCTGAGTAATTGAGGATTGATTCCCCTCCATCAGTGTTAGGTACATAAAATAATCCCAATATACAAATGATTGTTTTAAAACTACTTGTTTAATTTGTTATTATTTTGACCTGTAAGTAAGTACCTGACGTTATGTTCAGGTCTTTTATATTAAATTAGTTATTTATCATCTTTTGTGCAAAATAAACTCGCTTTACCTATAACTCCCGAAAATTTTTAATCATCAGATTATAAATTAAGTGCGATAAATTATTGTTTACCTAATTTAGATGTCACCAGTCCCATAAAGACTTCTAATTCTATCTAATTCATAATTTAGGCCTTATTATTACTGAACGTATTTACCTACCGTTTATGATGAATGAAACTTTTCCTGGGTTGCTAAATTCAGTTTCATTCATTCATAAAATCGTACTTATATGTTTTCGCATGCTTCTATTCAATTAAGAACAGTTTATGTAAAGAAAATTAGTTTCGCGCATCCAGCATGTGCTTTATGCCACTCGTTAGATTATTTGTAAACATTCAGTGTCATTGAAGTTTATATCCGCTGCTAAAGAGTTTCGTGGTGACATTTTAATAGGGTAAAAGTCGTACAATGTACATGCACACGCTTACTTTTATTATTGCCGCGTTAGTTTTACGATATGGATGACACCCATCATCAAATTCGTTTAAAATACCAGGAAGTAGGTAGGTATGGTATGCAGTAGTGGTAGCAAAAAAAATGTTTTGAATAGAGCTAAATAAATATATATGCAATTAAAATTTAACACAAAAATTAAATAAACCTAAATTGTTTCTATGAAATAGGAAATACAAATTGAAAATATTTTGAAATTGTAGTTTTAAAACAATAAACAATAACAAACTAATATAAAAAAATCCAAATTTGATCAACAGGAATTAAATTAAATGTTTTCGCAAGAACATGGACAGCGAATAGCAGACATCACCGTCTTTTTTGAAAGATGCACCTAAAAGTACCTACATTAAAAATAAATATTAAGATACACTCAAAATATTGAGTAGAATAAGGATTTTTATGTGAAACTATAACGAAATACAATCGAATTTCGATAACTCGAATCACCATATGACGCAAAAAAAACATCGAGGTATCGAGCATTTTTATGTATTTATTTTATGTTACATCAGTGCGCCACTTCTCACGTTTTTATAATATTTAATTTTTAGTCAAAAGACAAAGTTTTGATGACAAATAATCCTAAAAATTTTAAAGTCTCACTGCTTGCATAGTACCGATATTAAAAAAAGGCGCTAAAATCATACATTATTAAGAGATTCCCCCAGAAGTTGGCGCCAAATATTATCTTCGAGTTATCAGAATATTCGAGTTTCGAGAGCTTGAGATATCAAGTAAAAATTACACGTATTTCTCGTGGTTGATTCTATTGCCAATCAATTTGATTCGACTTATCAAAAATGCTACTTATCGACGTTCAAGTTATTGTTGTTTGACTGTATTTCCATTTTAAAATTCCAACTTAAAAAGTTTCTTTGTAATAAGAGGTATTCTCAGACATATAATAGGATTTTCTTTAAAAATATGAAAAAATAACGAAAATTGGTAGAAAAAACTAAAATAGAACGAGGAAAATTATAATTATCAGAAGTGGCATTATTTTCGGCTAGGCAATAATTTTTACTTTATTGTTAATAGGAATTCCCGTTGTTTCTTAATTATTATGTAAGATCTGCTATACAACAATTGGTAGATAACCTGACCTAACCCACCTTAACCTATCCTAAATTTGATAAGAACATTCTGTAAACAATTTTAAAATTTCTGTCGATTAACTAAACATAAATAGACAAAAATAAAACAGTTAAGTACTTTTTCTCCTTACTTTTGTTAGTCGATTTTATTTATTATTTTTTTGTTAGTATCTCTTGGCGAGCTTTAGTGTTATCAATACAAAAATTTTTAAATTTTTTTATGTACCTACAAATATATAAAACAAAACAGTTCAGTACCTTTCGTTTTGCTCTGTTTGTTGACCTATTTATTATGGGCGCATTTTGACACTAACAGTAAGAATTCTTATTAGTATTTAAAATTCTGTCACTTGTACTTTGAAGATTTCATTAATTTTTATTTAATAATCACAAAAATTAGCTTCCCTAAACTTTATCAACCAAAAAAATTCTTTTCGTGTAAAAGGTTTAAAAAGGACCATAATATAGGTAACCTGTAAAACTGATTTTACATCAACAAGGTTTCTAAATCAACTTGTAAATATTGTCATTAGGATAAACAGGTACAAATTTAGAATGTGAATATTATAAAATAAAGAAGGTAACAAAAACCATGTAGGTACCAGAATCAGAACATAATCTTGATATACGTATTACATTTAAATGATAAAGGCTATAGCCCAATTAAAGTTTCTAAAACATTAGTATTACCTACCTATGTATACATCCCGTCTTAGCCTGCAACTATTTAAAAATTGATGTAACCTGTATATTTAGTGATAAATACACCAACTTTAAGAAGACTATGCCTGGAGAAACGTGTTGCGTTTAAAACGTTAAAAATTAGTGAAATCCTTCAAAGGGTGTTACCTTTTTCGATACCAGAAAATTTCATCAAGTAAAGGTCGAAATTATTCAATAATTATTATAATAATATTATCCATTTATGATTTATATGAGTTGAAGCAAGAATTTGTGGGGGGAGGGATTCAATAAGTATCTAATATTTCACAAGTTTATATAAAAAAAACTATGGAGTGCACAAAAATGTGTAAAATAATTTAAAAGTTTAAATAAACATAAAACAGTCGAGGACCTCATTGTAATAAATTAAAGAGAGCTTACTTACCTTTCTGTTCAATTTCTTTCTCTAAATTGTATCTGCGATGAGTGATAAGAAAAGCACGCGGCATGCTTTCCAACTTTTAGCACATAAAAACCACTTAACGACAGTTTCTTTTCGCAATAATGAAAGAATGTTCACAATTTTTGACGTAGAGAAGAGTCGATGTCGATGTTCGTTTTTGCGTTGACAGTGCGGTGTTTTTTAGGCAGGGCCTCCTGGATACGTGGCTTAAGTAGTTGAGTATGGTCGTCGCAGTGGCTGTTGGTGCTTGTTGTGTGCACGGTTTTGGTGTAAAACGATTTGAGGAATGGTTTCTGTTCAACTGAGATTAAGAAACGTGGTAGCTGTTCTATATTTACAAAATGTTGACGCGTGCCAAGTTTCAAGCAGAGGGGACTTCTCCTATGAGCCCCGCCGATCCTTTGTCTTCCCTCTCGCTCTTACGTCCCATTGGCCCTCCCGTGCCGCGATTGCTTTCATTTGGTCCTTTGGGATGACGCTTTCAGGTGGTAGATTGGGATAATTTTGGAAACGTTTTTATTTAGAGCGACGGATGCTGAGGTCAAGATTTTCGTTCGTTTTGTTTTCTCAAAGTGGGTGTCAAACAACAAACCAGCAGTGGTTTTTTCAAGTTTTCATTCATTATTACCATCGAGTAAAACTGACAGCAATTTGAAAATTACAAATAATTATATAATACTTTTATTCCCTACGTATAAGTTATTGAAATTGAGTTCAAAGCACTGCACTTAATTAAACCCAAAATTCAACATAAAAACATATAAGGGAGCATCCAATAATTACGCGAGTTAGAAATGGTGGGGGAGGTCCAGCAAAATTTCGTTAAATCCATTTAAAGAGAGGAATACCTATTAAATAAAAACTCACTATTTTGTTTCCATAAGTTATTTAAAAACTTCCGTTCCTAACGTTTTATCAGTAAACTAAATTCAAGAATACAATAACTTATTTAAGTTCTTAGATAAAAGGTACGAACTTGTTCTTCTAGAAATTATGCAAATAAACAAACATAAAAACACTCATACATTGCTAAATGATCAGTCATCAATAATTCACCTCTATTAAATATTTTCTTTAAACCACCCTCTCCCTAATTCTAACTTAAGCGTATAAGTCCTATATTCTTTGTTTAATGAAGGTTATATTTCTGATAAGGCGTTAGTAACGTGATACAACTAAATTGTGGAAATAACTCAGTGAGTTTTTATTCTATTTTATAAAAACTTATTGTTAAGTTAAATCTCTTATAAGCCACATAGTGTCAGGTGGGGTAATTGTGAATGATTTTGGAAGTTTGACTTTTGAAGCTCGATGTATCCTAGATGAAGATTAAATTTAGGCGACTATATGTTTAATTTAGGTCCTTGTTTGGTTTTAAGTGAATTTCTGTTATTAAATATGCAAAATCGGATTTTTTTTCAAATAAACTTAAGTTTACAATTACCCCTTCACTTATTAACGCAGTCGAAAACTTAGGGGTAAATGTGAACAATCATCTTGTTTGTACTGGCTTTATAAAGGTTTTAATGGGGCAAAAGTGAACAATTCGCTTTCAAATGTGAATTCCCATGAAAATTATATTTATAAAGCCGTGTTCACAATTACCCCAAAAATTATATATTAGGTATATAAAAATATTAACATAAAATATTGCGACACTCTTCCTCTGCTGTTTAGTGCACTAAAGCATCCAACCATCAAAAGTCAACACCACAGTCTATAATTCCCATTAGTTGGAATAATCAAGAGTCCTATTTCATCGAAATAAAGAGGCTGTTTACAATTACCCCGCTTTTACAATTACCCCACCTGACCCTAAATTAAAAACTTACTAAAGGGGAAGAGGGGGACGTAAATTAAAAGAAAAACAACTCATTTGATTAATGATTAATTAAAGAAGGTCATTTATAGGTAAATCCTACCCAATGTCAGTTTTTAATTTCTTTTGATGTTTGTTCTTTATTTCCTAGCGTACTTATCGAAGAATTATTAAAATATTTTATCTTATTAATAGCAATATAAACAAAAATACAATTTAACGAATTTCTAAACCTCATTTATTTTTGTACACCAAATACTTTCTTTCAAGTTAATGAACAACTTTACAAACAAACCGAAAGTACAGCAGTGGGTAACAGTTTATCTCCTTTCATATCAAATTTATTTATGAGTTTTGAAACCAAATTTAAAAACGAATTCAAATATTTTAAGGGTTTGTATTCGGTACGTGAATGATATCTTCACCATTTTTAACACTAGGGTATGCAACATTGAAACGCTTATAAATTAAAAACATTAATTCTAAATTTCATTTGAAAAGGAAAATAAAGAACAGTTATCATTTTGTGTTTGTCATTAGAACTAATAATAATTCTATATTTACAGGAAAGAGACTAATGTTAAAAAGTTCCACGTTGATGCCCACATTCAAAGTGGGTAAAATACGTGTCCGAATGTAAAAAATTGTGTGTAGCAAGAAGAACGAGTCTCTTCCACAGTTTTCTACTTTTTGATTACCTGAGCCACTACTTTAGAAACACTAGATAATAGTACTTTTTTATGAAATATTAAGAGCAAATAGTTTTAGTTTTCCACCACTGCATGTGTTCCATTTGATATCTAAATATATTGTATAGTCCGCTATTCTATTATAGATACACTTGCGGCAATACCCGTCGTTGCTCGGGTAAGAGTATATCACACATTGGATGGAACATTCTAGAATATTCGCGAATTGAGAACTATCCAGAACATCACATAATGATTCAAAACATTCTCTAACATTATTACTTAATGCGGTGCACTTACTGTGAAACATGATAACATTAATAAAAACAAAAACACACAAGTGGAATGTTTCACAATTTATTGAAATGTAAATAATTGTACTCTTGATAATGGTCAAAGGCCGAAATTGTTGAGTTTTTTCAATAAATTGGTAAAACATTCCACCTGTTTGTTTTTGCTTTTGTTGACATTCTCCAACTTTTTTAACCCTCTGGAACATTCTTGAATGATCTCCAAGATTCTGGAACATTCTTGAACATTGCCAAATCATTCTGAAACGTTATATGAAAACATTATTTTACTTCTTAGAACATATTTGAACTGCCTGTAACATTCTAAAACATTCTCCGTGCTGTTTGCTAGGCGAGTAGTGACATCAGTAGACGCCTGGCGGGGATGACTAATCGATTGATAATAATTGATCAGTTATCGACCACCGAGAGTTGATGATTATTACAGTACTAATATCGCTATTAAAAATTGGGGGTTGGTGGTAGAAGAGTGAAAATTTAGGGTTGTATGTATTTTTAATGCCACATAAAAAAATTAAAAAAAAACTTCGTCCAAATAAAAAAGTTAGGGGTGGACAACCCTTATCACTTAAAGGTATGAAAAATAGATAGTAGCCGATTCTCAGACCTACTGAATATGCATAAAAAATTTCATATAAATAGGTGAAGCGGTTTCGGAGGAGTATAGTAACTAACATTGTGACACGAGAATTTTATATATTAGATATTTTACCACTTTTTTGAATTTTATTACCTAGTACTAACTTTTTCTTTCTCGTATTCAATAATGCCGACATAGGTACTTAGAAATTAGTGTGTAGGAGCTTACGCCTTCTTTAAAAATAAATAGAAAGAACAACGAATATTTTCGTGAATCATCCTTAATCAAAAAATAGTGGTGGCTAATGTAATTTGACAACAAATGTTCATCCTTTTCGTCATCGTCTCGTTTATTTAGAGCACGATGAATAATATAGCATCACATTTTACATGCTTCCAAGCTACCGACTTCTGCAATAACTTATTAGTAGATTCATTGGTTTCTTTTACATACAATATATCTTTCCCTGTTTTTTTATTTTTATTTTAAGAATTGAAGCCGCCTTTAAATGTCGTACACTTCTGGTTTAAATTACAGAATTATCCTTGAAGACAGTAATTTCTGTATCGCATTTTTCTTTGTCCCATCTTTATTTAAAATACTTTACTTATTGTCTAATTTTTTTAAACTGGCGGCTCAAGCTATAAAACTGTCACCAAGTAGTCGCCCTAGTCAACGCTTAACTGGAATTGTGATTTATATGACACTATTCAAAGGAAACGTCTTTTGGATTCTGTTAACTATTTGTATCTATAGAGCTCAAAATAGTTTGAAACATTTTGCAGGGGTGTTTTAAAATTAAGAGGTTCTATAACACTTATTGAATTTCGGCTACAAAGATAGACTCAATAAGGATTATCATCCTTTAGCATTGCTGTGCTGATATGCTATTTAATATTTTGACAGTTTTATAGCCTGAGCCGCCACATTAAAACTATTAGACAATAATTAACGAATTTTTATTTAATTCTCTCTGTTCTGTTAAAAAAAATCAAAATTGACCGATTGAAAAATTATTTCTGGTCAGATGTTATTATGTTGCCCCTTCCATAACACGAATATTTTAATTTCATTAAATCTTCTGTTTAAATACGTACGTTGTTAAAGCAATGCCAACCTTAATTTTATACTAAGTTTTCCGTCATTTAAGGGAGCTTTCAGCCGGAAACTTTGTTTTTATTTAACTTTGTAATTAATTATTTAGTATAGTATTTAAAGTCGCACATCGCCTTTTATATTGTGTATACTGTAATACCTGTTGCTGTCAGTTCGTTCACACAATGAGTGGTATATTTGGGGAAGTCGAAATATACGAAACAAAGTTCAAAGATCTGAAAATTTTACGCTTTATGTTAAGTTGAAACGCTAATATATTGGCTTCGATTCAAAACTATTACGATTCAATAAAGAAGCAGAGAGAAGGCAATGTACTAAAGCGAAAGCAGAGTAAATATTGTTGGATATCAACAAGTTCCAAATAAATGGTTAATAATATCGAAATTCGATAAAAACGTAAAAAAACAGTGTGAGCTCTATATTTTTGTTATGAAGCGCTTTTCAGTAACTACTTTTTTGGTACAATTGTACAGGTGGTAAGAAAAGCAAGAGTTTCAAAATTTAGTCACTGGGAAAATTGTTACAAGGGGCCGTTCATAAAATACGTTCGCATGCAGGGGGCGGGGGTCTTGCTGAGTGTGACAAGATGTGACAAGGGGGGACAGGGGCCTACGCCAACGTGACGTTCGCCGTTCATCAAAAGATTTTACTGGAGTATTTAATTTCTCGGCTCTTTTTCTTTTAATTTTTGTCATGATATAAGTCATTCATTTCGTATTAGTAAATATACAGGTATTACAAAATATTTATTAATTTATTTAAATTTTATTATGAAAATGAAATAAATATTTTTGACTATCAAAATTTATGTATTATCAATCAAAATTTATCATGTTCAGGGGGGAGGGGTTTTAGTTTTTGTGACGAAATATTTACAGGGGGGGTCACAGAAAGCGTGACACAGCGTGACAACCGGGGTGGAGGAACTTATGCAATCTTTTTTTATATTCGAGGTATTGTTTTGTAAAAAAACAAAAAACAATTACAGATTTCTGAGTGTTCTTCTGTTTAGCTCGCTGTGTAAACTCCGGGGGTTATAAATTAATAATTAAAAAAAAGGAAAAAATAACACTTGACTTTAGTTTCACAAAATTTATTAAAATAATTACAGGACTCTGACAAATGTTTCGGCTATTATGCCATTATCGAAGAGATTACAAATAAAACTTAAAGAGTACAATATTTATACATGGCTTGTTGCTAAGAGATTTAGTAAGGGTGAAACGTTATATTCTAATTGGTCATTGGTAATGAGCTTGTTATTGTGCTGGGCTTTAATTATTTCTAGAATTTCCAGTAAATTTAAACGTTTACTTTTCGGAACGTTGTGAAGCAATTTAATATTGTTGACATCTAAAGAATGTTTATTTACAATACAATGTTCTGAAAAACCAGTACATTTATTTAATTTTTGTATAGATTTTAAATGATCATCTACGCGACATTTTAAGGAACGGCCAGTTTGTCCAATATAAATTGCTTCACAATTTTCGCATTTTATTTCATATACACCAGATTTAGAAAGTAAATTTACTTTTTCTTTATTATTAGCTAACAAAGATCTTAAATTAATTTTATTTACACACATTGTATGAATATTTAGTTTTTTTAAAGTCATAAAATTTGTAATAAGTTAAAAAAAACTAAATATTCATACAATGTGTGTAAATAAAATTAATTTAAGATCTTTGTTAGCTAATAATAAAGAAAAAGTAAATTTACTTTCTAAATCTGGTGTATATGAAATAAAATGCGAAAATTGTGAAGCAATTTATATTGGACAAACTGGCCGTTCCTTAAAATGTCGCGTAGATGATCATTTAAAATCTATACAAAAATTAAATAAATGTACTGGTTTTTCAGAACATTGTATTGTAAATAAACATTCTTTAGATGTCAACAATATTAAATTGCTTCACAACGTTCCGAAAAGTAAACGTTTAAATTTACTGGAAATTCTAGAAATAATTAAAGCCCAGCACAATAACAAGCTCATTACCAATGACCAATTAGAATATAACGTTTCACCCTTACTAAATCTCTTAGCAACAAGCCATGTATAAATATTGTACTCTTTAAGTTTTATTTGTAATCTCTTCGATAATGGCATAATGGCCGAAACATTTGTCTGAGTCCTGTAATTATTTTAAATAAATTTTGTGAAACTAAAGTCAAGTGTTATTTTTTCCTTTTTTTTTTTTTAATTTAAAATTATGTTTCATCAAGTGCCTTGCGATTCTTCATTTTTACATATAATTAATAATTGATTTGCTGATTCGTTTCTGTTGTTGATCTTCATGATTTTCAAGTCGTAAATATTTATATTACAAACAATGTGTCACAATACAAAAGCATTTTGTTTCTTTTAACTTTTTCCTTAGTTTCCAAGTTATTTTCGATTAGACGCGATCTTGAATTTCTGATTTTAAAATTATTCGACTTAACGTATGTCGTACTTGTATGATTTTTTTACTACAAAAGCTCTCTAACATTTCTTAATAATTTACAGAAAATTACAAAGAATACCACTATGACTTTGCTGTACTTTGTAATTTCATGTTTCTTTTTAATTTGAAACCCACCTCACACTCTAAAAAACCAACCTTGAAGTAAAAAATAAACCTCGTCACAAAACCAAAATATATTTAGACTCCAGGGACTTCTGTTCTTTCAGAATCTGTATAAGACCTACAACCTTTTATTAGGCTAAAGGCGAACGTATGTCTCGTGGAGGCTTTTATAAATTTACACCTTGTTTATATTTACGTTTTCTTTGTACTGACGGACGGTAGGTACCTAAAAAGAAGGAAAAACGTACGATATCTTACAAAGGCACACCAGACGGTGCTAAAAAAACCATTTGGGAGAAATATAAACGAGAAAATTTTTAATTAAGTGAAATTCTTTTTGAGACATTTGGTGGGCAAGAGTGTGAAGGTTTTGCATCCTACGCATAATTAAATGATGATGTTTTGAATATTGGTAAAGTGCCAATTAAAACAAAAGGTTAAGTAAAATATGTGAACATAAATAAACAAAAAAAAATTAAAATAAAGAATATTTAAAATGTTTAGTTTATGCCTAGGAAGGAAAGGGCTTTCATATTGCCTAATCAAGAAACAAAAATTAAAAAATTCAAAAGAAATTAATTTGAGGTTTTCAAATTGTATAACAAGAGTCATAAATGTATTAAGTCTAGTAAAAGGTTCAAAACTTTTCATACCCTCAACGTGCCAGCAAAATTAAATTATCGAATATTTTAAACTCAATTTGCTCAATGAATATCTTAAAATCATGTGAAGATATTTTGAATAATTTTGTGCTCTAATAATAAATGTCTAGTAAGGCAAAAAACTCTCTTAAATGCACAACAGACCTCAATTATCTTAAGGTTTCACTGTAGTTCGATTACTGTGGATTGAAAGTGTTTAATTTGAAATTTTTAATACGACAAAATTAGCTTGAAGTTCCATTAACTTTATCAAAAAATTAAACTTACATCCTTATGATTTCAGTTCTTGCCAAACCTTTTTTTAACAATCCTTGATCCGCCACCAAAATATCTAATTATCTAAATCAAAACTGCAAGAAAAAAACGTAACGCTGTTTCTGTCTTTTTTCTTTTAAAACCATAGAAGAAGAAAAGTGCATCAGTGATGAAAACTATTAAAACATTTGACAGCAAACAAGAAGAGGTGGTTTGTGGATGCTTGCCAATGTCTGTTAGACGCCATCGGCAGCGTCGGCTCACCAGCGTCTCGACGCATTCCTAATGCTCCGGATATACTTAGCTCGCGTGAGTAAGAGAAGAGAAATTTAAATACCTACAGCGTTGCAACTCATCCGAATTTTATTTTGAACTTGAAAAAATTACTTACATAATACTCAAACAAAGTATTTAAAATAGAAGTTACTATAGATACATTTAATCTAACGAGGATAAGGATTGGATTTTGGAAGATTTATCAACTGCTACTCACTGTAGCTTGTTATCATATATTAGCAACTTGTTAGACGATAAACAGCAAGTAAACCCAAAACTATAAAATGACAATAGTTACGTCGCTAGAAACAGCGTCACCATAAGTATCCCTGAACTTAAAAGAGTAACTAGGTACAATAAAACTTCGAAATGTTGTATGTGCGTACATTGTACAAGAAAATAAATTAATTCAAAACTTGGCAACGTTACAAAGATTTTAAATCCACAACTGCGTTAAAGTGAAACCATAAAAATGAAACAATGTACTAAAAAATAACGAGCTTTGGCGCCATCCATCTACTATTTATTATTTACTCAAAAGTAAAATAGAAACAAACTTTTAGGCCTACTGCAGACGTACCTACATAAGTATATTTATGTATTGCAATTAACAACATGTTATTCAAAAATATTTATTGAGATTACATGCACTCATAAATGAAAATTACACTTTAACGTTATATCTACAAAAAAAATAAATTTCAGGATCTTCAAGAGCTCATAACAAAAGGGTTCAACTACGAAACCCTACAGTTTTTGTGGCAACGGATTGCTCGTTTTGGCCGAAGACAAATGATCCGCGACATTAAATCCGTCACATAACATTAGCAAAAATTTTCATATTTAAAAAAATAATCCGATAAACTTTTTAAATCCTATGCCAGGAAATTGAGACTATCGAAACATAAATAGTGCAGAGACAAGATGATCTCTTTTGATTTAGGTAGGTAAGGTTAGGTTTAGTTTAGTTACGATTGCATATGTAAAAGTCCTCCCTCTCCTCAGGTGAAGTCTTTGCAATAGTTTATAGTGAATTATCGTGAGTTTCCAGACAATGGATTTACACAGCTTAACTGCCCTGGATCCGTAAACCGCCTTAGCCTTTTAATTTTCTCTAGGCCTTCCAGTAGTCTCGCAAAAACACCACAATGGGACATTATTCGACGAAAATCGTTTCAAAAGCATTCACTTATTCATCACACTAATATTATAAAGGCAAAAGTTTGTGAGTGTGTGAGTGTGTATGTTTGTTACTTCTTCACGTCTAAACGGCTAGAGCGATTTTAATAAAATTTGGTATGGAGTTAGCTGACACCCTGGATTAACACATACGCTACATTTTACTGCGGGAAAATATCTTATTCGATGAAAATGAATTCGTGGAATATTATAAATGCGAAAGTAACTCTGTATGCTACACAATCTCGCCTTAAATTTACTGAACCGATTTAAATGAAATTTGGTATAGAGATAGTCTAGAGCCTGAGAAAGGACATGGGCTACTTTTTAATGCAAAAAAAGGATTGTAAGGGGCTAAAATAGGAAAGTTTGTGCGGAAATTTCGCAATTTTTAAAGATAGAAGCTTGAAACTTATTTTTTAGGCTTTTGATTAGATATAAATAAATACGACATTCAATGTGTGTAAAAGTTTTACCATACAAGGGATAAAATTAGCCGATGAAAGTTTTTATGTAATGACGTCGTCCAAAAAGCTTACGGTCCAGAAAATTAAAATATTAGATAAGTGTAAAAAGTTATAGAGGTTTTGTTTATTTGGATCAATAAAAGTAGTTGAATACTAAGCTATATAAACTATTTTAAACTATATTAATCTATAATATTATAAATGCCAAAGTAACTCTGTCTGTCTGTGTGTTACCTACGCAATCACGCCCAAACTACTGAACCGATTTAAATGAGAATTTGGTACGGAGATAGATATAAAGCTAGAGGTTTGAAACTTACTTTTTAGGCTTTTGATTAGATATAAATACGACATTTAAAGTGTGTTAAAAATTGTACTCTAAAGGGGCAAAAATAAGGAATGAAAGTTTTTGTTAATGACTTCGGCAAAAAGGCTTACGGCCCAGAAAATAAAAATATAGAAGAAAAAATTTTAAATGCTGCCGAAAGTCACTATTCCACGCGGACGAAGTCGCGGGTATAGCTAGTTTAATATGAACTTGACGAAGATGCTTGATAGTGCCAGTGTGGCGAAACAGTATTGTCGTGAATACAATGAAACCTCTCATGAATTTTAACCCTTCGTCACGCTGCATCACACTCTTTGCGAACCCCGGAACCCCAACCCCCTGTAAATATTGCATCACGACAGCTAAATAGTTTATAAAGTACATAAGTAACTTTGTATTTATTTTTAAATACTTATTATTTCAATAACAAAATTTAAATAAATCAATAAATATCTTAAATAAAAAGCAAGTAGGTATTTTGTTTGATGAACTGTGAACGTCACGTTTCCTTAGACCCCCCGTCTCCCTTGTCAAATCTTATTTTCATTAAGCGATACCCCTCCCATCTTGTATTCGAACGTATTTAATGAACGGCACCCAAACTAAATTTTTGTATAATGTACTTTATGGATCATTAAACCCATTAAGTTTTGGTACGTTTATAAAATTTTCTTACTTAAACAATCATTAATAGTGATGTCAATATTGTAATGATTCGTTACTCAATACTCGTTACTTCGTAGTAATCGTAGTAATCGAGTACTACTTTGAGAAAGTAATCGTTACCGATTACTTTTAGTTATACCGCGTCCCATCGGTACTCTCGGTACTGTTCGGTACATTAGTCGTAGGAGTCGTAAGACGAAGTAATCGAGGTAATCGATATGCCATGCCAATTCGATTACCAATATTATTTTGTGCAGCATATGGGAACAAAAAAATGTACCATGTACCTGTTATATTCAATATCCATATTATGTACCTAAGTACATATCTAGGTATATATGATGTATGGGTGGAAATGAAACAGAACGAAGACTATCTATGACGAAGACAAGCTCGTGCTTAAAGGACTACTTGCACCATTCATCATGTTATTATTTTATTATAAACATGTAGATCAGCATCGCGTCGTCGTTTGCGTCAACATACGATAATATAAATATCTGTATTTATAGTTACGTATAATTTAGGTACTAGGTACAATGTAAAAAAATGGCTTGTTGAATTCTATTGATTTATAAAGAGAGCTGCACTTTTCTTATTGTTATTATTATAAAACTAAATTTCTATTAACTATTTATTTTTTATTTAGGAATAAAAGATAATACATATAAAAAGGTAATAACATAATTATACACATAGGTACATATTACCGATTATTTATTGGTAATCGCCGTTACTGTGGATCGTACCTAGGTAAACGATATTATGTATTACAGAAAAAGTAACGAGTATTTGTAACGATTACAAAGTAACGAGTATTGATTAATAAAGTAACTGGTACTAACGAGTACCAAAAAGTAATCGTACTTGACATCACTAATCATTAAATCACAAATTAGGTACTAGCAATATTATTAATACTGGAGAAATCCTAAAAGACAAAAGGTCATAATAAAAAATTTCGTTTTCAAATGCCACAAGTTTTCGTTGTGGTTATATATAGAATTAAAAGAAAAATACGCAGTATATTGTCCATCTTGCCAGGAATTTCCCCAAAACAGCAAGCACAAAGGAGACGCTTCATCATTCCCGGTTTCCCGGTAATTCACACAGAAACCTCAACGTAGCAAGTCAAAAGGTTTATAAATAAATCGCATAATGTTAATTATTCTCATCAAAGCAGTTAACCAGCATCAGACACAGTGAGTAAAAGAGATTTTGCACGGTGGCGTTTAACGCCCCTAAACTTTGTGAAATTCGATTCTTTTATATACATACAAACACATATATACACGTTTACTTTTATTGTGACGATGGCGTGCATTTCCGTTCTTTCGATGTGCAATGTGCTTGCTATATACCACACATTTGTATGTATAATATACGCGTACGACATTAGTACGATACGATACTTGTGCTTTTTCTATTACTTACTTGGTACCGTCGTTCTACTATGACATCCAGACGCGACATGCCACCAGAACTATAAGAAAGAAAAGCGGCTGCAACACGTGCTGAGGAACCACGGCCCATGTCACGCTCATTACTGAATGGACGCACGGGCTCCTGCTCGTGCTTTTTTTACCCTTTCTTCCGAAATGTTCTTCTTATTCCTATACTATAATACATTTGAATAAGCTTTTTCCATTTGCTCAAAGATATAAGTATTTTTCTCTTTAAGAAGCAGTGACCATCATAAAATCTTAAAGATGTCGTGAAAAGTTCTTACCTGCAAGTGGAATAGTAAGTGTCAAGAATTATTAAGCTTTTAATAATTATATTTCTATTACAGGTACCTACAAAGTTTCACCAAGACAAAAGTCTTGATCGTGACGTCTAACTTTGTCTTGACTTAAAATCATGATCAAAAAATTAATCTTGTTTGTATTTGTGTTGACTATAGAGTCCTGATATTTCTGGACATAGATAGGAACATATCTTAGACATTAAAAGGACACTGTCTTTTAATGCTTAAACATACAATATTGTTAATAACAAACATCTATATAGTAAGGTGCATAACATACTTATAGATTAAGATAAGTATCCATTTAGGGCCTACAACATTTATTAATGCTAGTACATGTTGACGTAGATTATACATCATTGAACCATTGAACATGTCTAGAATGAAGCAGAAACTTAATAATTATTCTGGACCCTAATTAAAAGGAAACTTATCTCTTTCTACTATCCACTACTCTAAGCTTTTGTTATAAGCAGAATCTCATGTTTATTCCAAAGTTTGATATGTCCTATTATCACATAGTGCTCATATTTTTCCAAAATAATATTTCCTTTTAACTGTTTTTCATTTCATTAATTACATTTGTTTTAATTTAAATATGCAACGTGTAGACAAGAAAAAGAAAGTAGGCCGTGACCAACTTGCAAAGTTCCGTTTGGGGGAAAAAGAGCACTATGTGGGTCAGTACAAAATAATTAGTTTTGAGAATAAGTCAGTAATAAAGTAGGGGTGAGAAAGATCAAGCAAGCGATTCAGAAAGGTTAGGAGGATGTAGCGGGTTACCGCTATTACTCACCTTAATGCCCGATTAAAAGTCCCTGCCATTACCAACGCCTCTGTAGTCCAGTCAAAATAGACAAAAAAATCGTAAGTTTGCAAAAATTCGCATAGAGCTAAAAATTGGTGGAGGTCTCAAGTAAACCATTATAAAAGAAATATCAAAAGTCCCCACCGATCCGACTTGTGCAAAAAAAATTGCACAAGGTCAAAGGTCAAAATTATCACTTTTTCGCATTTTTCTCATAAATGGTAAGTATTATCGCAAAAATAGGTCAAACAAAAGTTATAGATCATGCAATTATCTACAGAAATTGCCTCAATAGTTTTTTCTCTACGGATCACCCTGCCGGAGATATCGCGTTGACAAGGATTGAAGAAGTCATATTCTACATAATATGCGCACATTTCCGCACCACCTTTGAGGTAGTGTACGAGGCGCATTTTTTTTAACGTGGTTTCCCCGGTAGGTATACTCCACAATAAATTGTAGTTTAGTTTTATTAAATGGTGTCCTATTGATTAAAAAAAGTACTATTGTGAAAATGTGAATGTGAAAATTTTAATCTGATTGATAGTCCTCAAATGCCATGTCTATGGTAATGCCCTCTTCATTTTCTTCTTCATCTTTTTCCTGTCTTTCTATAAATTGCTCTAAAAACAGAGATGCGTCATTTGTCTCCTCATTAATGTCATAAAAATCCTTATCTGTTGTTTTGGATATGTTAGAGCACGTTTGACCGTGGCAGTTGGTACACACTGGTGAACAAAACAATCCAACCTTTTTACAACCGCAATTTTTATTACAACCCTTTTTACAATTGCAAAAAATAGTGTTGAGAAGTTTTTCTGGAGCAGGTGGGAGTATAGTTTGAATGGGCTCCAAACTGTCTTTCATTAATTCCCAACCTCAGTCTTCTGGGTTCAGTTGATTGCCTAGCTACATATGCACTTGATAATTACACGATATAAGTGTTGATAAGCAGAAGCAGATTTTGGAGGAAGACAAGATAGTTCAACTCTTTTATTCTTCTGTGTACTTTTTACGAATCTTAAATATCTGTACTTGTCTATACAATATATTCATCGGAAAGTTTATCTGCATATCCAAACCAACTGCCACGGTCAATCGTGTTCTAACATATCCAAAACAACAGATAAGGATTTTTATGACATCAATGAGGAGACAAATGATGCATCTCTGTTCTTAGAGCAATTTATAGAAAGACAGGAAAAAGATGAAGAAGAAAACGAAGAGGGTATTACCATAGACATGGCATTTAAGGACTCTCAATCAGATTAAAATTTTCACATTCACATTATCAGAATAGTACTTTTTTTAATCAATAGGACACCATTTAATAAAACTAAACTACAATTTATTGTGGAGTATACCTACCGGGGAAACCACGTTAAAAAAAATGCGCCTCGTACACTACCTCAAAGGTGGTGCGGAAATGTGCGCATATTATGTAGAATATGACTTCTTCAATCCTTGTCAACGCGATATCTCCGGCAGGGTGATCCGTAGAGAAAAAAGTATTGAGGCAATTTCTGTAGATAATTGCATGATCTACAACTTTTGTTTGACCTATTTTTGCGATACTACTTACTATTTATGAGAAAAATGCGAAAAAGTGATATTTTTGACCTTTGACCTTGTGCAATTTTTTTTGCACAAGTCGGATCGGTGGGGACTTTTGATATTTTTTAATTGTTTATTTTCGTTCATGTATAAGCGTTCTATTTTTTGTTATGCTGTTTTTAAATAAATTTAAAATTTTTGCTTTTTTTGTCTTTAATTTGTATTGTAGAATTTGAATTTTCGCTGACCTCTTGGTGAAACATTTTTAATATTTAAGAAGTAGAAAAACACTTGGTCAATTGTTTCAAAAATTTTTTACCAAGTGTTTTTCTACTTCTTAACTAATTTTTGTTGTTTCGTATATTTCCAATGTTCCAGGAAATATTTCCAAAACTACATTTCCGTTAATTTCATAACACCATATAATTACTTAATAAGTAAATAAAAATTTGGAAGAGGCTCCCCTTTTCACAACACACAATTTTTAATTTGGACATGTGTTTTACCCACAGTGGGCGCACCGTGTGTCCGAAGTAGTAACTGTATGACACGAGTTCGTATTAAAAATTGTGTATGATACTAAAGGTGAGTCTCTTTTAACTTTTTTTATAATTTACTTGTAACAATCTCCATACTATTCTTCCCCGCCAAAGGAGTTAAATAGATTTAAGATACCCACATTCATTGGGGACGAAACAGATGTTCGAAAATTAACAATTGAGTGTGCACGGAGAAAAATAATCATGATTTTATTACTTAATGAGGCAAGCAAAATTTTTCTAGTAAATAATACTAGAATGTATTTGGCGGAATTAAACAATTTTTCATTCTTTCTAATACATAATTAATATTAGAATAATCAAGCTAAATAAGTCTACACTGAAAAAAAAAAGTTGTTTTTCTTACATATTTTAACTTATTTGAGTTAATTTTACTGCTGAAAACAAGATTTTATTTGCAGCAAATAAGTTTTTAGGCTGTTTCACTAACTAGAAATAAGTGTGTCATGCAGTCCACATACAGGAGTTTATTTGAAAAGTTTGTTACATCTAAATAGGTGAATTATGAAAAGCACTTAACAATTTATGTAGCATTATGTAGACTAGATAAAAAATTATTTGAGCCGTGCCAATGTAGGCACTATCAGTAACGACTCGCGCCACATCGCCATTACTGACGCAGTGGACGTTAGTGAACGTTTAGTTTCGCGGGGATTTTTATAAAATACATAATTATTAGGTGTTTGTGAGTGAATTGAGAGTTTCAGTTTTGAATTGAACAATTTGCCAATTTATTGTTGACCTGCGCCAGTTATGGAAGAAACAAAACAGTTGTTACTCTGAAATTTTTGTTTTTCGAAAAATTTGCCAACTTAAATACCTTCTAGGAGTGCTCCGTAACAAAGCCCTGCGGCCATTTCTCATAACGCTGACGAATAAAACTTGTTGATAATACTGTTAGAGAGTAAGAATTTTATGTATCGTATTTTGTTGTTTAATACAATATTTATCTTTTTCTATCACGTACCTGTCTTTTTCTTGAAATAATCTGATAAATTAAGAAAGGTTGCTATGTTAAGGTAAGTATTAAGTGAAGAATTTTTGTCTTAAAGGTATGTATCAGTTCTTTTTATTAGACAATGCCATTTACCTAACTTCCTAAAAATACATAACTAACATAAACAGGCTTGTAACTCCATAGTTTATAAATAACAAAAACACATGTTTTAATTAGAAAATACGTTTGTTATTTTCTCAATAGTTACTTCCGTTCACGGTGCTTTCTTCAGGTAGAACATACTTACGTACAACAAGAAATAATTGTGTAGTAGTGAAAATAGTTATATAATAAAAACGTATACATTTTAGTAACAAGATATATTTATTTTTTCCAAAATGATTATTTGTGCACACAATGTCCCTTTCAGATGTTAAAATTATCTAATCGCAACCCCTAATTTAACACCTGAAAGGGGCATTGTGTGCAGAAATAATTATTTTGGAAAAAATAAATATATGTTGTTTTTATTACATAACAATTTTCACTAGTACCTACACGTAATTATTTCTTTTTTTGTACATAAGTATTTTTTCTTACTACACATGATATTATTAACAGAATATATAATAGTTATTTATTTCAGATAAAATAGTTTGTACGGTGCATATGGGTGTTAGTTACTCTAAATACTACTTCAATCCTCACAAATGAAAATATTATGTACTTGTAGTAGAAATTTTATGTAACACAGTTAAAACATTTATGTAGCCTTCATAAGTTGCAAATAGTAAAATTACTTGTTTTCCGTACATAAAATTTTGGCTGTCCCTATATGCAACAAGTATTTTTTTTGTGGCAATGAAGTTTTTTTTTTCAGTGTAGACGTTTTTTTCTCAACCTCTCGATTATTTTGTCGTGTCGTAAAGAAAAAAATACTAGAATGAGAATAGTTTAGTAAAATTAGTGATAAGAAGTGTAAAAAATGTTTTCTAATCAAGTCAATTTTACTAGAATTCAGTCTCAACATCGAACGTAGATTGACTAGACATTTCTAGTAAAATCTCCTTTAGCGTCTGGTCGTCCATATAATTGACAATTTTTTTAGTCATGTTTTCTAGAATTGGGTAGATTACTAATTTGTTTTTGTTTAAATTGAAGCCTTTTTATCCTACAAATAGCCTCGTACAAATAGTATTTTAATATTTAAAAAAATGAACATGATATGAACGTTTAAAAATCCCAATTAGACAAAGACGGCAATACTTAATTTTGACGTCACACTCTTGTACCGCCGTATAAATTACACGCAAAACTTCGTTTTGCAAGAAAGAGGTCTTATTTTAATACGCACATATACAATTAAAAAACGAGATTTAAGATTTATAGACTTGTGTGTGAACATTTCCATTCGCCCCCAGCCTGAATAAACAAATCTGTACTATGTAACTCAGTTGCGAGATTAAAAATAATGAAAACAAAAAATAAAGTATCGAATTCAATCGTTTGATGAGTATTCGCACACCACTATTAATTATTATCCAATTTTCCATTTAATTATTACCATTTCCTTAAGTATGTAGTTCAATAATTGTGTTTATGAGTTTCAAATTTTATTTACAGTTTCAATGTAATTCTGCTATTTTGTAGTAATGGCGTTGGACAAAGTACCGGAAATTGTATACATTCCCAACCTGTAATGGATTTTCCACCTATTTTTAGTTTTCATAAAAACACTTCTAACTAGCTGCCTCTCTTAATAAGATGATACATCATACGTGCATCTTCGTTAGATGCAAAAAGTGTGACTTAATAAGTGCCCTTAAGAATTTAAATTAGATAAATAGATACTTATTGTTTATTTATTCCAGGAATATATAGGTAATAATTTTGGATTAATAAAAACATGACAAACTGCACTGGTTGATGAAACATTATCGAAAAATCTTGAAATTTCCCTACTTAGCAATTATTGTTTACTCCGTAAACGAAACTGATTATTCATTAGTAAATATGACATAATTATTATAAAAAAATAATATCAATAAGAAAAAGCTCAAACCTATCAGCCATAATTATTAGGTAAATTGTTCTGAGTTCAGTTTGATAACTCAATGTTATTATTGGAGGGCTTTGTTCAATATTATTGAATTTCATAATAAATAACAGCCTTTCACACATGGCGTTCACGATGCTGTTTGTACTTGTTGAATGCTTACAAGAGTTGCAAACAGATAGTCCCGGAGTGCTGAGGAGATGCAAAAAGTTCAAAATTGTGATCCACATCTGAAAATACCGGCAGGATACTGATCAAAAATACATTTTTAAAATTCAGTATAAATTGTGTCTGTATTCTATTTTTCCCTCAGCGTTTGTAGATATTAATTATTGGTCTTGAAATCACACTTATACCATAATAAATTATTCCCATTTGTTTTGATTTATTTTATGGAAGGAAGTGGTGACATTTTAACGACTGTTAAGAAGCTTAAAATAGAATTGAAAATGTTTGAAATTAATTGCTAATACTTAACATTATAAAGCTTCGTGAACGCAGTGCAAACAGCAATTGTTTACCATTTCTGCACTTATTTTAGGCTTAAAATAACTTTGTTCAGGGCATAACAACAAAATTATGGATTGAACAAATTAATTCTTACAAGAAATACGCTGTATCTTAAAAAAATATCAAATTTATAGAAAAACGTTTACCAGGAAGCTTTTCAGTAATTATAAAATCAAACTTACAGTTAGAAAGTCATTTGATTTTTTTTATTTTGGTTTTAATCAAATAACATGATACGAATGCTTTAACCTCAATATTTGATGCATCATCCATCACAAACATAAAAATATTACAATCGGAACAATTCATATGCATTTGGATGAGATCTGATCTGCCCTGACGGGTTGTCCCGGTTCGATTTTTTTAACTTTTTTACTTATCTTAACAGATAAATGTACAAGAAATTTCGACATTTATGCACCTATTAATTATACGCATAAGTTCAGAAAAATAATTTCTTTAGTAAAAATATGTTGATCCCTACTTAATAGAACGTTGTATATTTTTATACGTATACCTATGTGGATATCATGGAAAAAAATCAATTTTATTGAGCCGAATGCAGTTTGAGGGAAAATAAACATTTTACTACCTGTTTTTCTTCTCCCCCCCACTCCCCTTTCGGTTCACATTCCTGTACGATGAGGCCAGTGTGGAAATCGAAATGTACGTAGTTGTACATGTTTTATAATACGTTGCAACAGAACCAAGTTTATTTGTTCAAAGGCCCGCAGCTGCCTGTTAAGATTTTTCAGTTTACGGAAACATACATAAATAACATAGTTCGAGGATAGAACAAATACTGATCGAAAATACCCTTTACATGGATTTTACAATGTTGCCACAAGAATAAAATGTTCTCGAACTTTAATAAATTAACCAAGAAATAAATCAAATATTAGCAATGGCATAATTTGGTTGTAGCAAAGGATAATAGGTGCAAGAATTGTCTGTTCTTATATATTGCCACCTGATTTTACGCCTATGCCTATTTAGATAATTATTAAAAAACAGGTAACTATAATAATTTAGTTTCAGATAATTAATTCAATTTGATGTCATTTAAAAATAATAATGATTTACAAGTATGTATATTTTTAGAAAACATTATTAAATTTATTATGGGCGTAGAGCGTAGAGTATTGTCCAAATAACCGAAAATCCAAAATATTTTTTTAATAGGCTTATAAAAGAGTAGAGAACTAAGTTTGATATTAAATTATATACTTTTTGAACAACTTTCTCAGTTTTTTAGAATAACCTATAAAACCGTATATCATTTGAAAATATTTTAAATTTACGAGAATTAGTTGGAAAATTATAGATCTTCAGAACAACTTTTTCTGTTATCAAAAATTTCATGGAAAATTATCTATAGAAGAATATTGTCTGCTTTCTATAAATTCCTAGAGAATTATGGATCCTTTGAATAACTTACTGATTCTCTAGATTTTTCTTTAATGGAACTTTCGAAAAACATTTTTGATTGTCTACAATCTCCTAAATAATTACAGATCTTTAGAAAGCTCTTTCAGGTTTCTTGAATTTCATAAGCAGTTGTTGATCTTTCTATAAAAATTTCAAGTTGTCTGAATCACCATAAAAAATTATAGAGATTTTGAATTTTCTTTAAAATCCTGATCTTAAAATATTGTGGGTTTTTCGAGAATATTTCGATTTTTCCAGAAACATCTACAAAATTATTCATCAATCGAAAAGCTTTTTCGATTGTACAAAATTTCCTAGATAATTACAAAACTTTTTCAGGTTTCCATTATCTCTTAGAAATTTTCCATACTTTTCTAGAAAATTATAAACATACTAGCAGCAATACCCGGCGTTGCTCGGGTAAGAATATATTACACGTTTGATGGAACATTCTAGAATATTCGCGAATTAGGAACTATCCAGAACATCCCATAATGATTCAAAACATTCTCTAACTTTTTGAACACTCTGGAACATTCTTAAATGATCTTCAAGATTCTGAAACATTCTTGAACAGTACCAAATCATTCTGAAATGTAATAATAAAACATTCTTTTACTTCTTAGAACATATTTGAACTACCTACAACATTCTAAAAAAATCTGCTTCGTTCTCATCCCCACTCCGTGCTGTTTGCTGGGTGAGTAGTGACATCAGTAGACGCCTGGCGGGGATGACTAATCGATTGATAATAATTGATCAGTTATCGACCACTGAGAGTTGAAGATTATTACAGTACTAATATCGCTATTAAAAATTGGATGTTGGTGGTGGAAGGGTGAAAATTTAGGGTTATATGTATTTTTTAATACCACATTATAAAAAAAATTAAAAAAAAAATTGTCCAAAAAATAAAAAAGTTCGGGGTGGACAACCCTTATCACTTAGAGGTATGAAAAAAAGATTATAGCCGATTCTCAGACCTAGTGAATATGCATATAAAATTTCATAAAAATCGGTCAAGCCGTTTCGGAGGAGTATGGTAACTAACATTGTGACACGAGAATTTTATATATTAGATTAAATAATTTTACCGATTTTCTATAATATCCTAGAATGTTGTGGATCCTTCGAGAACATTTACAATTTTCCAGAATTCCTACAAAATTGTTCATCTTTTGAAAAATTTCCAATTTACAAGAATTTCATAGAGAATTATGGATCCTTCGACAAACATTTTCAGTTATGCAAAATTTACTATAAAATTATTGTTCTTTTGAAAAGCTTTTCAAGTTTTCAAGAATCTTCGAAAATGTTGTTCTGTTTTCAAGAATTACCCAGTGCTTTCTAAATGATTCTAGATTTCTGCTACAGTTTTTCACTATGTTCTAACTTTTTAAAGTGTGTGAATTCGTTCTTCATGTGACCAGCTTCGTTTTATATTATTTTGTTCTATAAACTACAATAACTTCATTCGCTTTCATTATTATTGCAAGATTTAAGCATCTTTAGTTGAAACTCAGCATCTCAACTGTCGGGTCTAATTGGCAACACTGATCTTGAATGGCCAGAAGTCGGAAAAATAGACGCCTGTGACGCTCGGCGTCGCTACGCTATCAACGCGAACGGCCAACGGTCATGGCCTCCATTGTGACAATGAACCCGCTCTGCAAGTGTCTATTTCTAAAATGAGTAACATCTACCAGTGGTAGGTATAGATGAATTTGCTGCTAGTTTGTTGGTTCGTTGGTTGGTATATAGCTCTTTACATATTTATTTTCGGTTTGAAATCTTGAGTGGTTGATCGCGTCTGCTTCTCGGTGGCAGACACGAGCGGAAACCTGCTCATTTTATACACACCTAGTGTACATACGTATGCATCCAATGTGTGACATGAAGATGCGGGTGAAAAGTCGATGAAAACAATAATACAGAGAAATCCTGGGACAGGAAGGCGTTATCAATAACGGACCGTCAATCTTGTTCAATAAATTATATTTGTATGTTCAAAATAGGCAAGAGTCTTGATCTCGACGCCCAACTGTTGTTTTGACTTCAAAATTGTTATCAATAAAGTAATTTTTCTTCTACCTGCAGTTTTCTTGAAAAGAAGAAGCGTATGCGGTCGGGGGACCCCGCCAGAAATAAAATTCTTTAGTCTTTTTCTTCTTCTCTTAGTATAATTCAATTTTTTTTGTGGTAACTATTGTAAGATACATACATACCTATATTTAAGTGAGTATTTTGAAAAAGCAAACATCAATAAATTTTAGTACAGTATTTTGTTGTTAGTCCGGTCAATTTAGACATTCGAAGCTACATAAATTCCCACCAAGCTGAAAATCAGTAAGATCGTTTAAAATATGATTAAAAATTAAATTTGAAAGTTCCCCATCTCTCCCCTGTATGGAAAATTTTTTATTCAAGGTCAAAGGTAAAAAAATAAGTTTTTCGCGATTTTCAGCAAAACGGTAAGTTTTGTCATAAAAATACTTCAGACAAAAATTGTAGATCATAAAATTATCTATAAAATATGTATGAATATTTTTTCCTAAGAGCCACCGTTTCCGAGATATCAGGTTAGGTTAGGTTAGGTTAGGTTAGGTTAGGTTAGGTTAGGTTATGTTAAATGAAACCCAGTCCCTTATTTTATACGCCAGTGTAACCTCGAGACATCTGTCTCCTGTTCAATTGTATGCGTGGCTAGGGTCCTGTACCTGCTTTATGTCAGTGTGCCCAATAAATGAAATACTGTTAGTCTCAGGTCTCAGGGTTGCCAGATTAGGGGATTTTCCCCAAAAAATAGGGGATTTTATCATTTGGGGTATTTTTTGGGGATATATTTTTCAGGGGAATTCTTCTGGGGAAAAATTTTCCTCTACAATCTTTTTTCTATTTGCACTAAATATTTTCTAGTTCTTGGGGATTTATTTGTCACATAGCTTATTTTGGGGTATTTTATAGATACATATTTTATAGATAACTTTATGATCTACAATTTTTGTCTGGGGTAATTTTATGATAAAACTTACCGTTTTGCTAAAAATCGCGAAAAACTCATTTTTTTGACCTTTAATCTTGAATAAAAATTTTTCCATACAGGGGAAAGATGGGGAACTTTCAAATTTTATTTTTAATCATATTTTAAACAATCTCACTGATTTTCAGCTTGGTGGGAATTTATGTAGCTTTTCTCTTATTTTTTGGTCTAATTTGGCCGGACTATGTGCACGGCACTGGATCATTAATAGTGAAATTAAATGTATCTATTTGACTAAAATGATGTGAGTATGTTTTAAATGTTTCTTTATTATTGACGTTGAATTCTCCAGCTAGTATGAGGGGAAGTTTGTAAAACTTTTGTATAAGTGATTTAGGACCTCCCTCAGTAAATTTTAACAATTGAAGAATTCAGAAAATTATGACTTTTTTGAAAAACTTATCCACTTCTCCAGAACAGAAAAATATTTTACAGTCTTTTACAATTTCTTTCGAAAATCTGATCAAGTTTTCCAGAATTTCCTTTCTTTCTAGAATATTTTTCAGTTTTCTAGAATTTACCAGAAAACTGTGTATCTTTCGAATAATTATTATTGTTCAAAGAATTTCGTACAAAATTAATCTTTCGAAAACATGATCCGTTTCTCTCTATAATTTTTTAGAATGAATTATTTACTTTTCCAGAAAAATTGTAGAGTAAAATATAGTAAAAAATAATTCGACTTATCGAAGCCAGATATTATCTTCGAGTTAGCAAAATATTCGAAGAATCAAAGTTTGGGAATTTAACTTATCAAGTGAAAATTACACGTATTCCTCATAGTTGATGCTATTGGCAACCAACTTGATCTGACTTATCATAAATTCGACTTGTATTTGTTCGAGTTATTGATGTTTAGCTGTAATTATTTTTTTTTTCTCATAAATAGTTGCATATTCATGAATTCCTTTTATATATAGTCTCCGTTTCAAATATTCAGAAGAATTAGGTACATTCCTTAAGAATAAATAATGGTAGGTGGTACGTAAACTCATCCTGCAGATGGTATTTCAGATTTTTGGGGGAATCTCTTCGCGTACACATGTCATCTGGCCGCGTCGTCTAGTAAAAGTCTAGGTGCGACTAGTTGACTTCCGACCGGCACATTATAACCCCTCAGAGCCATTTACCCCCAATTACTCAATAACATAAACTAAAATCGTGTCAACTCCGGAATTCCGTCTGCATATTTGTTTACGGATGTCTGCAACACGTTTATTCTCGGCCCCTCTGCCCTAACATTCGAACTTCCGACCTTTCACCTGGTTCGAAGGTGGTGGTCCAGACATGGGGTGTCCACAGACAAAATGATGAGGAGACGGTATATTTAGATTGTCTGCCGCTTTCAGCACAAAACGTAAACAAAGATTTAGGGTGACATTAGCACCACAATTCACAACCCATCAGCCTCGGATATCGCAATAATTTTATAACATTTATTTATTTTTGTCTGATCTGGTTTCTACAATTTAAGATTTTTAAGTTTTGAATAAGTGAATAAGCCTAGATAACTTTTGTTCTCTTGGTTTACATTAATTCACAAGTGATGAAGCCTTTTGATAATACAAAGCCCTTAGAATTGGGATTTTAGGGAACAAAATACTTTGGGCTTTGTGCTTATAGGGATTCGTAGCCTTTTAATGAGGATTCTACCAAATTCTAGTATAGAATATAAATTGCAGTTTATATTCTACAGTGCGGCACCCTAAACCTTAAAATAGATCCATTCATGCCAATTCTATTTATTATTTCCTTGAGGGACCAATGTACTTTTATTACGTCAACCAGGAAAAGAATGTGATACTGCTTCGGTTAGTTCATTCAATATCAAAGAAAAACTCTTTTGATATCTAGCGGAACCTCCATATGATGCGAATAAACAAATGAAAAATTCACAGACAACGACATATATACAAAACATCCTGTGGCGGCTTGTGGTGGCTTGATGGTATGTACGTATATACATAATTCCTTACATACAATCTTTATAATACATACAGCAAATACACCACCTACACGATGATGGCTCATACTGGCAATAGCCACCGTTTTCTAGGAGCACACACACACACTCACACGAACACTTATTACACCCGGTGTACTTGTACAGTATGGTATGTGTGCATGTGTACAATAAACCAGCAGGAGTAACCGCAACACGTGCTTCTGGTTTGTTTTAATTCACTTCCGCCAAAAGCTCCAGTCTTGACTTTTTTCTTCCTGACGCATATACATCACATACATGTTTTATACAAGCATTTATTCGTAATATACGTGAAGCATAAGTCATAGTAATGTCGTCTTGCAATTTAAATAATATTTAAATTGCTATTGTTGTTGTTGCTGTGCTGTTGTGTAACAAATAATGAAGACACAACAAGTTTAACTGAGGATGACACTTTGGGTGTCGAAACGGGCCTAAGACTTCTAAACGTTTGTGGAGTTTCGGGATTTAGTGTATTAACATAGTAGTTGCATTTGTTAAACTGAAAAAAGTTATATAACAGAAACATAAAATATAAACCTGCAATAATTTAAACATTACAAACTATGGAGTATGATATTCACAGCCAAAGAAAAACCATTAACAAAGACGGAATAGCAATAGATAAATTAAAAAATAAAGTCGAATTATTGAATGAAGACAAACAGCGTAAGGTGGATATGATAGAGAAGCAGGATAAAAAATAAAGGACTTGGAGAGGGAGATATGAAGGCAAAAACAAACAGAAAAACAGAATATTATGCTGGATGAAATGGAATTAGGGGAATGAGATTGGAAAATAGAATTGCAGTAATTTATGAGAGAAAATGTGAAAGTGGAAGTAGATGTTTTACGGGGATGGAAGATGAGTAAAAAGATTTATTTATTAAATAAATTGAAAGGAACAAATGTGTACATTAATTAGGATTTGACGGAGGAGGAAAACAAGATATAGAAATGGATAAGACAATTTATCAAAGAAGAAGAAAGAAATCCGGAAAGAAGGTGTACATATGAGGCAAATTATGGAAATGGAACGAAGAAAAAATGAAATTAATAGAAGATAGTAACAAGAAGACATTTCGAGGGAAGGGGGATAAAATACAAATGCAGAAAAATGGAAAGGAAAAAATATATAAAAATAATAAAAAGAAAATAAGAAAAGGGTAATAAAAAAAAATTAAATCATTAAACGGAGAAGGATTGGACAGAGGGTAGAATGAGATGGGGAAAAAGGATGCCTTTCCTTTTTTGTATTAGATTGTTATATCGATGAGAGACGGTATTTGTGTTCTAATTGTAACGAGGTCATTATATTTCTAGTTTTTGGTTAATTCTATGGTCATATATGTTAACAGTATGACTTTGGTTTTTCTTTTGAACTATGAATATGGTGCTAGCTTTGTAATGTATATGTTGCAGTTAAAACTAGTTTTTAGATAGAACGCGTTCTTCCTAGTTAGAACTAGTTTTTAATGTATGCATTTGTTAATACTAGAATTAACTAATGCTCAAATCGAATATCAGTTAAAACTAGTTCTTACTATACAAAACGCGTTTTCCGAAGCGAGTCAGTTAAAACTGTTCGCGTAGTAGATCCTCATCCTTTTTCTAATTTAAGTTTGACTGATTAGATTTTATTGTGTGTTAATCAATGTTTTTTAACAATGTTTCTTTTTGAAATTTTATGGTTGTGTTCTGTTGATTTTTTTGATTATTTTATTTACCTACTTATAATTAGGTAATATTGTCATCTTGGCAACTAATTTAAGGCGATGTTCCCTAAAATGTTCCTTTAGTGTTAGATTATTATTTGGTTCTCAGTGTCAGATCTTTTCAATAAATATTTCAAAAACTATATCTAGTTTTTCTAGTGCTAGTTTTAACTACAGCTCGATGTGACAAGTAGTTTAATCTGAAAATCAAATATATCAGTGGTAAATTCTAGTTTTAACAAAGGCATTAAGTAAAAACTAGTTTTAACTAGGGAAAACGAGTTCTAACTAAAAACTTGTTTTAACTGTAACATATATATTATTTTCTGTTTAATAAATGTAACTACTATTATTTAGTGTACTATTTAGCATTTTATTAAGTATCTAACACTGAATTTCGTTAAAAGAATCATTAAGTCGATATTCTAACAATTTTACTCTCGAATTACTTTTTATTCAGAATTTAAAAAACATCATCTAAAATTATAAATAAGAAATATACTAAATATTTCTCTTCTTCTACCCTAGGCATTTAAAAAATATCAAGAGGAAATTAGGGCCCGAAAACAGTATCAATTATTATCATATACATAAAAATAAAATTTAAGCGTATATGGTTTAAATTTTTTGTTAAATGGTGACTAAGTGAACCTCTTGTAAAGGTCTAGTAGAAAGCTTTACGCCACGATAAAAAAAAAAAAAGCATTTTGAATTATGTTAACCATTTAATCCTATTTGGACGGTTTTATTTATGTTGATTAATTAATCAACCAAATGGCCAATACATTTCTTGAAAAATTACCTCAACCGCTGCTTTCAGAAAATTATTATTAAATACTTTAATGCAATTTTATCAGAATTATGAGTTTTGCTTTCAATAAAACTCTCCCCCAGGATAATTCCTGTGCTTGACACTGATCACGTAGGTATTTACATTCGTACCTGCATTCGTTTTCTTAATATTTTCTTCGTTGAATGTCAACAGTCTGTTTTAGTTCCCCTGACTTCCTGGTTTTATCATTACTCAATAAATATTTTGATTTTAATCTACAAAATACATACTTATTTCTATTTGGTTAGTTGCAAAAAAAAATAGGATTTCAGAGTTTAAAGAACTCCAAGAGCGATTTTTTACTCATATAAAAATTGTTTATAGAATAGATCCAAAAATAGTTTTGTCATTATAACTGAAAAAGTTTCCGCAAAACGGCTTGTTTATATGTATATTGATAAACTGTTTTTTCTTCACTCCTACCTACTCAACACTTTCCTCTGTACTTAAGAAAACCACGGTTCATAAACATGCCGAATTTTACTTCACAAAGAGCAAACCAGAAGAGACAACATTAAAATTTCCTTTAGTTTTTGCTTTGATGTTAAAAGGCTTGTAGTGTTGAGTACACATATCAATTTATCAATATAAAAGACGAGGAAAATAAAAATAAAGAGAAATATAAAAACATCTACGTCAAGGTTTTCTAATACTAATTTACTTTTTTGAGTTGTAATATTATTAAATGAAAAATGATATAGAGAAATCCTATTTTCAAGTAAGTGTAAATTATTTAGAGAGTTTAAAATGGAGGGAGAAGTTCATCAAAATCTCATCATTCCATTTAAAAGAAAGGAGTCATTGGGTCACCTCACGCAATTATTGAAAATCCAGAGCTGTATAGACCTCTTTAGGTTTAATTTTTTCAAAGATCCTTATAACTCATTTGAATCTAATTAATTTTTTATGTAGGTACAGTTATTGATAATTGGAGGCCCTTAAATTTTAAAATCTAATTAAATCTACAAGGAGCAAATCACCCTAAGAAAGGGCTTTAAGCTTATGGTTGGGGAAGGAAGGGTCTTAAATCTATCCCCCCACTAATATAATTATAGAAACACCAAGAAACGTTGAATTTCGAATACGTATCACAGAATACATAAAATTGAAGCTTTTTCTGAAGATTCGCTTAAAACAAATTCTGGTGAAAACTTACAATACTTACTCTTATAAGGTGCTAAGCATAATGTTTTTGAAAGGGTTTTTATTTTAAACGCCATTTAACTTTGGCACCTGTACGGAGCACCTCTTGCCATCTTAAACCTGTCGGCATCGCGTTACAGCTCAAACCAAAACACGAGCATATTATAAAAGCACGACTTGTAGCTATTGTTTAAAATCATTATTAAGAGGTGCCATCTCACCTGCCCTTGTTCACATCAAGCAGCGTAAAAAGCCAAATGGATTTTGAGGACATTTTTACTGCCACAATTATAAATAGTCGACGTACATGTACACAGGGTGGCTAACTGTTATCAACATTACTTTATATCATACAATTTGCACAGAATAATGGTACATCTGTCCATATTCTTATTTAGATTAAAATTCAAAAATTTGTCTATCTGTTGTAAATTCATAAAATGTAAAAGGATGAAACTTTAAATCGTTTCTTCGCCAAATATCGAAGTCTAAAGATACAGAAGCAGAAAATGCAAATTTCGGCACCACCAAAACCCAGTATGCAAGTTTGCAGGAGTACTAACTACCGCCAAAATTAAGTTCAGGAAAAATTATTTCAGCGAACCCTATGGACCTATAAAAATTATTTGTTTTTTATTGGTGTACTTAAGTGACTTATATAATATTCCTATGCGATAATCGTTGCAGAGGATGACACTAAAAATACTTCAAAGTAGAAATACCTTCTTAAAGGGACGTTAAAACACATTCTGTGTGATCTCCTTACCAAGTTATGGAACCTTATTATCCATTCCAAAACAGAACAGTTAAAGACTTCACAATTGGGGCAGAATCTTGTGATATTCCTAAAGTTGGGTACTGTAATGAACCTACCAAATCTTGATCCATGTATCGATTAAAAATAAGGGCTTTTGTATAAGTATTCCTTATACGACTTTGACATGCACTAAGAAAGAATTTTTAAAAATTAAACCCTTAACGGTGTGAAAAAGGGGTTTAAAATTTAGTATACCGATCAAGGTACAGCCTAATTGGCCAAGTCAGGAAGCTTGAAAAAGTTCGTTATACAGTTCCATCAATTAGCTTTTTACTGAAAGAAATTCGATCAAACACAACTGGGTAATTTCGCGAAAATAAATCACCCTGTATGTTCGCCCCGATTCGTACACAGTAAAAGAAAACTGCCTGCTGCGTTTCTCCAACAATTTACAGCCTGCTGCCGTATTTAATGCCACACGCCGTTCTCGTAAACTTACACACACGTGCTGACTATCAATACCAGACACAACATAAGCTGCAAATGCACCCAACTTTTTACAAACGTCACACAGAATTTAATAATAGATTGCATATAAAACAATCGATTCGCATTCGAAAACAAACCGGAGGTAGTAAAATTTAATAATACAATTTATATAGTTAAGAATATCATTATTAATATAGAAATAAATTGTAATTGTAAACTATAACGCACATGTTTCTGACAAGAATATTAAAAATAAAAATTATCTATCCTACTATAAGCTGAGGAGTAGTTTTTAAGCTTTTTTATTGAATTTCGCATATTTCATTGTGGACTGAATAACTCTATAATAATCTAGTTCGATTTTTAAAATGAGTTACTGCTTCTTCAATAATGATGGCTTTCCACCCACCATTATAATTATTAATTATGAGTTAAATTTTCCAAACTGCCAATCAAATTTTCAACCAGCTACATTACTGTTAATTTTTGCCCCTTAAATAAGTTTCAAACATCTAATACCTATATAAAATTCTCGTGTTACAATGTTAGTTACCATACTCCTCCGAAACCGCTTGACCGATTTTTATGAAATGTTATATGCATTATTCAGTCGGTCTGAGAATCGGCTACTATCTATTCTTCATATCCCTAAGTAATAAGAGTTATCCACCCCTAACTTTTTATTTTTTGGAGTTTTTTTAATTTTTTTATGATTTGGCATTAAAAAATACATACAACCCTAAATTTTCACCCTTCTACCACCAACTCCCATTTTTTTATAACGATATTAGTACTGTAATGTTGAGTTTCAACTAAAGACGCTTAAATTCTGCAATAATAATGAAAGCAAACGAAGTTATTGCAATTTATAGGAAAAAATAATAGAAAACGAAGCTGGTCACATGGAGAACGAATTCACAGACTTTAAAAGGTTAGATCATAGTGAAAAATTCTAGAACTTTGGAAGAAATCACTGGGGAATTCTTGAAAACAGAACAAATTTTTCAAAGATCCATATCTTTTTGGAAATTCTTGAAAACTGGAAAACTTTTTCAAAATAACAATAATTTTATAGTAAATTTTGCAGAACTGAAAATGTTTGTCGAAGGATCCATAATTCTCTATGAAATGTTTGTAAATTGGAAGTTTTTCGAAAGATGAACAATTTTGTAGGAATTCTGGAAAATTGTAAATGTTCTCGAAGGATCCACAACATTCTAGTATATTACAGAAAATCGGTAAAATTATTTACTCTAATATATAAAATTCTAATGTCACAATGTTAGTTACCATACTCGCCTATGAAACGGCTTTACCGAGTTTTATGAAATTTTATATGCATATTCCATAGATCTGAGAATCGGCTACTATCTATTTTTCATACCCCTAAGGGTTGTCCACCCCTAACTTTTTTGGACTTTTTTTTTAATTTTTTTATAATGTAGCATTAAAAAATACATACAACCCTAAATTTTCACCCTTCTACCACCAGCCCCCATTTTTTAATAGCGATATTAGTACTGTAATAATCTTCAACTCTCAGTGGCCGATAACTGATCAATTTTTATCAATCGATTAGTCATCCCCACCAGGCGTCTACTGATGTCATTACTCACCCAGCAAACAGCACAAAGTGGGGATGTAAATGAAGCAGTTTTTTTAGAATGTTACAGGAAGTTCAAATATGTTTTAAGAAGTAAAATAATGTTTTAGTATTATAACATTTCAGAATGATTTGGCAATGTTCCAAAATCTTGAAGATCATTCAAGAATGTTTCAGAATGTTAGAAAATGTTTTGAATCATTATGGGATGTTCTGGATAGTTCTAAATTCGCGAATATTCTAGAATGTTCCATTAAACGTGTGATATATTCTTACCCGAGCAACGCCGGGCATTGCTGCTAGTAAAAACAAAGAGACGGTATGCACTTCTATAAAAAAGGAAGAATTAAATAATAATCAAACAATTTTCGTATTTTTAGGGTTTTGGATTGTAATTTAATATTGTCTATAATATGTAGGACCCTAACAATAGTAGTAATCGTATTAAATTGATTTATACTGTTATTTGGCAAATATAGACCAGGAAACTTAATTTTAAAGCACCTAAAAGGTCCAATGAAGAAAATCAAGCAACTCAAAGAATAAACCCCTTTTTATTACTTCATAAGCCTGGTCAAAGGCCAAAGGATTGTATATGTTACTGTTACTTATTGTTAAAGCCCTAATCATCAAGATTTATCAATATTAGTGAAGATGTTTGACTGCATTAATGAAAACTCAGTGGATCGAAAAGTTAATAGGTAGGCTTAGAAATCAGGAGGTATTTAAATAAACAGAAAAACAGAGGGTGTTGAACGAAGCAAGATAGGACGACACAATGACGGTGAGTGGGTCAGATACACGGAGGAACCTTACTATGTTATTAAAATTGTAAATGTTTTCAATTGAAAAATGGGGTTGAGGGTGAGACGTACTCGTAGAATGTTACAGAGGCCTTACAGCCGTGTTTTATTTAAAATATATAAACAAGAAACTGCTTACACACAACAAACACATATTACGTTCGCTATTTCACAAGCGAAAAACAAATTATTCAAAAATTACAATTTCATGTTATTGAGCGGATTTAATGGGTAGGTCATTGTCAGTGGCGTAACAATAGGGTGGCAGGGCTGGCAAAATGCCACGGGCCCCCGACCCAAGTGGGCGCGAGCTCAAAAATATTTTTTTACACTGTACCTGAGTATTTTATTTTATTTGAAAAGTATATTTTTATAAGTTCTGCTTAAAATCCAAAGTGAGACAACTAAAGACCATAATATAAATTCAAGTTAATAACATTAAAAATATTAAACCCTACTAGATGGGCAGGACGTTATGATGCCGTTTTGTCTTTAAAAGTTCGGATTGTTGAAGTCCAAAAAGCGCTAACGAAAACAATTCTGTTAAATTTCAAATCAGATGAAAGAAATAAAGCTGTTTCGCTTAAAAAGAAGATCGAACACTACAATTTTATTATGTTATTGGTTTTCCATTGCAAGATCCTACTTACTATCGATGCAGCCTCTAAAGCACTTCAAATGCCTTAAAACGTTTGAAAATTTGTCTAGAAAAATTGGAAAGGTATCGACATGAATTTGAAAATTTAAAAATGGAAGCAAATAGTGTAGCAGAAAAATGGCCCATCAGCCCTGAATTTTCTAAAACTCGCCAGAGGAAGGTAAAACGCCATTTTGATGAGCTTTGCGAAGATGAGCGTCTCCAAGATCCGGAAAGTTTGTTCAAAGTGAACATATTTTATCGAGTATTAGACATCATTATAAACCAACTGAAATCGCGTTTCCTTCCAATGAATGAAATTGTTTCAAATTTCAGTGTTTTGCAGCCTTCTACTTTAAAAGTTTTAAATGACACTGATCTATTAAAAAAAGCTCTAGAATTTGTTGAGATATATAAAAAAGACATATCTGAATCATTTGCCAGAGAAATTCTCAGTTTTCGATCCACTTTCAGAGACTAAATAGAAAAATCTTCATGTATTAGAGACCTTGCTGATTTATTAATAATAAAAAATTATTTTATATCGTGCAGCTTTCCTGAAGTATGCACTGCATTAATGTTATTTCTTACAATTCCTGTGACTACAGCTAGTGCTAAACGATCATTTTCAAAACTAAAATTGATAAAAACCAATTTAAGAAACTCTATGAGACAAGACAGATTATGTAACTTGGCTATTCTGTCTATTGAAATTTCTATGGCCCGATCTTTAAACTTTGATGATGTTATAGACACTTTTGCGGAACAGAAAGCTCGAAAAAAATATTTTTTTAATAAATATCTTATTGAAATTAAATTGTTATTTTTATTTCATTGTAAATGTATGCAGGTTGCTTTACGATGTTGTTCCTTCACCGAAAAGCTAGCGAATAGATGATGAATGCATTGAGATATTATGTGCTATGGATGAATGTGAAATCTCCAATACGCATTGGGCTATCGTGGGGACTACAGACCATTTCCTCTCGCCTAAGAGAGGAGGCCTATGGCCATTAGTGGGACATATAGATACAATATACAACGTGTAATTGAATACGCTGAAAATCTCGAAGTTTATTAAAATTAAACTGAGTACGTGACGATTTTTACTGATAGGGCCCTATCAAAAGAATTTGCCACGGGCCCCAGATGGTATAGTTACGCCACTGGTCATTGTTTAAAAGAGTATAAGGAAAAACTACTACAGGGACGACGACCACAGGACACGTTTTGAGACGTAGAGCGTTAATTAGAGGCATTTGGCAGAGGAACACGTGAATAGAGTAGGAACTGTTCATAAGTAGGTATTGTCTTAATTTAATTAAAGTGTAACACAGGCAATAAAACTTTAATGATATTTTGTATCTTATTTGTCTAATAACTGACATCGGCATTTAAAAGAATACGGTTCGAACTTTTTATAGTGATAATATTAAGAGACAATAATCCTTATTCAGTATATCTTCTTAGTTAAGATTCAACAAGTGTTACAGTATCTCTCTCAAGTCCTAAAATTGCCTTCAAGATTTGCAACTGCTTATTACTTATTTGAAAACAACTGTAAAAATTTCAAACTATTTTGAGCTTTGCAGGCACAAGTAATTAACAGAATCCAAAACGTGCCATATAAGACAATTCCTGTTAGGCGTTGATAAAGTCGGTCCTTGGTGGCAGTTTTATTGTCTGAGCTGCCACTTTAGACAATAGGTATAATTTTATTTTTTTTAATTTGGGTGGTTTGTAAATTTTGAGCAAATATCAACTTTATCGGCTTAATGAAACCTTTATTCACTGTATTAGCCTTTACATGTTGAAACTCCATTTTAACAATGAAATAAAAGAACACTCTTTTAAGTTTCAAATATTTTATTTTATAAGTCCACAACGACCGTTTCGCCACACTGTGGCTTCATCAGGTGGATGAAATACATTAACGTATATTACATTTTCAAACTTATATACTAATTACAAAATTATGGAGGGGAGTTAAACTGTAAATTTAATAAAGGGGAGTTGTTTACATCTAATTGGTTGTTTAGTAATATTCCTAGTTTATTATAATTATTAATTTCTAAACTTTCCAATAGGTTTAGTTTCTGACTTTTACTTGCTATATGTAAAATTTTGAAATTTTCATTGAAATTATGATTATTACTAATTAAGTGTTCGGCATATGCCGAATTACATTTTTTATTTTCAAAACTCTTTTTGTGTTCTTTTATCCGCTCTATAAATGTTCGACCAGTTTGACCTATATATACAGAACTACAGTCACTACATTCTAATTTGTACAAATTAGAATGTACAAATTAGAATGTACAAATTAGAATGTACAAATTAGAATGTAGTGACTGTAGTTCTGTATATATAGGTCAAACTGGTCGAACATTTATAGAGCGGATAAAAGAACACAAAAAGAGTTTTGAAAATAAAAAATGTAATTCGGCATATGCCGAACACTTAATTAGTAATAATCATAATTTCAATGAAAATTTCAAAATTTTACATATAGCAAGTAAAAGTCAGAAACTAAACCTATTGGAAAGTTTAGAAATTAATAATTATAATAAACTAGGAATATTACTAAACAACCAATTAGATGTAAACAACTCCCCTTTATTAAATTTACAGTTTAACTCCCCTCCATAATTTTGTAATTAGTATATAAGTTTGAAAATGTAATATACGTTAATGTATTTCATCCACCTGATGAAGCCACAGTGTGGCGAAACGGTCGTTGTGGACTTATAAAATAAAATATTTGAAACTTAAAAGAGTGTTCTTTTATTTCATTGTTAATGAAACCTTAATGGATCCTAATTTTTTTTCGATGTTTTTCATCAGCCAAATAAAGAATTTCCAGATGTATTTTTGATTATTATTATTTATTTGATAATTACATAAAATAATTACCAAAGGAAAGCCTGTTTTGTGTGTGTGTGTTTTCTGAACCAAAAGTCATAAAATTAAGCACATAATCCAAATGTCGAAGCGTATAAACTGTTCAAAACGCCTTGTATACATATATAGACCTTTTTGTTCCTTCACATTTTTATTAACATTTGTCTTCAAGGAAAAGATAAAAGCTGAAATACATGCTGTTCTTAAAGCGATTATTGGCAAGGTCTTCTGACAAAAATTTGTTTTATGTGTTTTGCAGACGGTTACATCTTGCGTTCATTTTTTTTTTATCATAATTCGGCCAATCGCGATAATATGTTCTGTTTTATTAGCTATTCATTACGTAGTGTCCATTCAGTATTTTATTTTAGCTTTACGATATTTGCATTTAAATTGGAACAATCATTACTAACCGCGGTAGTGTGATCTGAGTAGGGGTACAAACTATGTCAGGGGTCATCTGTGTAATGTAGATCCACGACTAACAATTTTAACGAATTGTTTGTAAACTTATTATTGGACTTCTCAAATGGCTCGAACGACCCTTCTAGTTTTCGAAATTACTGTGATATTTAGTTTTTTAGTGGCAAAGTGCTATAATTTGAACGAAGTGAGTAAAATTTATGTTGTTTTATTGTTATATTATAAGTAAGTTGTATATTAACAAAAACAAAAAATTAATCAAATTTGTCTAAAAAAAATTTAGCGGATTTCACCAATATACCATAGAAATTATAAGTTATAACATTTTTTATAAAAAATTTCGAACTAATATCTACTTCTATCTACTATTTGTGCGAGTAAACTTTAATAAAATCAAGCTAAACATATAAATGTTGAAACTTCTTGCAGGGTGGTTATGTCAATAAAATAAAACACAGGACAACTCAAATACAATGTTTCAAAAAATTTTTTTTGCAACAAAGGGCTTCGTAAAGTATTGGTGTTTTTTAAGATACACAGTAGTAAATTTGAAAAATTAAGTTAAAGAAAAATTAGCAAATAGTTCGAGAACAAAGTATTATATCTAGTTTAAGTGATTGATTAAACAACGTTTCGTCTATTCGACTTCTTCAACCCCCTGAATGTTCAAGTTGTTATAAAAATTACAAGTCAAAATTAATTTTTTTTTTAATTTTTTTTCGGAATAATAAAACTTAGTAACGCTTACTAATATTTCTTCATTTCCTATTTCACTAAATCTTACAAATCAAACAAAACTATGCTTCAAAATTAAATTTTTGACATCAATCATCCTGTATTAATTTATCAGAACGCCCGATTGCAGCATAATGTTAAAAAACCCATCTATTTCAGTAACTAAGCCAAAAATATAATTTATTTTAAAGATAATACAAGTGAAAGGTCGTTAAAAATTGGTGTAATTGAACTTCGAGCAAAAGTGATCAACCAAATTATGATGCAAAGGTTAATAATTTAAAATACAAAACAATGATTATAACCTATTATTACAAAAGAAAAATTCCGTTAAATATTAGATAATAATCGACTTTATTCGGACAAGCAGAAAATCGACTTACTTAACTTAAAAGTTTTTTATATTTTTTTGTGGTAATATGTATCTATTATCTTTTAAAATATGACATTTTTTACCAATGAGTTTTATCTTAAAATGCCCTGTTCAATGTAAATATTTTATCTTATTAAAAACAACTAGTTATGTATAATTTTTATAAAACTAATTAGTATCTAACAACAAAAAGTGTCGGGGCCGATTATAAAAATAAATATAATTTCACTTTTCTAGTGTTAATATTTTAATGTTAATATTGATCTGCAATAAAATTTTGAACAATATCTACAAATTTAATAATGTTGTTTTTGATCTGGTATCTAAAACGTTTTACTAGAAGGTCGTTGAATCTAGGGCAAACAAGATAATGTTGTTCTCAACTATTCTTATAAATAAATAATAATTAATTCGACATTGCAAATCGAAATATATGCATTAATAGCATTTATCTTTTTAGGAAGTTGCATCAAACTCACTGGACGGCCATGCCCATATCAGTGCATCATGTTTTCAAATTTCAGGACCCGTAAGTCTAACTTATCAGTTTACTTTAATTAAAAGAAATTATTAATTTGATTAATTTTAGAAAATGGTCGCAATTATCAACCCCACTTATTTTAAATGCTACCTAGTCGAAAAAAGTAAACTTTCACCAACTCAATTGTCACGTATTACATCCACTGATCAAAAATTACACAAAAGGAAATTATTTAAAAAAGCAAAAATGAGATTAACATTGGAAGAGGTAAACACATGTATATATATTGTAATGTCAGATTGAGCTACAATAAAACTGTAAAAATTTTAGTTACAGTCTTTAGCAGGACAAAAAATATTTAAATCTTGTAAAACGTACGATACTTATCTACTACAAGATATCCCAAAACTTTTGAAAGACTCGTTTAAACAAAAAACCAGATACAGGCGTTCTAATGGAAATTATTATGGAAGAGTTCGAGGACAAACACAATCTCAATATTTAAGTTTCGGAAACGAAAACACGCCAGGAAAAGCAGAAGCAGAAGCTACTCATGGATCTTCAAAAGCAGTAGTTTGTAAAACATTCCTTCCTAATTTCTGATATAAACAATTAACAATAAATATTTTAGCTGGAAGTAACGGTATAGGATCGGCACAAAGTCAAACTAGTTCAGGAGACTGCGGGGATTGCGTGTATGGAAAAGATACTTCCGTTCAATCTCTGTATTACGGAAGAGGACCAGGAATCGTTGATGGTTCCTACGGTCCAACATATACTGGTGCAGAAATTCCCCAAAGCCAGAGACAAAGACCTGGTACAACAGGTTTACAACCGGTGTCAGGGACATTTCCTCAAACAACAGGTACACAGTATCCTTCTAGTTCTGGTCCTTCAACACAAGGACAAACATTTGGTCAACCACAAGTTTCGTACCCAAGTGGACAACCTGCCTTAGGACAACAATCCGGACAGTCATTTCCTCCACAACAAATACCATATCAACCTGGGTTTCCTACACAAAGTCAAATTGGTGGGCAACGACCAAGACAAGAACACATCGGACAAATTTCGGGTCATCCACAAGCATCTGTTCCATCACAAGGTCAAGTTCCTGGGCAGTTACAAGTATCGGTTCCATCAGGGCAAGTTCCTGGGCAATCACAGATACCATACCAAACAGGAATCCCTAGTGGAAGTCAAGTTACTGGGCAACATCCAGGTCAAATCCAAGTACCATCTGCTCAGTCTGGATTTCCAACTCAAGGTCAATTTTCCAGTCAACCTCAAGCACAATATCAATCAGGTCAGCCAACTGGACAATATCCTGGCCAAACACCTACAGTTTACCAACCAGGTGGAACTGCAAATTACGAACCTGGTGGTCTAGAAAGACCTCATGAAGGACCTGCCCAAGGGCTGCCGTCGAGTCATTATCCTTTTTCACCCACTGGCCAAAGATATGATATTCCTCCTCAAATACCCGGACAGTATGTACCCTCGACACAAGGTACTGCCCAACAATATGGACCTCAGCAGGGCCAAGTGCCCCTACAGCAACAAGTGTCAACTTCAAAGGATATTGGTAAGCAATACTCGTCTGTTATATTATCTGTTAAAATAAAAATCTTTAGGAAGAGGTACGTGGCAAGGACAATCAGGTCAATTTGGAGGTAAATTTGCCGGAACATACCATCCTGGTCAAGATTCTGGACTATTTAGTGGAGTTTTTAGTGGAAAATATTCTCACGACCAATACGGATATGGAAGTACCATAGCAGGTTATCCTGGCGTACATACCTACACGCCAACTAGTCAAGGTAGTGGACAAGTTGAGCTGGGACAAATACCCTCCAATTTTATATCAGGTTACATTTAAAAAATTAATTTCCATCAAATTTACTATTTCAAAAAAATAAACAGGTCAACCAGGACAACAAGGGACTTCCTCTGGGCAAACAGGAATTCCGTATCAACGTCCAGGGACTTCAGGTGTGACAGGACAAGGTATCAGTCCTACTGACCAAGGAAACCTACCATCTGGTACATCAGGGATTCCCGTAGGACAGGGAGGTTATCCTACACAGCAACCTGGGCAAACGGGTATAGCTCCAGGACATACAGGACAAAGTGGGACCCCTTCAGGGCCACAAACAGGTTTTCCTACAGCTGGCCCTACCGGTTATTCTGACAGTCAGAGAGCGTATCCCAAAGGAGTCGGTTATCCTACTGGAGAACAAGCACCTGCAACTACAGGAGGACTAACTTCCTACCCCCTTGGAGGTCAAGAAGGTTTTTCTACAGGTGGACAAGTTGGCTATCCATCAGGAGGACAACCAGACTACCCTATAGGAGGACAAACAGGCTACTCCACAGGACAAACACGCTACCCTACAGGAGGACAAACAGGCTACTCTACAGGAGGTCAAACAGGCTACCCTACAGGAGGGCTAACAGGCTACTCTACGGGAGGTCAAACAGACTACCCTACAGGAGGGCAAACAAGCTATCCTGGAGGAGGCCAAGTAGGCTATCCTACAATCGCACACGGAGGTTATCCTACAGGAGAAAGTATCGGACAAGTTAGTTACCCGACAGGAGGAACTACAGGACAAATAAGTTACCCTACAGGAGGAACAACAGGACAAATAGGCTATCCAGGCCAAATAACTGGTTCATTAGGCCAGGCTGGATTTCCCTCAACAGGACAGGCAATTGGACCGGGACAAAGTGGTTACCCACAAGCAGGACAGTCATTTACAGGTGGTGGAGGAGCAGGTCAGTTTGGTCAAGTACCATCAGAATTATCTGTACCGGCAGATAAGGACGAAAAGGACGCAGACTCACAAGCTCAAGCTGAAGTTCAACATGTAAATGAAACAACTGAAGCAAAAGCTCAAGCCCAAGGATTTTACGCTGGCGGTACTGCACAGTCACAAGTTTCAGGGAGTTACAGCGGATCAGGTTCTTTTAGTGCTTTAGCAGGTACAATCGACGGAAAACGGGGTGCTCAAACGCAAGTAGCTGGAGGAAAAGAAGGCGCAACAAGTAATGCTCAGGGAAAGGGAGGAGCTGGCTTATCACAAGCTCAGGTACAACTTGCTTCAGAAACGGGAGATACAACATCAAATGCTCAAAGTAGCGGCTTATACCACGGTACTAATACACAAGTACAAGCAGGTTCAAAAGGAGGTCTCGCTGATGCACAAGCTACAGGACCAGGAAGTACTTCCTCTCAAGCCCAAATAGGATTCACTCCCCACAACGAAGAAAACGACAATGATACTCAGAATACTCCATTTACGGGAGGTGGAACGGCGAGTTCTCAGAGTGGAAGTTACGCTGGTCAAACGCAAAGTCAACTGCAGGGCAAATTTCGATTTGGAGTAAGATATACGGGAGCTGCACAAGCAGGTTCAGGAAGTAAAGATACTGTTAGTTCCGCTCGAAATCAAACCCGGCCACCTGGTCTATCAAGTGTATTTTCTCCGTTTAAACCTATTACTTACTCACCAGGAAATTCTCCAAACGATGGTCAATCACAACAGCAAGAAAGTAAAACATCAAAAACTCAATTTTCGACTAGTTCGGTAAATGAAGAAAAGTTAACACAAAGAAAAATCTATAAAGTCCATAAACCGTTTGAATCGCCTTCAACTACCAGTACATCAGCAACAATCAGTGAAACAATCACAACTACCCTTAATCCTTTGCTAGTTTATAATAACAACAATAACTATAAAGCCGATGACTATAACGACGAAGACTATGAAGATTACGATGGTGAAGTACAAGATACGCCACAATCTGGAGCGGTTATTAGTCAAACGGGCAGAACTCAAAGACAAAACATTATTTTAGACCCACTGGAAGATTTAGATGTCAACGTTATCCAAAGTAAAGGCGATCCTGATTTACCAGAAGGAACTGTTTTGCAACCTGGCCAAGACATTCCAGGATCCTATGGATATAGGATACCCACAGGATTCAGAGGAAGAGTTAAGTCTGTCGCAAATAATTCAAATGCCTTTGCTTTGGGACATAATTCTCAAGCTCAAAGTGTTTCTTTAAAACCAGGAACAGGAGAAATAGTTTATAAACCGCCAGCATACGCAATTGGTTTTAATACTCAACTTAGACATGGGGGAAGATTAGGAATTGGAAGCGGTTATACATATCAGCCAGTTAGTTATCAATTAAGAAGTGGAGATAGCCCTCCAAACTTTGTTTCAGTGACCAAATCCGAAAGTGGTTCAAAAGACTTAAGGACAGGCGCAAAGAAACCTTCAATATTTTACACGCAATCTTCAACATGTGGATTTTTTACAAATACATGTGTAATCAAAGGTAACAGAAAAATTTGTATTCCCAAACCAAAAATTAACCCAGACGGTTCACCTGCTATCTGTTAGCATATTGAGACACATATTTTTAAGTATTTTGTAATCAAATATATCTATTAGATAATAAATTTATTTATATTACATATTTCCATTTTTAAAATTAGTTTTGAACTGATTAAAGAAAAATCAATTTATACGTATTAAGTTATAAAAACTTATTACGGTATTTGGTAAAAAGGCCGAGTTTACAGCGAATTTTAAACTTTCCAACTTTACAAAATATTTCTAGTTGGGCTAAAAATATTTAATAAACAATAAAGAAATTATATAAACTGTTAACACATACTTGTGTCACGTAATTTTTCTCTTTGTGTCAGTATCGTACAGATAATGAATGGGAAATTATTTTATAATACATCACATCACCTTTACTTGCACTTACCAATAAATTGTTAATATTAATTTAACTAAAAATGATAATTTTCTTTCTTTATTACTATGCAACCAGAAGAACATATTTTTTTAAGAAATACTTTCCTTATACATATGCAACCAAATTAAATGACTTTTTAGGAAACTTTTTTCCTTACGCATATGCAACTAATTATACAGCTTAAAATTAAAACGAAAGTATCCCCTTTCAAAAGAAAATTAGAAGTATTACAGATAAAATACTACAAAGAAAAATGTAAATGCAATAATAAATACTTGAACAATGCATGTTTATTAAACTTTTTAAGTGTTTATTGCAGTAACTTTAAGAGAAAATTTAAAACAATGAACAGTTGATATATCTGCATATTTTTAGAATAATGTTCTATATTCAATTGTTTAATTCACATAAAAATAAAAATCAATAAATACCTGCTTACCAAAACCACCTAATTAGTTGTTGACATTATCTGTGTAAGCAAAATTATAGATATTTTTAATTAAGGAAGTAATACCCACCATTATGATATAAATAATTATTTTGTATTTTTTCCAAATTAAATAAGACTCAAGATAAAGAAAAATATAATTAATCCCACGATGTTTTTTTTAGCATACTCAAAACATCCAGTGAAAATTTCATTTTGCGTATAATAATTAACACGTCTGTAAAAACAAGTATATTACAAAAAAAAAAGTAAAATAACTCCATATCATTAATACAAACGTGTAACTTCATATCATTAAAAACAAAATATATATTTACAAAAACCAATTAGTTTTCGTTTCAACTTACATAAAACATTAATTCACTTTTTAACAAAGAGATTGCAATAAGTTTATAACAAAAATATAATTATAATAAGAAGAAACCATTTAAAATTTGAATTTTGAAAATTCAGCTTTTGTGTAATGGCACATACTGTTTTAAAATCATTACAGTAAGTTTAAAAGAATTAAATTCGATAAAATGGCAGTGAATAGTATGAAAATTAAAAAATATTAAACATATATTTTTTAAAAGTATGTATAATAGTTGAAGTCCTTTTGATTTTACTTTTCTGTTGCCTTGCTCCTAATTTTCGACATTTAAATAAAAAATTAAAAAGTTCTTTTTTTTACTTAATAATATGAGGAATAATGATGATAGGGCGATGGAGTGGGTGAGGTAACATGTGGTCTAGCTGTCAAAACAGAGGGATGATAGGGCGTCGGAGAAACTGAATAGTTGGGGTAAGGAATAGGAGACAAGGATCCGTTAGGAACAGTAGGTAAAATACGAACATCAGAAAGCAATCGTCCCGACTCAACTAATCTACTTTGATCGTTTAAATAACGTGTGTCGTCGGCCATTATTCTGGCTTGGTCGGTGGTCCCAAAATGCGACGACTCGTTTTGATCGTTGGATAACAATCGATTGGTGCTGTGGTCGGAAAGTACTCGATTATTTGGCTCAGAAACGTTCAATAATCTAGAATGCGTTTCTAAATGCCTAGAGGAAGACAAATCGGTTGATAATAAACGATTTTGATCCAGACTAAGCCTTCCAGGTTCTGTCAATAATCTACTTGATGGTAAATTGTGCTCTGCTAACAATCGGGCGTTGGGAATCTGATGAGCATGTAAAGGATTACTTCTTAAGCTTAAATCGACTGTATGCCTCCCCGGTGACGTTAAATCTAACGATACTACCCTTAAAACGTCCGAATGAGAATAACTAGGAGGAGGAGGGCTGTAGTTTACACGCAAGTCAATTGTAGCCCTTTCTACATCAGAATACAAATGATGGTACCTATTAAGACTGGCCGCAGCTGCACTAGATGCATGGTAATTATGGAAACTTCTAGCTGTCATATCTATGCCTTGCAGATCTGTTGGTGTAAACACTAGAGTGTCGAAATTTCGATCCGCACGTAATTCGGTATCGATATTATCGTAAGTTTTATTTCGAAGATCGGCATTGTCTAGGGCAGGATAATTCTTATTTCGAAAGTCTAAATCTAAATTATTTTCGTAGCCGCTTCTAATTTGCAATAAATCACTGGCAAGGTCGTATGATTTAGTTCTGAAATTTAAATCGAACTCTAATTGTTTGCTGCGCGTTTCTAACTCAGAATCGGAATATTTAGAACGAAATGACAAATCTAAATCAGTATTTGCGTATTTATCATCCGAAGTATTTTCATTAACAGTTTTGCTTTCTGAATCTCGAGGTTCCATAACGTCCACTTGAGCTGCATCAGTCGAAAAAAGTCCATATTTGCCTTCTTCGTTAAAAATACTTTTGTTCAAATTACGGGATATGTCTTCTACTTCGAGAACGTACAGTTGCTTATGATCAGGCTCCAAAGAAAGTTTCATTTTCAAATCTTTTCTTGAATGGAACGTAGACGCATCTAAATCATACGAAGATTTATACACTGACAAATCTAACTCCCCTTTGGAGTCATGCACACTTAAATTCTGTGCTGTTATGCAGTTAGTATTATTGGGAGAAACATGGCAAATAGTTACTTCATTCCCGAAATTATATCTGGGTGGACTGGAACTAGGCGACAAATTTTTAGACTGATCAGTATCGTAATTATTATCTTCTTGTGACGCGATACGATTTCCATTTGTGTAATCACAACGAAAATCATTGTGTTCTTCGTTTTCGGGGCTGTTGTTTGAGCTGAAATCTCCTTCCTGGAAACTAGAATAATCTATTCCTATATTTTCATCATTATGCATTTCATTGTTAAGGTCATCTGTGACGGAAATATTTTCGTTAACTGAGGGAGAGATTAGACTCATATTTCTTTGCTCAGTTACATCAACAGAACCACTGTAGGGTACATCCGGCAATTCGTCAGTGTGGGGCAAAGTACATATGTTACTGACTAGAGCGTCTGTACTATTGGGTGTTCCGCTAACGTCTATGTCAATATTTGAATCACTACAATTTATATCTGCCACAGATCCAAGAGCAGCCTCGACTAACAAACTTGCATTGGAAGATTCATGACGTCCGAATGTATTTAAACCCAGTGTAACTTTAGCAACTTCAAAATTTTGGGGCTTGGAACAAACAAAGGACGGCTTATCATCAGTTTTGAGAGGATTAGTATCTAAACTGCTTGAATTAAGAGAGTCTAATTGTTCCCCTAACCATTTTTTGCTGCCTTTACTTAAAATTTTCATTGTGAAGAGAGACTCTGGCTGATTTGGAGGGGGTGGTGTTTGTATTAATTGTTGAACAGGTTCATCGTGTATCTGTATCTTCATCTCTAAATCTATGTCTCCAGGATCATCAATATTTTGCTCACCTATACCTGAGGAAAAGGCTTTTTTTAATTTTTACCTTTTTATGTAGGTAAGGGCATCTAAAGGAATTTCCAAACTTCTAAGCACTGTGCTAAGATCATGCATCTCTAAAGACTTTTTCAAGTAGGGAACTGTGGTTATTTTCATGCACTAACGTTTTCGATATGGATGAAGGACAAAAAAGTTGCAGAATGTTCGACTTCAGGTTCATTATGATGACGTACTTCTTAATAGATTTATACAAGTCACTTTATAAATGTTAGTTAATTAACTTAATCGCGAAAAAAACATTAGAAAGTTCACGAAATATATTAAAGTCAGAGACTATTATACACTTAAAATAGATTAAGTGTACACAGCAGTTACTAGAAGAATAAGTGAAGCCAAGTCAGTAAGCACTTACAAAAGAAATTTATACCTACGATGAATAATTTCTGAGATAATTTAATTTATAGAAAAAAGAGCCGAAATTGAACCCAAACTATCAAATATACTTAGAGAAATACTGTACTTGAAATTTTTACCAGTTGTGGTCGAGTTTAATGGCTGACATCGTACCAAAATTAAGTTTCATAATCTGCACAGGGCGTTCAGAAAAAAATCCTAATTAAAAGAGGTTACTTACTTGTTCATGTTTGAAGTTTTTAAAGTGTGGAATTTTGTTCTGAATGCTCTGTACAGATTTTATTTTGAAATATTTGCATTTCATTAAAGCAAAGTTGCCACTTATCATAGAATATAAAACAAACTTACTGCCCTCGTTTTCTTCGTTATCATCATTATCACAGTCGAATGAATTCTCGTTTGTACCAAAATCCTTCTGTTCGTTCTCCCTATTTTCCATACCACTGTAAGCTTCGAAAGTGTAATCAACAGATCGCTCTATTTTGGGCATCGCATCTTCGGTAAAACCGTGATTTTTTTTATAGTGAAATTGCAAACATTGCTTCGTTGTAAAAGCGGCATTGCATTTGTCCTCTCTACATCTGCATTTTATAATTTCTCAATTCAATTATACCAACATGTAAAATAAAAAAAATTATACCTAAATGGTTTGATGCCGCTGTGCGTTAACATGTGAATCTTTAAATTTGACTTATTTTGAAAAAGCTTTCCGCATCGATAACAAGCGCATGATCCTTCAATTTGCTTATTATGTACTTCTTTTAAGTGTCTCTGAAGGGCTGCACGAGATCCCAAAACTTTCAAACAACTCTTACATTGGAACTCTTTCAAAACTTCAGAAATGTCTGAAAATAAAAAAATAAAGGTATCGTTATTTATTATAAAATATATATATTATAAAATAAAATAGTGCAGTAAAAATAATGATTTACCATTATGCATTCTCTTGATGTGTATTTTCAGCTTCTGTGGCTGACAAAACTTTTTTCCGCAAAAGTCACACAATGGCCACGTTCTGTGTGGATTAGCTGAGCACCCGTAGGTTCTATGCATGTCCAGGTAATTCAATCTCAAGAAAAACTGCAAAACAGAATTTGTTTCAGCTAAAAAAATATATCTTTAATGTATAGTTATAAACTACCTTTTTACAAAACTGACACTGATAGGCTCCTTGACCATTGTGAAGCTCAGCTGCATGTTTCATTATATTTTCTTTTCCCAATACTGCAGCTCCACATACTTTGCAATGAAATTTTCTTATTGTTAAACTATAACGTATATCGTGAAAAATTGTACAGTGAGTTCTATAATATAACGGATGAGCAAACATCATATTACAACCTCCACAATCTAGAAACAACTGACATCTTAATCTCTCATAAACATATTGGACTTTATATTCAATAAAAAAAATATTTTAAAACATAATTCTTCAAAGCCCCCTCTAAAACCTAAGTCCAATTACCAATTACATTGAAAAGTAAGAAAGCAATTTAAAAGAGCCTGAGACCCTTTAATGTAACACAAATTACAAAGCAATTAATTTACCAATCCCCAATTACTTGTTTAAAACAAAACCACATTTTTAAGCACAAAGCATTAAAGCTTCTTCCAAGTCTGTATTACAATACTTATAAAGAAACATTAGCTTGAGCCTGTAATACCTTAAAGCCTTCTTTATAAAGTACTCAAAAAAGAAACTCACTAGTTTTTCCCATTTTCTTTTTATTCAAATTCAAATTGTCATCTTGCCAATACAAAACTTCTTCTCCCTGACTAATTTTTTTTATAGAAACCAAAAATAATGTGTTATTTCTGCACACAGCTGTTGCATTTCTCTGTTCCCTTGTTGGAGCTGGTCTCAAGTATCGAAACCAATTACATTCGTTTAAATAATCAGTTCTCCAGTATGTGTATGAGTCTTTGCCAAATATCATCCACAACTCTCTCATAGGAAAGTCTTCTGGTATGTCAACTTCCTTTACTGATTTTGCATTTAATGGCCCAAATTGGGTAAATGAATTTATTTCAGATTTTGCAAAAACACTGATGCCATGTGATGTATTTGAGTCCAATAAACAAAAGACTTTAGGTAATGACATATTTGAATAACATGTTTCTATAAATTCTTCTGAAAGTGATTTATTAGCGATATTGTAGTTTTCATCTTCTTCCTGCTGTGTGTATTTAAAAGTCCATTCTTCTTTAGAAATACTGTCACAAATTAAAGACAATGGGTCTTCCAAGGGACAATGATATTTTGAATGGTTCGTATCACAGTTTGAACACAACTTCGACTTTTTTGTTTTTTTATTATCCTCATTTTTGCTTTCATTAATAGTTGTTGTGGAATTAAATAACGGATCTTTTTTTGTAGATATTTCTTCTATTTGTTCTTGCAATTCTGGAGCCTTACGAATGTCATACGTCCGGCTATTCTTTTTTTTCTTACTGGACCTTTTCCTTTCTTGGTTTTTAGAAACATTTTTCTCATTTGTTCCAATAATGGGATTGCTAACTGATTTTCTTTTTCTTTTACTATCATCATTAATATCACTCCTGTTGCAGTCTATTTCAAAATTGTTTATTTTGTTTTCTGAATTAACGTCAATTACATTAGTCTGTAAATCAATTAAATCATCTGATTTAGTATTATTGGTATCACATATACTTTGTTCGGTAAAGTTACAAAGTAAATTATTAAATTCACAAAGGGTCGAATTTTCACAGACAGTTTCATATGGATTCTCTTTTTGAGGTTCCTTTGGCTTATTTTCTTTATTTTTATTTGTCTCGACCACTGCTTTTTTGAAATTCTTTTTCTTAGTTTCTACCATTCTGTGTTCTTCTACTGAAGGGCTTAAGACATTATTTTCAATCAATGTTGTCTTGTTAAGTTTTTTTTTTACAGTTAATTTGTCATCATCACTAAAAATATAAAAAAGACATATTGAAATAAATACGTATTAAATTGTTAATAAGAAAAAATTAACAAAATTAACCTCAAAAACGGTAAACAAAATAATAAGCACGTGGCTTTGTTTTTATTGATCTGTCAAATAAGCTCCGCCTGTAAGTCGAACAGTCAATCAACAACCAGAAAGTTATCACAGTGAATAAATAACGATATCAAATTAAAAAAAAATAATAATTCAAAGTTTACCTCTGATGATATTTTTGTGCCAAATCGAGTAATTTAGTGGCGAATTCTTCATTTGTTGTACACAAAAAGGCTTTTTTTAATTTATTCCATCTTTTGACATTAGAAGCACCGACAATAATTTCAAGAAGGTTGTTGTTATTTTTGTGGCTAAAATTCACCTTTGCACTGAATATTTTATTGTCCCCACACTGCTCGTTATCCTTTTTAAACTCTTTAAACATTTCTTTTTTAATTTTGTTGCTTTATATATGAAATAATTCATTTTTTGTACCCATTTACACTAGACTATCTTCTATCTACTTTATGTTCAAGGACAAGCTTTAGCATTTAAAAAGCGGGAAATTCAATTATCTGAAATTGAAAGTTTTTCGATAAGTAATATAAAAATAAGAAATGTGATTTTTATGATAATCTCCATTCTGTTCGTAAAAGAAAAAGAATGGCTTAACCATATACATAATTAATTAATAATAAAATATAATTATCAAAAGCTCACTTTTTAATTTAACATAAAATGAGTTTAAATAAATAAAAGCAACCAAATCCAATATAACTAAAATAAAAATGTTCAACGTTTTCGTAAACAAAAGGACAAAATAACAATATTGCAATATATAATAATACTCTAATTTTGTTTATAATTTATTAAAAATAGACATTACTTATTTCTAATAAAAAAGTTGATATGAATGTATTTTATTTTCGTATAATGCATTATTATTAAATATATGCACAAATAAAATAACTAAATTATAAAATGTTTATTAATACAGATTAATTTTCTCAACACAATAAAATAAACTCGAGGAGTGCACATTTTCGTTTTCTTTTCTCGCTCTAATTTTTTCAAGTTCAGGATACAATCGATCTAATTCTTTCAAATTATTCAAATGTTCATCCACAATTTCACTTAATGACTGCAATAAATTAAAAACATTTTTGTTTTGCGAAAGAAGAATATTTTGGTATTTTGCATCCAACAGCAAACTGGTCCATTCAATCAATTTTTTTTCTGATTCAATAAAATCCATATTAGGAAGACAATAAACCTCGTGAGAAAAGATGCGTTCTATGTACATGAGCAAATTCAAAACTGCGTCTGTATCCAAGCTTCGTCTCAAATGTGGAAGCAATAAAATGTCGCTGAATCTCAGTATCAGTATTTTCTCCAAAAACAAATGTCTACCAACAGGTTGCAAATTTTCCGGCAAATTTTCGCTACGTGTATTGTTTCTGAAAACTTTTGAATCTACAGTAACTCCAAATTCTAATAATTTAGCAATATATTCTTCAGGTATATCCAGAAAGTAATCCATTGCATCTAAAATAACATCAATGTTTCTCTCTTCAATTAACCGAGACAATAATTGTGAACAAACTGCAGCTTCTGGTCTCCCCTTTTCTAACAATTGATCTATTTCAGATGCTATACTTTTGGGGAGTTTTTTATTAGAAGCTCCATTCAAAATAATGTCTTTTCTATCATGGTTTTTAAATGTGTCCCAATCAAGTAATTGAACCTTATCAACAATTGTCACATCTGATTCTAAATCATTTAAATTTTCCACAGACACTTCCGTGTGACTACCTATTAACGTTGATAATTCTTCATTATGTAAATGGTATGGAATGACGGCTAGATGCTGCCCCATTCCCAGAAGCAAATTATTTTCAACTTGCCATAGTTTTGAACCAGATGTAAATAATTTGAACGATACTTTTGACTGTGTAACTTTGAATTGTGTGCTATATAAAAGTAAAACTGCTCCTTCTTCACTCCAATTCGCCCCATACAGTGCAATATATTGTTGATTAAGGGGAACCATAGATACAGAACTTTTCAAGGAGAGAGACTGTAAAGTAGCAAAACGTTTTCCAATTGCACATTTATTTGATTTTATTTCATCTTCTGAAATTGAAGAAGACAACTGACAAGCATACATATGTCCATCAGACCCTAAAACATTTAACATGAGATTATTCATCTTAAGAATAGAAATCTTAAAATACCTAAAATCAGCTATGTGACTCCAATTAAATAATTTAAAAGTTGTAACACAAACTTACACAGCGTCAATAGTTGAATGCTTCCCTCTACTGCTAGGTGACACATAACATATCCAATTAATTCTACATTTTTTCGTACATTTAAATTCTCCCTTCCTTTGTAATGGAGATTACCATCAATAAATAAGCTCCATTCAAATATAAGACTTTCTTGCTTTGAAATTATTCCAATATAAACATCATCATTGTGATTACAATAAATAACATCCACTATATCAACCTCGTTTTTTCCTTCAGCTATATCCTTACGAATTTCCAGAGCTTTGTTTAATTCAGACACTGAGAAATCGTTGAAGATTACAAATATCTGCTTTGCACATTGTATTAAAGAGTGTATTTGTTTATTAAACTAAAAAATAATAAACAAAAATCAGTCATTATAATTACTACTACCAAATAAGTATTTACTTTGTATTTTTTCAATTTGTCAATGTTTTCTTCACCATCATTCCAAATTCTTATATATGAACTGTTAAACACCGCTGCATATTTTGAAGAACTAAAATCATAAATGACTGCAGAACTAAACTTGTCTTTTGTTCTCCAGCTATGTATCTGCTTCTGATCTGCAATCTAATTGGATTTTCGTTAATCTTAATTGCAAAAAAAATGGGAAAACTTACTCTGTATTTGATGCATATATTTTTTCCTAGTGTAACAATAGCATGGCCTGTCTCTGAATCTTGTGTGATTCCCAACAAACTTTTATGGTCAATTAAGGGACATAACCCATAATAATTTCCCAATTTTGCCATTATAAACGTTATATTTTAAAAAAAATTGAAAATTTTTGAGGTTGAAGTCATGCCAAAACGTTGAGGTTATGTTTATTAATATTATCTATAGATTATCTACAGTTACCTGTTACCTATAGTTATTACAACTACTTGGTACTATAGTAATCATAGATATGAGTAGGTCTACGTAATCTATGTAGTAGGTCAATTGTAATAAAGCACTAGAAAGCCTTAGTGCAACATAACTATAGAACAACTATAGAACATAACCATAACCATAACATAACCTTTACTGTGAAGCAAAACAAACCTCAAAGAAAAAGAAAAAGAAAATGCATTTAGATATTGTTGGTTTTTCATATTCCTTATTTATAATTATTGGGGGTCTCTACGGATTCTTTGTAGCTGGTAAATTCAATTTGCTCAAATACCAATAAAAAATAGATACCTACTTTTGTTGTATTAGGATCTCTTCCTTCACTACTAGCTGGTCTGTTATTTGGTTTAATTTCGGGATTTGGAGCATGGAGAGTTAGTAAGGATCCATCGAAATATTTAATTCAACTTTTATCCGCGTTCATCCTGGCGTGTGTTATGGGAGTCCGATATTATAAATCTGGAAAAATTTTACCGGGGGTCGTATGCGTTGTGTCAACATTGGTAGTTTCCTGGGTCATATTCAGAAAACTAACTTTTAATACCAGAGAAAAATTTAAGTGTTTTAATAGTTCACTTCTGAATTAAAATATTTCCTTTTTAAATAATAACCGAGTTTTTTACCTAATAAAGATATATGAAAAAGCTTATTTGCTTCTAAGTCATACAGAAAATATTTTTGTCATTGTGACTTTCTAACCAATGTTTATAAGTACCAAACATTTTAAATAAGAAGACTGAATGTTTCTGAATGAGTGCTTTTCTCATCTTAGAATAGTAATTTCTAAAAAAGCAACCCACATTTTTTTTTAGTAAAAAGTAATAAATAAATCCATTTGAAAAAGTAATGTGTTAAAGTTAATTTTTTACTGATTGCTAAGTCTGATAATACAAAGCAAGTAATATTTGGGATAAAATCTACCAAATTAATATTTTACTTTTTATTTTGCATTGGCACATTACTACACTTGCCACCCTGAGCAAACTTTACAAAATATACACATTTAATACCGTTAAGTACTAACATTAGGAATATACATATACTTTAATATATTTAAAAAAAATCACATACATTTAGTAACAGGTTTATAGGTATGATAAATAAAGACTATATTTTGGAATGAGGGATAAGAGAGTGTTTTACTAAGGCACTAAGTCCTACAGTGATTGTGATTGAACTTTGGGTTAATATGTGTATGTAGTTATATTTTACAGCTTATACTATTTTATTGCTAATTGCAATCATTAACTGAAAATTAATAAGTTAACAATTAAGGAATTAAAAAAAAATAGGTAAACTGTTTGCGATCTTTCTCAAATTCAGATTTATAAGATGATTGGTGCAAATTATTCCCTAAAACATTAATAACAGCTACTTAAAATAATCTCAATTTTCTTACTTTCACATGAAAACAGTACAAGAATCCTATCTCAACCAGTTCACAATGTTTGAGCAAATAGCTTTCATAAATTATAATTTCATCATACATATTGTTTATTAATTTGTAATACTTTTCTCTAGCAACGGCTTTTTTAATTTAAATGACTGCTATAAAATACTGCGACCAAATTACTTATCAATATTATCGTCAATTATGTTAAAATAATAAATACATTATACAAATGTTACTGCAATAGAAAAATGTACAAAACTCGAAATACTTCACTGCATAATAAAAAAAATATTGACATCAACCTTATTTTCTTTTTAAGCTATTGATTATTTTATGTAAAAAGGAATAACTATTAAGATTGTAAAACTTGGAAGTGTTGATAAATTAGAGAATGCCATTTTGAGAGAAGAATAAAAATCCATCCTTTTAATTTTTTTAAATATAATTCAAAAATGAAGCAGAATGTAGAAATAGTTAATTTAAATACTCTTTTACAGAGAATCACAATTATATGAATCATTCATTGGAATGTTATTTTTCTGCGTTTGGTTTTTGAAATTTTCTTAAATAAACAAATTTTAAAAATATATTAAATAAACCTCTCTGATATGAAATTTGAAACTATTTCAAAAAGTTCCAATTCACTATTTATGTATTTTGCTTTTGTCTTTAAACTATACTTAAAAAACTGAAATGGGTTCATTTTTATCCCGTTCTTAAACTAACATCCTCTAATTTATAGATTAAGGTCTGCAGGCTTCCGTGGTAGGCGTGGTTTGTTGAATGGTTTCCGGGCTGGTTCTCACGTTGTCGATTCTTAAGAAGGTCAAAAACTGTTTGAGTTTCAGACCTTCTGAAGAAGAGAGCAACATGACTCTCGAAACGTCAAAAGAAATAATCGACAACGTGGGAATCAGCCAGGAAACCATTCGACAAAAGTATTTAACTATTTTTAATTACACTTGAACGATTCATCCAATAACACCCTTTGAAACTAATAGTTCCTAATTGCACTGCTTTTTAGGGTATATTAATAAACTATTTCTAAAGTAACATATACAATACTTGAACACAGCAACAGCAGTAAAATTATCGAGTGACGGAAGTTTATACATATATTTGAAGATTTTTTGAATTGAACTACGTAATTTTAAAAATGTAATCGCAACAGGAAAAAATGTATGATTTTCATGATTTATTATCAAAATAAGGACTCTGTTAAAGATAAACTAAACAAAATTTAAATCAGTACTTTTAACATACAAAATACTTTTTGTTTATAAAATGTACTGTAGAAAATATTATATCACATAGTACAATCTAAAAATACACATAATAAGGACTTAATCAGTTCGTAATATCTTTGGCAGGAAGGATTACAACCCTTTCTTTGTTTAAAAAATGATTATAGAAAATCAATTTTATCGTAACTTAAAACAAAAAGAAAAATGTATACTGAAAAAAGAACAAGAACTTGCTTGAAAAAGGGAAATATGTAGACGAAATTTTTAAAAACAGGAGAGTTATAAATAATGACTACATCTCTGTCATATCCCTGTTTCGGGTATCCGTCCTTACTTTGAATGTTTCTAATAGAATAAATAATCAATACTTAATTACCTCTTCGTCACTAAGCTCGTCAGTTAATAAGTCCCCACGATGTGACAATAAATTTGTGGTACTGCAGTTACGTAATCTGTTAACAAAAAAACCCAATTATTATATTTTATATTTTTCTATTAAAAGATTGCAATTGGTTTTTACTATTATCAGGCAAGTATTTACATAACTTAATAAAATAGGACAACATACTAATAAGTAATATTTTGGAAATAACCTAACCTAACCTAACCTAAATACTTACACAGTCAGAATCTTCAAGTACTGCCATTTCTTCTCCTCCGTCTTCTTTATCCTCGCTGTTAGTTTTAATGGAAAAATAATAATAATAAGAATCCATCAAACCACAATCAAAAGATATTACAATTAATTACAATTTAAAGTTTGTAGGACAATAAGTATAGTGAGTCAGACACAGAGAGATATCTGAATCATTCGAGATAAGATATTTTACTGTTAATTTGTCTTTCGTCTACTCTATACCTTTCATCCACACTATATTTAACAAAGACATGATTAATGACATTCTAGCTACTTGAGAATTAAGAAAGGAAAATTTATACACGAACAAATACTAAAACCAACCTGGAATGGAGATGCTGTAACTGGACCTGTAAACTATCTATTTGTTCTTGTAGTTCATCGTTGGTCCTCTGATGCTTTCGTAGACCGTTAGTGGCAGCATCCAGTTCGTCTTCAGTAACTGCCAAGTCCCTCTTGAGTTCCTCGATCCTATTTCGCAATTTTTTTACTTCTAATTCGTACTGTTCTGCTCTTCTTACTGTATGCGCAAGTTCAGTAATTTTATCTTGAACCATCTTTTTTAACTTATTTTGAGAATGCTTTAAATCTGCCACTTCCTTTAAACGAAAAAGTAAAATAAAGTAAAAAATCTTTTCAAGCTAATGAAAAACACTTAACATATAAAATTGAAACGTTTGTAACATTAAATTTTAAATAATAAACCTTTTAATTTACAAAATAACGCAACATTTAGATTATAAAAAATACAACAAATACATCTCTAGAGGCCATTTATCACCCCCCCCCCTTCCTCCTTAACAGAACATACATATAATGCACTTACTTTATTTCTATCAAATAATTCTTGCTGCAACTGACGAATTTCTGCGTCAGAATTTGACATTGGTCGTTCTTTTTTCTCCAGTCGTTCTTGGATATCTCGCAGTTCAGCCCGAAGTTTTTTATTTTCTCGTTCTAATGATAATTTATCAGTCTCAAGTCGCTCTTTCTTGCCCCATTCTGAAGCATTTTCTGCCTGCAACCGTTCTAGCTAAAAATCATTCGTCATAATTTAGCTAAAATGGAAAGAAAAGGGAACAAAAACAAGTATCTCTATACTCAAAGTTAGCATTTGAAAAATAAATAACTTTAAAATAACACAAAGGTTATAGTAAATGAAATTAAATTGCGGTACTAAGCAGATATAATGGATATTAAAAAAAGATATACTACCAAACATTTTATTTATTCTAATTATACTCTTGCAAAAGTGAAAATCTATTTCATGGAATATTTGAAGAAAAAGTGCTGGAATAGAAAACCTGCCAAATATTTACCTCAGATCTTAAATCATTTATTCTTCTATCCATTCCTTCTCGCGATGTTGCTTCTTCTTGTAGGTCTGCTTTGATTAATTTAATTTCTTCTTGGTGTTGATCCTGAAGAGATAACAGTTCCCTGACAGCATCTTGTCTAGACTGTCTTAATTCTTCACATTTTTCTTTCATTTCTTGCAGCTCATTTGATAATTTTTCTAAATTTCGAAGGAGTTGAGATTTTTCCCTTTAAAAATAATTAAAATAAGTATTTGTTATAAAGTAAAAAACTCTATATAAAATTTATAATGCAAAGTAACAGAATGTAAGTTGTAAAAATTGTAAGGCAATTTGTCTGACGTTTATTTGGTAAATTTTCCACCAAAATCACACCCAGGGCTTATAACTTATATTATAAAAAAAATATTAGGTTGGTAAAATAAAGCTTTAAGTGTTCCTACATTCTGATAAGAAACTATGTATTTAGGAATATTGGCGATATTTGGGGTTGTATTCAATTACAAAAAGATCTTACTATAATTAAATAATGATCCACTAAACTATTACCAAAGATAAAACATATAAAAAAATTAAATTCTTCAGAAAGGTACATTTACACTTACTCTCTTTCTGCTTGTAAAGTTTTGGTGGTTTCTTCTAGTCTAAGTTGTAGCATAGAAACTTTTTGAGACCAAGAATCCTCCTCATGATCATCCTTTTCATCTTTACAACCCTGATTAGATAAATTATCAAAATCAGTAACTTCATCATCTTTGGGTTCAGAGACATGTTTAGGCACTGCTCCTTGTAAAATATACTCTTCTATGCAAGAATCTTTTTCTATACATAATAAGGATGTTGCAGTACTATCACATTCTTGCTGTGTTGTAATACTAGAAACATCATTAATATTTTCTTCTTTAACAGCAGTGGTTTGTTCATGGTTAGTACTAAAATTAAAGTCTTTCAGAGGATCATCTCCTAGTGCTTCTAATATTTGACTTTCAAATTGCCCAGCATGTTTTAACAATAGTAAATGTATCTTTTCAATTTCCTTTTTTAACTGTTCATTCTGAAGCTCCAGTTCTTGTTTCTCTCTAATATAACAGTTACCATCTTTTAAGGCAGCTTCTAATTTATTCCGTAAATGTTTGGCTTCTTCCCTTGCTTTATTTCTCTCATTACGAACTTTACTCCATTTTTCTCTCCAGTTTGCGGTACAATCAGACCACCATCTCATAGTTTTCTCCATTTGTGCAGCTCTAGCCCTTGCTTCTTCAAGCTCACGTTGTCGTAGAGCCTATAAATATAAAGATTTTGAAATAGTACATATAAACAATGTTTTAAACAACGAAGTATTTACTTCTTTCGCTTCCCACTCTGTATCTGCATATCTTGATGAAATTGATGATGTTTCGTGGTCTCGAATTATACGTCGAGAAGAAGTTCCACCAGTACTTTGAGCCATTATATTTATTTTAAAAACACCCTATTAAATAGTAAATATTGTTGGCTTTAAAAGAACTGCAAAACTTATCAATAAATGCAGTTTTATATACTCACTGCACATCGCCATATTATTGTTAATTACTTAATCGAGTTAACACTTTTCGCTATTAGTATATGATTATTATTAACAGAAATACAATGTAAAAACTATTCGAACGTATAATAAAACTTCTGTTTAAGTTTATCAAAAGTAAAAATTCGATTACAATAATAATAATTATTATTTTTTTTAGGCTGTTTTAGCCCATAGATATCTATAGTATATATATCTCTTATCTATGGATATCAAGTTGATTCGTTGGTTGGCATCAGTGCCACAGTGCTTTCAACTATTATTAATTGCAGTTGGGAGCAGGTTGGTAGCACTAGCTTTCAAATGGCAAAGTAATATCGTCCATTTTTCGTAAGGTGTAATTTATAAACGTTTTATTTTTAGTAAAACAATTAACTTATTGTATTAATAAAAACTAAATACATTAATATCCTATAGATAAGTTTTCAAGTGACTGTACTCGTAAAATTACTAATAGGATTGTGGCATCGTTTGTGCTGTGTTCAATAATGAGAGGGAGACCAAGTAGAAGGTAAATGAACTATTTATATCTTTTAAAATAATTTGTAATATTTCATTTTAATTGTCAAGAAGATCTAGAAGCAGAGATCGTAGGAGGTCCAGAAGTAGAGATCGAGGATTCGGAGGTGGCGGTAGTCGAAGAAAACAAGCAGGTTCTAACTTGAAGAAACCACGATGGGATCTTGGACGGTTAGAACCTCTTAAAAAAGACTTTTATGTTCCACATCCGGATGTTGAAAATAGACCTTCGTACGACGTTGAAGATTGGCGCAAAAATAAAGAAATTTCATTAAAAGGAAGATCAATTCCTAATCCTGTATTTACTTTTGAAGAAGCTGGTTTTCCAGAGTATGTCATGACAGAAATTAAAAAAATTGGTTTCAAGATGCCTACACCAATTCAGTCCCAGGGTTGGCCAATTGCTTTGTCAGGTATGTTTCTTTTGTTCATTTTTATAGGAAGTTGGAATAGTTTATAATTATTCTTTATAAATATTATACAAAATATCAATATTTCCATTGGTAGATATACTGCACAAAAACATTTTGATAAAATGAATCTACATTAGAAAAGCAAAGCCTTTCTGTCTATACAGCTTTTTTATTTTAATTTACCATTCACATTGGGTATTATTTATTTATTTATTTATTTCAACAAGATTAACGGGATTTTTGTCCCATTTACATATATATACAAAAATATTTACAATATTATATTAAGCTAATTACAGCTTTTTCAATAAGTATTCCCTTGCTTTCTTTTTAAACTGCCTAAACGTATCAGTTCGCCAATTTACCGGTGGTCCATAATCGGACCCAAGCGATAGAAGTCTGTCCATCATGGACGAATCTAAATATTTATTTTCATAAACGAAAATTCGAGGCCTAGTACGTAGTTCTCTCCCTGGGTTATACCAGGTTATTTTAGATGCTAACTTCTCGGCCTTTATTGATCCCTTTATGACTCTAAATAGAAATAACGCATCTTGGTACTCGCGGATAGATCGGAGAGTGTAAGTCCCAGTCTTGTTCGCCACAGTACTATAATCATGCGAAATCTTAGTCATTGGGCAGCCTGCCTTAAATGATATGAATCTTAAAAATTTACGCCTCACACCCTCTAACCTATCCGATATTCCCTTTAAGCTTGGGTTCCATATCACTGAGCCATACATCAAAATAGATAAAACATATGATTCATAAAGTTTTATTAATGTCTTAGTCTCTTTAAATCTCGAACCATTCATCATAATAAAATATAAATTTTTCGACGCTTTATTAACTATAAAGTCCACATGACTTTTGAAAGATAAGTTCTCATCAAAAATTATCCCTAAGTCTTTTATTTATTATTTTCTTTCTAATATCACATTGTTAATTGATTCAAACCATCGTACCACTGCATCTACATCTGTTTGTTTTATTTACTATTATAGGTAGGGATATGGTGGGCATTGCATCAACAGGTTCTGGCAAGACTTTATCATATGTTTTACCAGCTATTGTTCATATAAATAATCAATCACGACTGGCTAGAGGTGATGGTCCTATAGTTTTAATTTTGGCACCCACACGAGAACTTGCCCAACAAATACAGCAGGTTGCAACAGAATTTGGACAGTCATCGAGAATAAGAAACACCTGTGTATTTGGCGGAGCACCCAAGGGTCCTCAGGCTAATGATTTAATTGATGGAGTTGAAATAGTTATAGCAACTCCAGGACGTCTTATTGACTTTCTTGAGACTCATCGTACCAATTTAAGAAGATGCACTTATTTGGTATTGGATGAGGCTGATAGAATGTTAGACATGGGTTTTGAACCTCAAATAAGAAAGATAATTGAGCAGATAAGGCCAGATAGGCAAACTTTAATGTGGTCAGCCACATGGCCCAAAGAAGTTCAATCTTTGGCAGCTGAGTTTTTAAAAGATTATGTTCAAATTAACGTGGGATCTTTACAACTGTCTGCAAACCACAATATCTTACAAATAATTGATGTTTGTCAAGAGTATGAAAAAGAAGCAAAGTTGAGCACACTATTAAAAGAAATTATGGCTGAGAAAGAAAACAAGACTATTATTTTTATTGAGACCAAGAGAAAGGTAGATGAGATAACAAGGAAAATGAAAAGAGATGGGTAAGTTGCCAGTTTTAGAAGTATGGGTCTAATAAATTGTAAAATTGATTTGTTTGCTCATATAATATTCTTATATTTGTTTCTTGTATTGAAATATTTCTTGTTTTTTTAGATGGCCAGCTGTGTGTATTCATGGAGATAAATCACAACAGGAACGTGATTGGGTTTTGCAAGGTACAATATCTAATATATTTGTTTTAATACATTATACATTATGCTGTTATCTAGATTTTAGGTCTGGAAAAGCTCCGATTCTCGTGGCAACGGATGTCGCTGCAAGAGGTTTAGGTGAGTGCTTTTGTGTATTTATAATTTTGTTATTTTACAACACTGTTTTGTTTTGCATTTTAACATCTTTCATTAAATTTTGAAAAAAAAATAGTTTTCTTTTACATACTTCTTGGCAGGCTAATGATCTTATGACAATAATAGTATTATTTTAAAAACTAAAATTAATAAACATCTTAAATACCGATTTGCGGCATAAACAGAAAACATTAGCTTGTCGATAATGATGTTCAGGGAACAAAGTACATACATAAATATTATATTGCAAATGCCTGTGAAAATTGAGTTTAACAGTTACTCGATACTCTTGTGATATCTTTTTCCAGAGGCACAAGCGAGTAAATGACAAGCATGTATGTCATTGTGGCTGTGCCTCTCTCTCGCCACCGAGACGAGAACGAACAAATGAATGAGCGCAACCACCTGTCGTTCCCGCCGCCGCCGGCCATGTTGGGAGTCAGTCCGAGGTCTTAAAAAAACTGCTGGCTATTAAAACAACCTGGCCGTGAGTGGTGGGCGTCGAGGCGCTCTCTCGATCGCAGGGACACATTGCTGCGCTGCCCAGACACCGGGCCAATCTGGGACCGCGATGTGGACTGGCTTGGCCGTGGGCATTGTGCGCAGCCTCCTACTACACCTCCTAACTCACTGTGCGAGGGTCTGTAAGGGACACCTCCTAACTCGATGTGCGGGAGTCTGTAAGGAACGGACTCTTACGCACATCACCGCAGGGGGGGTCTGTCTGTATTGTACCGACCAGTCGATAGCAGCAACAGGGTGGGCTGGACGTTGGCCGCCCAGGTGCTCACTACTATATCACTCATTCGCACCATATGTAATGACTTATCACTATCTCTCGGTCGCACGACTCTGCCCCGCCCTCTGGTTAGACCTCTCACGGTTCTATCACACGTGCCGTGGCCATAGTTCGTTTTGGTATGGAAAAAAATTTAAAACAAAATTAATTCCTTCACAAAAATGTTATATAAATTAAACATTAAAAGTTACGCGTTCTGAATTAAATTGGATATTGATCTTCACTTCATTAAGTTATTAATGCTCTGATAATTTTTCTGCCAAATGGTTTTAAAATATAACAACCGTAAGCAGTTCAAATGGTTATTTCATAATACATTATACTTATATTTAAAAATACATGCAAGAAAATATAATAATCTTTTATTTTAATTACCAATAGCTTAATTTATAATTTAACAAGTAATAACACATCGATATTTCTATAACTATGTAAATATACAAGTATTTCTATTGTTTTTTTATTTTTATTTGGATTACATATGATCAAGTTTACGTTTTATTCTAAAATAGTTTTTGCCTTCTTAAAATTTTAATACTGGTATTCTATTTCTTTTTTATTATTTTTCATGGTCACGAATATTTATTTATTAAATAAGCTTAATGTTTTAGTTTGTGTAGTTTATTTTAAGCTCTTATTTACTTAAGTTTTCTCAATATACTAAAATAATTTTTACATTATTGTTTTGTATTAAAATTAAAACATCATTATCAAGCACCCATTAATGAGAAAAATATTGCAGATGTGGAAGATGTCAAATTTGTAATCAATTTCGATTACCCTTCGAATTCCGAAGATTACGTTCACAGAATCGGACGTACCGGTCGTTCTCAAAGAACGGGAACCGCATATACTTTTTTTACACCTATAAATGCCAACAAAGCATCTGATTTACTGGAAGTTTTAAAAGAGGCCAAACAAGTTATTAATCCGAAATTACAAGAAATGGCAGATAACCGGTCGTGGAGTAGTAACGGTAACAGCACAAGAGGTAAACCTTGATTTAAAAACTATTGCAGTTTTATACAAAATATATCGTTTTTTTTTTTAGGGAGGAGTCGATGGGCTCGTGGGCGTGGAGTACATAGACGTTCTCGATCTTTATCCCGTTCTAGATCTCGTTCACCTCGAAGAAGTTCTCGAAGAGATCGCAGTCGTTCTAGAGATCGTTACCGTAGAAAACGGTCACGGAGTGACAGTCGAAGTGTAAGTCCTCCTCCAAAATCAGCAATTGTACCTTCAGCATCTCTAGCAAGTAACTTGATATCACGACCTCCGCCATCCACAACCACTCAAAGGCCTATACAACAGCCACCTACTCAATCGCAGCCTCCACAACAAAGACCATCCATCTCAACACATGCTCCTCCACCGCAACCTGCAATGGGGCACCAAATACATCATTCATCGACGCCTCAGTCAATGTCGGTTCAGCAACAGCCCCCTCCTAAACATCACGTGATGACGCAAGCACACGTCCAAACACATTTACCCCCACCTCCTGTCCCTAAAGATTACCAAAACCGCCCCCCACCCCCTTTACCTACTCAAACTACATATTCTGTTCAAAACGGAGGAGTACCGACTAGTTTCTTTTCAGTACCTCCACCTCCGCCTCCCGTACAGTCTGTACAGATAACACATCCACCTAGAATGCAGGGAATGTATTACCCTCCCCCGAGTGGGTTTCCATATGCACCTCCACCCCCACCTCCCCGAAAAGCATAACTTTAATTGTACCGTAGATTAGCAAATATGAAAATTATTTATTTATTAATTTTTCCTGCGATAGTTGTACTGTGTGTAGAGATGACTTTTTTGAGTACGGGATTTATAAAAAGATAGATGAGAAAGAAAGATAATTAGAAAAGAGAATGGTATATTAAAAATGCAAACTGGCCATCACCTTATCTCCTTCCTAAGTAACGCATTTATCTTTTAAATGCTTTTTCATAGTTAAATCGTGACTGTGTAGTAGCAATGTTAAGTAGAAACAGTACTTGTAGAAATCCTTCCAAATAAACATTCTTATCAATTTATGTGCACATTTTGTTGTAATTCATCATTTAGTTTTGTGTAATAATCATTTGCATTTCTTGATTTGTAATGAATCTTTTGTTCGTTTTAGATCTGTTTTCACTAATTTTAATGTATTTTCGCCTTAATTGTTAGGTTAATGCAATTGCAATTTAAATAAGTAATTTTACTTAATATACTTTTTTTTCTTCACGGAACGGAAAAAAAAAATAGGCGCATTGTAAGGAATTCAATATGCATGTTTAAATGCATAGCTATAAATAATATAGTGTTCTGTCGTATTACGTGTAAATAATCACAATATTTTTTATTAATGTTAAAAGCAGATTATAAAATAAATGTATCACGTAACTAAACGTTTTTTATTCTACAAAAATCTTTATTTTCGAATTACAAGTAAATGACAAAATTAATACTACCTATATACAACTTAAGCACGAAAAGTACAAAAAAATAAAAAAACAGAAAAAATTTAGAACGCATAACGCGTTCGAATGTCCTCCAGTTTTTTTGATACTTCAGCTGGAGTTCTTTCCAAGTCAATTGCAATACTTTTCTGCTTGGCAGGATCTAAAGAATTGTACTGTTCGCAAAGATCGCCATCGATTACATTCTTTGGAAAAGAAAAAAGGAATGATTATAGAAACATCTTTTACACAAAAAACAATTTTAGAAAAAGTAGAATAATTCAGGAAAATAATTTCAAATCAATGACATTTCATAAGTCTAGCATGTGAACCTAATATCATCATACAAGTATAAAAATGCAACGCAAAATTCTTAACTAATTACTACTTACTTTAACTGGGTAGTAGTAACTTCTAAAAGATAAGTGATCTCTGCCACAAAGAGGAGGATTTTCACTTCGCATATGCATTTCAAGGTGTTGGAAAAAGTCGTGATCTTCATGTGACGTAAACGGCACCAATACTCCTACAGTACCAGACATTGTGGTGTAAAGTAACGATTCCCAGCCACCGGGGATCAAGGTAGCTTTCTGGAGCCATGTTGCCATTTCACCAATATGGAATGTGGACGACGTTTCTCCCTTCTGAGATGCACCATTTAGCAAACCTACCACAAGACATTTCTTTTTATACTAATTAAATTGTATATCACGATAATTACAATTAAAAATATATCATTGTGCGACAGGCTTGTGACTGATCTAAGTAGGAAGTTCATTAGACCAGCAAAGAATATGCCAATTACTTTAGCGAGAACTAGTAGAAATCCGAAAAACTCAATGTTCAGCTAATCGGACGCGTTAACTCGCATTTTTAACTACCACTTTTTTTTAATATAACGCAATTACTATTACTATTCTTAAAATAAAAGTTTCAAAATTTAAGCTCTTTTAAATTTAATATTAATATAAAATAAATTACTTCGATAAAAATAATTTGTATAAAAAAATATCTTAAATATACATGAATTTACCGCGATCCCACAATGCTTTATTTCCTGTTGGGTCTTCGTCTACGTCGTCAGTCGTGTTGGGCGGCAACCTAAGAATACCGATGTTCCCAAACTTATCGGCTACGGCACATGTTTCGTAATCCAAAACGGACGAACATGTCACCCACCTGGGATGCGTATCGTCTGCGAAAATTATCAGTTGATTCTCGTGTTTTTTATACCTTACAAAATGAATCGACTCTTGCACGTCCGAAACAAATATACGGCGACCCATCGCTTGAATATCGACTATTAAGTTAGGAATATGCTAAAAAACAAAGACAAACACTTTTTTAAAAGATTTTACAAAAATCGTCTTATTTTTCTATTTATTTTATAATAATCAGAACTGCAGGATTTCTTCAAAATTTTAAGTGCAATTAATTATCATCATATAATTAATGTATGACATTTTTTTTGTTGCTTTATATTTAAAAAATAATAAATAAGTACCCAAAAATAAACTCACCTTGTTTTCACATTTTCTTAGAAGTTTCTTTTTACCCAGATCATAAAGTCGTAGCATGCGTCCAACACCAGCTAAAAGTCGTCCATTGTAAGGACAAAGGGCATAAGGAATCTCGTCAACTGGTGTCCTATGAACCAGCTCAAACTCTCTACAAAGAGTGTCGACTTTGTATGTATCAAGAAAGCCAGTTGTGCAAACACGAGGGTTCAGTTGAAGGTCCCTAGCAATTCCTACGACTAAAAACCATTGATGTTCAGGTTGAGAATTGAATTTGACTAACGTCAAAGACATCGCCGCTTCGTTTTGTTCCAGACGAAGGATTTTATAAGTGGAGCCCTTTAAAAATGCAAAAAAATAATGAAAGTTTGATAAAACAAATATTTAATTTCTCAAAGATTTTGTAAAATGTATAGAGCCATAAAAAATGTTCTTTTCTATTTTCTTTTATCACGGAAAACTATCATGATAAAAACATCAGAAAAGTACAATCTAGCATAGTGATACATCCAGAAGTTATTTAAATGTAGCAACCGGTTGTCAATACTATGCCAATAGACAATTATCATTACAATTAAAGACTTGTAGGCAATACCTGAACAGGATCCATGACTCTTATCGTTGATGCCCACATTCCGTGACCAGCCTTTGGTGCTGAGAAGATACTTTCAGGTAAATCTTCGTTCAAAAATGCTTCAGCCATCTCTTTCGCCAGTTCTTGTTCTTCTTCACCGGCTGCTTCTCTCATTTCCTGTGCCATTTGAAGTCTTCGTTGCTTTTTCGTTTCCTCAGTGTATGCATTATGTTCTGTTTCTAAAATAACCAGATTCGATGTTTCCGGATGAATCACAAACTTTCTTGGTGTATACTCCAAAGGAAAAGATACTTGGTTGAATACTGCCCCTAGTTTTTCTAGTGCCAATATACGAAGCGTATTTGTGGAAATAGCAACAATACCTAAAAAATTAATTTAATTTTTTTAATGAAGTCTCGACAAAACAAAGTCAAATAGATTATTAAAAAATATATATAACATGAATGGGAGACCCAAAAATATCATTAGTAGATATTGATGGTACTATGGTCATGTAATTTATTATTGGCCATTCACTTACACTGAAGAATTGGTGACATCAACAATGCAGTAATATGGCCTAAGTGAAATATAGTATTCAAAATAATAAATTTTACCTTCAGGACACTGTTCTGAACTAAAGCCTGACGCATACTCTAAACTTTCGTAGGACAATGGTGTTAGGTAAAAACGACTCTGATAATAGTAACTAAGCCACGAACGGCTACTCATCGCTAACACTGCTTCAGAGTCTTGCATTCGAATCCGGAACAATTTAACGGGTCGTGAACCAAGATAACGAGTTCTTGTATCGGTTAAATCGCCTGAAACAGGATCCAGCACGGTTCTGAGTAGAGCGCCGTTCTGTAATCCAATATTTAAGTACAAAGTACTGGTTGTACTTGCGGCTGCCGCATCTTCTGGATTACGTTCAGTACATCCCATTTCCACAATGCAAAGTGATTCTGCGCAAACAGGAAGAGTCTGCATTGATCGCGGAGCGAGGCAATCGCTAGGATCAAGTGAAATTATACGAACAGTATTATCAGCCAAGCCGACAGCAAGAAACCACGAGCGTTGTTCGCCGGGAGGCACATTCGCGAGGGCCATGCATACAACATCGGAATTCATTCGCTTACGGTCTTTATATTCGTGGAGTTGACCAGTCTGGGACGGAAATTAGTAATAATTAGATTTTACACATTAATTTATTTTGGTTGATATTGTTTTTTCTTGATTCACTCCATTACACAATAGATGTGCAGCGGAGGCGACAAGAAAATTTAATTTTGCATAGTATTAAATCTGGATGTTTTGTGTAGACAACATCCAGTTGTTATGCCTATGCAAATATAAGCAAAATTATATTAAGCAAAAACTTACAGGATCCATTTCAAAATAGACTAGTTCTCCGCCTGACAGTGCTATAACGACTTGCCTTTGATTCACTGCACATTTAACGATAATCTTCTTTCCAGGAGCCTTCCACTCGTTCACACGCTTATCAGAACAGATATGTCTGATACCATTGAGGTACACCTAACAAAAAAGCAAACCATTACAATTAATGTAACAGAATATTGTAATCAATAGTGATACTTCAACAATAAAATAACACTACTTTAAATAAAACGCTTAATTAAATTTCAATTGTTGTTTATTGCCCTTGACAATTGTTTCGCCAAACTTTGGCTTCTTCGGAAGTTATTTGTTACTTAGCATAATTTACAGCAAAATTTTAAGTAGTGAACATGAATTTCAATCAAGTATCAGTAGACTCAATCAAATATAATAAAATAACATTTATTTCTTTACTTTTGTAACATGATTAGGAGATCCAATGAAAACTAGGCATTTTCAATGGCACTATGATCACGTTAAGTTATGCTTTAGGCCATTCCCTTGCATTAATACATTCTCATTAAAAATGCATGAAGATATAGCCTGAATGTATGTATAAAGAAATATATAAATTAGAATTGTTTATATTGTCACTCAGTTTTCTCATTTAATTAAAATGCATAATAAATTATTACCTGTACTAAAGCATCGTCACTTAGAGCAGCACATGCAAGGGTTGGGGTTGTACCCAAGAAACCGCTGTCAGTGACTTCTTCAACGGTTTCCCCGATAGACAACACTAAGGTAGCATTTACGAAGGATACAATAATATAAGCATCATATTCGTCTGTAACAAGCAGAAAAATATAAAATAATATTGTAACTAATAAATTATAATTAATATTCACTATTATATTACTTTATCAGACAGAAAGTTTTAATCAATATTATTCAGTTGAAACACGGATAAAAAGTCATCATATAATAAAAATAAATTAAAATGGAAAACGTACTTACAAATAAGACAGTTATATTCAATATGTAACCATTGCAATATAAAATATTACTCATATGCTTATTATTGTGTTCTTAATATTTAAATAGAAAACAAGTTACAACTAAAACTTACCTCAACAAGGGTCAGAGAGTTCATAACAGGGAAATTCCTGAAAAATTAAAAGCAACTGGTGTTTGATTATTTTTATTCAACCACCAGGCTTAGTTAAAAAATTGTTATCAAACAATTTCTCAAAATAAGTAGCTTTACTTTCAGTGTGAAGCGAAGAGTTTGTTTTAATTTTTTTACTTTTTGAATAAACTTAATCTAAAATATACAACACAAAAGTAAAGCACTCAAAGATAAGATCAACCAAAATTACAAAACAAAGGACTCAACTCACCATCACTTCTTCTTTTAACAGTCCAAACAGCATTAGGGTTTCCTGGTAGTTCAGAAACAGCCATTTCAGATACTTCTAAACCATGTCTTAGAACCCTGAGAGAAGATCTGGGGCCTCTTCCACACAACATGTACAACTGAGGTGTATCTTCACCTGCTAAATCGGCCACCCTACAGGACAAAATGGGAGACAGTGATTCCATTTCATCCACCAGGACTAAATTTCTTAATGGTCTTGGAGCAAAGAAAAATGTATCACCTTCTTCTAAAGGCATAGCAGAACTAAATTCCAATTCATCATCATCATCTCCAAGATGAGCAATTTGATATAAATAGCTACCAAAACAAGAAAGGTTTAATATGCAATTGTATTAATTCATTTAATATAAACTTACTGATTTCCAAATTCAGAAGCAACAAACAAAAATCCAGTTTTCAATACACACATTGAAGTTGCAACTGGCACAGTATCAAAATACTTTAATTTAATCTCAGTAACCATGTCATCTGCAGTTTCCAGAGTTATTTTAAATATATCACCTTGCTCAGTTTGGGCCAAGAAGAAAAACATAGACTTTGTCTTATGAGTAGCAGAGCAAACAAAAATCATCCCTCTTTCAGGATCATCAAGATCATTTCTCCTTCTAGGAATTGGACACCTAATGTCATGCTGATCTCCTAAATTCTTATAAGTAAGGTAATTTTCTGAGCAAATCAGTACTCCAGAAGGACCATCATTCCCTCCAGGTACAGATACCAAAAAGTTTGCATGCTCTTCAAGAGGTTCTGAGTATTTTCTAACAACATGGTTGACTCCTAAGTCCAATTCATAGAAAGTCAGGGTTTGTTGCGTTTTTTGGGCAGCTTCTCCTGTTGGATCAGAATCTGCTTCCTCATAATCAATTTCCAAACAAGCAAACATGGGATTTTCATAACCTACATCAATCCCCACCATATGATACACCAAAGTGTTACTTTTGTGAGCTTCAAGGGGTGAAGAAATAGTCAGTCTTGCTTCAGTATCTCTATTTAAGATGTATACCAACTTTTGTTTTTCAACAGCTCCAATCATAACAGCACGACCTTTAGGATCAATGGCCAAATACTGTCCTGGTACAATGCGACGACATCCAGATTTACCAAATGTTTCTTGATGTACTTTATCAAATGTATTTTTAGCTGGAATATATTCTAAAATAACTATCCGCCCTGAATCAGATCCCACAACTATATAATCTTTAGTGCCTCCTGTTAATCGAAATGCCATAAGAGATCTAATTATTCCAAAAATTTCTAAAGCTAGTAATGTATGTACTTTGCCAGTGTTTGGATCGGGACGTAACAATTCTAAACTTTTGCCCCTTGAAATAACTATTTCTTGTTGCTTTGTGCCAGAAAAATTTCCATGCACAGCATGGGTAATGGCAGTTGCCCTTTGAAGTGTTAAGTTATAAAGATACATGATGCAATTATCTGAAATAGAGATAAAAAAGTTTTATGTTTCTAATGTCCACTAAGGTAGAATACTTTACACAACTATTTTTTTTTATATTACTAAAACATAAATGTTTTAATGCTTTTAATGTATAAGAATGACTGATTTTTTGAACAAAAAGATGTTGAGTAACGTAAACCAGGTAATGTAGCATTTATTACATACCAACGATGCATTTTACCCTTTATTATAGCATCGCATTACGACCGGCACGTACATTTTTTGTAGGTGCAGGAGATACCGTGATGCATTAAAGTTTCACAAAAAAACAAGATGTAAAAATATTTATTATATGTATTATACCATCATAACAAAGCCATTAAATGAAATAATAATCACTAATACAGATTACAATGATATAACAAACAATGAGGTTAAAAAGTTAAGTATTATAAAAATGAAAAATCAACAAAATAATATCAAATAAAGGTATTATTAATAAGCATCTATATAAAAATTCTTACCTTAAGATTCGATGAGCTTACAGTTCTGTAATTCTTCCAGGAAAAAGAAATTAACTATCCGCTTATTAACGCGGCCATTTTCAAAGAAGCCGCTCTTCACGTTTAATTTTCAAATAATGAACTGTTCACTTGTACATATTGTATCGTTTATTTTATTTTAATAGAATTTTGCATTTGAAAATGTACTTTTTTTTAATAAAGTGTAACACCTGCATTATTTCTTCAAAATCATGGCATAAAACGCAGCACAAAAACACAAAATGAAACGGAAATCCCTAGACAAATAGATAGCCAGCTCGAACTTGGTTGCAAATGTGCTGCCATCTGGTCAGTGTGTCCAAAAGGTCATTCGGCAATTAGCCACTTAAAACTAATAATATACAGGAATTTCTGCTGCTTTAGGCGCCATCTATAAATTAAAAGAACCTCGACGTATGGCGGCAATTTTGAAATTTACACGAGCGTATAGGGTTTTACTTATTTTTCTTTTAAATTAAAAAAAAAAATGGTGAAATCCAAAATTATTTATTTGTATATAAAATCATACAGCATTTGAGCATCTTAGCGATAATAATAAACTCAATATTTACTTAAACACAAATAGTAAACAATACAATAAAGATAGTTAAAATTAAAATTTAAACACATAACTTTCACAAACATTACTAAAAGGAAAATACCAGTAAATTAAAAATAAAAAGTCCACATGAAGTTTTGGCACAACTACTAAACAATAAACTGGAGAATAATATCACTTAATCAACGACCTGTCGAATGCAGTATGTTGGTTTACTTCTCTTAAAAAAACAACTAAATCGTTTTTAAAAACTTACACAATAAATACACATAACACAGAACTTGTTTTAAATTTTTTTAAAACGTTTATGAATGCTGAATATTAAGTGCCTTACTTAATATTGGGTATGTGAGTGGTGTACGTTTTACCCTTATCAGTAGGTGATATTAGGCTTTGGAAACGTAAGAATTTAGAGGGGAATTACGAATCAAAGCAAACAGACGAAAATAAATCGCATACATTCGAAATAGCAATTTTCGGTCTATCGGTCGCTACTTAACCGGTTAACTTCCGAAGCTTTTTAAAATGACTCGTACTGGACATACTTACCAGGTGGCAGGCTAGTTCAACATCCCACACACTGC